>JAZKJV010004628.1:1200000-1603734 GCA_037367405.1 Ottelia alismoides | reverse complement strand
TAGCCCTTGGGTTCTGAATTGAGTTATGAGCAGAAACAGAGAGTGGTTTCGACTTGATGTTAATCCACATAATTTTTAGAGGAACTTCACCGAGAAATAGGATTTTAGAAGCTTCGGGTCTTTGCCTTAATTGTTCAAGTTACGCATGACAATGTGCAGCGCTTGACTCTTAGTGTCTAACCTGGTCTCTTCATTCTGGGTACGACTCTGGAGTAGGGAATTAATTTTTACTCTCGCACTATGCACTTAACTCAACTCAGACGGGGTGTTGGGAGACTATGTGAGTTTCTTTTCTGGTAGCATGGACATCGAAAGACTGGAGTACATGTTGAAATAAAGTTTTGGAAAAGGGATAGACGACTGGGCATAATTTTTTCTAAGATCCCAAAAAATGTATGGAAAAAATATTCTATATCCGAAGGGGCACAATAAGATCCATGCAAAAGCAACCAAAAATCCAAACAAAAAAGAAGCTATTACCAAATAAATATTTGACCATAAAGGTCCAGCTTCAAGAAAACCTGCAGATCTTGGTGGAGACTCAGCTACACTAGCCAGCTTTGCAAGGAGAGGTGTCTACACTGGTCACCCTCCAGTTCTTTTCCCCTTCTTCTACTCTTATCCCCCATTTCGATTGTGAGTACATCACGACAAACCTTAGAAGAAAATACCTGACTCCCCGAGGTCAAGTTACTAGAGAGGGGGTTTGCATGGTAGTCCGACATTCTGGATGGGAAGAGCTAAAACCTTTCACACACATGAGTTGATTGTTCAATGTTCATGGGGTATGCTTTGGGAGGAGGATTGATCTAAGATGAATTCTGAGCAGAAACTGTGACAATGATGTGTAGAACTTGAGGGCTGTTGATTTTAAAATTCTAGGTCTCACAGAAGTTCCGCCACACTAATAATCCAACGATTAGGTCTAGTTCCAATTTCACCTTTTGCTCATGATCTTGGTATGGACCCAATCTCGTTTCACATCCTTGCATTTCTTTTGATGCTCAGGGACTAGCATGATTTAAGTATAGGGGGATGATGAATCTCAGATTCATCACTCTAAAAGTAATTAATTAAGCTCAAATCCCTAAAATTCATTGGTATTTCTTCATTTATTCTGCGTAATTAGCATTCATACATGTATTTATAAGAAATGCATTTTATCACTCGTTATTGCAAAAAATAGAAGCCAAAAATCTCAGACCAATTAACCTGTAAAATAACCTAACTTCACCGATTTTTAACTAATTTATGCTAATCCAACTGACATGAAACCACCTCTACTGTGTACATATTACTAATAAAAATAAATGAAAAATACAATAAAATCACTAACCTGAATAAGTGGACCAAAAACCCAAACCCCTAATTCTAGGATTATGAGACTAAAACATCAATATCTTCCTCATACAATGTCCGATTTTATCATACTCACTTTTGAACTAATGTACATTCAATTACCTCAACACAAGACCAAGTTCTAATGAATCGAATTTCATATGTCAAAGTTGGCTTTTGGGCCTCTTTTGTACATATTGTATTTTAGCAGTTTTTGACCTTCAATTACCTTTAACACAAGACCAAGTTCTAATGAATCGAATTTCATATGTGAAAGTTGGGTATTGTATTTTGCAAATCTAAGTACAAATGTAGCTATAGGTACAAGTCTGAAAAATCTAAGGGCTGATTCACATTTAAAAATAAAGGGTGAAAAGCGTAAAATATGGAAAATAAATAAAATAAGATGAAAATAGGGAGAATGAAAGGTTAAAAGGCGATAAAAATGCGGAAAAATCATTGAGATCCGCAGGTGAACAATCACCTAGGAAAGACCTATGAGAGTGTCAATGTAAAAATGTCCGATGTACCTGTATTATTACAAATTAATATCAAAATAAATGTGTCTCAATCACAAAATAAAAAGAAACATATACACTAAGCTAGCTTCTCTTCATACTCTCTATGTCTCTCTTCTTTGCTCTCTCCAATAAGCTTGTAAAGAAGGAACTGATCTCCTCGCAAATTGGGTGCATCGACTCTCCTAGAAGAGTTGCCTTCACCATGCAATCCCTCACAAAGAATTCAACAAAGAAATTGCTCAAACATTAATTATTTATAAAAAGAAAATAAATATAAGAAAATATGCAAATAATATGCAATCCTATCCTATGTTGTTCCTCAGCAACGACAACATTTTGTTGAAGGGTCTGAACGAGGATCCTGATGCTCGATCTTGGAGGGTATGTGGTGCTGATAACTTAAATCCATAAATTGCTATATCGAATGTTCTCATGGATTCATATCTCAATCAACCAATTCAAGCACACAATCAATCAATAATGCATGATAATGCAATGCAAAATGTGTGTCATATATTACTCTATTTTAACTCTAAAAAATATGAATAGTGAATAAGTGTAGAATGTCATACCACAGAGAAAAACAGGGATAGGGTATAATTATTGTCTATTAATAAAATTAAACAATAATAAGTTTTTAGTTTTTAGATTTTTGTTTTTGTGGGGGTTTTATTTATTTTTATTTTTATGGATTTTTTATGTTTTATGTTTTTATATTTTTAGGAATTTTTAATTTTTCTTTTATTTTAAATTTTGCAAATTTTTAGTTCCTTTTTAAGGTATAATGAGTATATATCAATCTACATATAATAATATGTATGATATAAATACTATATATGATATATAATAAACAAATAAAAATTAAGTAAATATATACAAGTATAGTGTTTTTTTGGATTTTTACCCAGTAGACCCTATAAACGTTTTAAAATGCCTCTACGACCTTTTGCACAACGTAATTACCCCATCGACCCTATAAATTACTCCCAAGAACCCCCACGGGCTTAAAACATATTACTCAGAGGGTTCATGGGGGTAAGAGTTGGCAAGTTTACGGGGACGAGGGAGGAATTAGGTTGTTTAAAAGGTCGTGGAGGGGATTGGCAAAGTTTATAGGGTCTGCCGGGTAAAAATCCCTTTTTATTTTTAAAAATATATAAGGTATTTCTAATTAATGATATTAATAATAAATATTATGTAAGTATTATATAGATTTATAGAGTATATAGGGTTTTCTATTTATTTATATTGTATTGTAAAAATTCACAAAATAAAATGTTTTTGGGTTTTAAATATTTGTCTCTATTTTTATGAATTTTCATTTAACTTTTTCTAATTTTAGGAATTTTTATTAGAATTAAATATGGTAAAATAGTAGCTATTAATGATAGGCCTAATTGTTTTGGTTTTAAAAATATATATGAAGTCCAAAATTTCCCAAAATAATTTGTAATATGTATCAAGGGAAGTTCAAAAATCAGTCTCTCTCTAGTGCTTCCCGTAAAGCAGGATCCAAATTCTTCAGATCTTCTTCGGATTCAATTTTTATGTATTTTTTGTATTTTCAAATTTTTGGATGTTTTCGATGTGGTATGTGAATGTGTTGTTTTCCGTAGATGATGAGGGATTTTGATATGCCAAGTTAGAGTGAGAATAAGAGTCATCCATAGAGGAGTAGTAGGCAGAGGTGTCATTGTCATGGTCGTCCCTAGGGTGATCATAGTCTACGGGGTTATGAATATCCTCATGATCCTCATCATTAGATCCAATCATTTCATCATCCACTTTCATTTGCGAGTTTCCATATAATGAAATTACTCGGTTAGTGAAATTTTTAAATTTTCCTCCATTAATTCAAATCTCTTACTTATCCTTGAAATATTATCCTCTAATGAATTCTCAAGATCAATCATGTGAGATGTTCGTGTAGTTTCATGAGTATTTTTTCATTTTTCAACTTGATATCTGATCATTTTACCTTCCATTTTCCTATATGAAGTGGGAGAAGACTCTCTTGGAACATCCAATGTATGATCTTTATCTTCTGAAAATTTGTCCTCAAAAATCACGGTGGGAGTCTGCTTGATGTAATGGCCACTATCGATGACATACTCAAGATGGTGTGATTTAGGTATGTATAATTGGTTTGAGTAGATTCCATTCCTTTGGTAATGATTGCTCGGACCCTTATACTGTGGAATCAACATACAGGGATTATGTGTGTCAATATTATCAGTCCATTCCTCTGTATGAGGCATGTCTGAAGGTGGGATTGTCACGGTTAATCCATAATGGAAGATTATCATGTGCGGGCCAATGGTGTGTATATATACTGTGTATATATTTTACCCATATCTCGTACTTTCATGTAAGTCTATATGTATTTACGGGGTGGGTAACAAACTCTAAAAAAATAAAATAAAAAATAAAAAAGTTTTGCTACTAACCCTGGATGTGTTCATCCAAAATTTTTTGAAAAATAGCTTCTTATTCTTTTTTGCATAAAAATAAAAATTCCTTGCAAAAAAATCTCAAATAAATATAAAAAAATCACAAAATTTGTCTGTCATTCACACACCTAAACTTCATCCAGCATTTCATGCATTTGTGAAAAGCCCTTGGGTTCTGAATTGAGTTATGAGCAGAAACCGAGAGTGGTTTCGACTTGATGTTAATCCACCTAATTTTTAGAGGAACTTCACCGAGAAATAGGATTCTAGAAGCTTCGGGTCTTGACTTAATTCTTCAAGTTACGCATGACAATGTGCAGCGCTTGACTCTTAGTGTCTAACCTGGTCTCTTCATTCTGGGTACGACTCTGGAGTAGGGAATTAATTTTTACTCTCGCACTATGCACTTAGCTCAACTCAGACGGGGTGTTGGGAGACTATGTGAGTTTCTTTTCTGGTAGCATGGACATCGAAAGACTGGAGTACATGTTGAAATAAAGTTTTGGAAAAGGGATAGACGACTGGGCATAATTTTTTTCTAAGATCCCAAAAAATGTATGGAAAAAATATTCTATATCCGAAGGGGCACAATAAGATCCATGCAAAAGCAACCAAAAATCCAAACAAAAAAAGAAGCCTATTACCAAATAAATATTTGACCATAAAGGTCCAAGCTTCAAGAAAACCTGCAGATCTTGGTGGAGACTCAGCTACACTAGCCAGCTTTGCAAGGAGAGGTGTCTACACTGGTCACCCTCCAGTTCTTTTCCCCTTCTTCTACTCTTATCCCCCATTTCGATTGTGAGTACATCACGACAAACCTTAGAAGAAAATACCTGACTCCCCGAGGTCAAGTTACTAGAGAGGGGGTTTGCATGGTAGTCCGATATTCTGGATGGGAAGAGCTAAAACCTTTCACACACATGAGTTGATTGTTCAATGTTCATGGGGTATGCTTTGGGAGGAGGATTGATCTAAGATGAATTCTGAGCAGAAACTGTGACAATGATGTGTAGAACTTGAGGGCTGTTGATTTTAAAATTCTAGGTCTCACAGAAGTTCCGCCACACTAATAATCCAACGATTAGGTCTAGTTCCAATTTCACCTTTTGCTCATGATCTTGGTATGGAACCCAATCTCGTTTCACATCCTTGCATTTCTTTTGATGCTCAGGGACTAGCATGATTTAAGTATAGGGGGATGATGAATCTCAGATTCATCACTCTAAAAGTAATTAATTAAGCTCAAATCCCTAAAATTCATTGGTATTTCTTCATTTATTCTGCGTAATTAGCATTCATACATGTATTTATAAGAAATGCATTTTATCACTCGTTATTGCAAAAAATAGAAGCCAAAAATCTCAGACCAATTAACCTGTAAAATAACCTAACTTCACCGATTTTTAACTAATTTATGCTAATCCAACTGACATGAAACCACCTCTACTGTGTGCATATTACTAATAAAAATAAATGAAAATACAAAAAAATCACTAACCTGAATAAGTGGACCAAAAACCCAAACCCTAATTCTAGGATTATGAGACTAAAACATCAATATCTTCCTCATACAATGTCCGATTTTATCATACTCACTTTTGAACTAATGTACATTCAATTACCTTCAACACAAGACCAAGTTCTAATGAATCGAATTTCATATGTCAAAGTTGGCTTTTGGGCCTCTTTTGTACATATTGTATTTTAGCAGTTTTTGACCTTCAATTACCTTTAACACAAGACCAAGTTCTAATGAATCGAATTTCATATGTGAAAGTTGGGTATTGTATTTTGCAAATCTAAGTACAAATGTAGCTATAGGTACAAGTCTGAAAAATCTAAGGGCTGATTCACATTTAAAAATAAAGGGTGAAAAGCGTAAAATATGGAAAATAAATAAAATAAGATGAAAATAGGGAGAATGAAAGGTTAGAAGGCGATAAAAATGCGGAAAAATCATTGAGATCCGCAGGTGAACAATCACCTAGGAAAGACCTATGAGAGTGTCAATGTAAAAATGTCCGATGTACCTGTATTATTACAAATTAATATCGAAATAAATGTGTCTCAATCACAAAATAAAAAGAAACATATACACTAAGCTAGCTTCTCTTCATACTCTCTATGTCTCTCTTCTTTGCTCTCTCCAATAAGCTCGTAAAGAAGGAACTGATCTCCTCGCAAATTGGGTGCGTCGACTCTCCTAGAAGAGTTGCTTTCACCATGCAATCCCTCACAAAGAATTCAATAAAAATTGCTCAAACATTAATTATTTATAAAAAGAAAATAAATATAAGAAAATATGCAAATAATATGCAATCCTATCCTATGTTGTTCCTCAGCAACGACAACATTTTGTTGAAGGGTCTGAACGAGGATCCTGATGCTCGATCTTGGAGGGTATGTGGTGCCTGATAACTTAAATCCATAAATTGCTATATCGAATGTTCTCATGGATTCATATCTCAATCAACCAATTCAAGCACACAATCAATCAATAATGCATGATAATGCAATGCAAAATGTGTGTCAAATATTACTCTATTTTAACTCTAAATAATATGAATAGTGAATAAGTGTAGAATGTCATACCACAGAGAAAAACAGGGATAGGGTATAATTATTGTCTATTAATAAAATTAAACAATAATAAGTTTTTAGTTTTTAGATTTTTGTTTTTGTGGGGGTTTTATTTATTTTTTATTTTTATGGATTTTTTATGTTTTATGTTTTTATATTTTTAGGAATTTTTAATTTTTCTTTTATTACAAATTTTGCAAATTTTTAGATCCTTTTTAAGGTATAATGAGTATATATCAATCTACATATAATAATATGTATGATATAAATACTATATATGATATATAATAAACAAATAAAAATTAAGTAAATATATACAAGTATAGTGTTTTTTGGATTTTTACCCAGTAGACCCTATAAACGTTTTAAAATACCTCTACGACCTTTTGCACAACGTAATTACCCCATCGACCCTATAAATTACTCCAAGAACCCCCACGGGCTTAAAACATATTACTCAGAGGGTTCATGGGGGTAAGAGTTGGCAAGTTTACGGGGACGAGGGAGGAATTAGGTTGTTTAAAAGGTCGTGGAGGGGATTGGCAAAGTTTATAGGGTCTGCCGGGTAAAAATCCCTTTTTATTTTTAAAAATATATAAGGTATTTCTAATTAATGATATTAATAATAAATGTTATGTAAGTATTATATAGATTTATAGAGTATATAGGGTTTTCTATT
Source organism: Ottelia alismoides (assembly GCA_037367405.1). NCBI lineage: Eukaryota > Viridiplantae > Streptophyta > Magnoliopsida > Alismatales > Hydrocharitaceae > Ottelia > Ottelia alismoides. The sequence continues at coordinate 1,596,163 of JAZKJV010004628.1, read as the reverse complement.
TATTTATATTGTATTGTAAAAATTCACAAAATAAAATGTTTTTGGGTTTTAAATATTTGTCTCTATTTTTATGAATTTTCATTTAACTTTTTCTAATTTTAGGAATTTTTATTAGATTAAATATGGTAAAATAGTAGCTATTAATGATAGGCCTAATTGTTTTGGGTTTTAAAAAATATATATGAAGTCCAAAATTTCCCAAAATAATTTGTAATATGTACTGTATAATATAAATAAAAATAATAAACAGAAAAATTATTTTTTATTTTTATAGAATTTTTGTGATTTTTATAAGATTTTTAGGTTTTTTAAACTGTTTAGTTCTTTTATTTTTATTTTTGTGATTTATGGTCCTAAATGATTTTTTACAAATGGAAAAATACAAGGCAATTCTAAATAAAAATCATGATGAGAATAATCGAAGGGCGTTTACTATGATTTTTTCAATAATTTATAAACATGTGAGCTATTTTAAGAAAATTAGGAATATTAATAACAATTACAATACTAGTTGGGTATTTAACAGTGATCTCAAAAAGATTCAACCGAGCTATTTTGACCTTTTGACTTCTCTTTTGTTGAAAGCAAAGGTCGAATTATTTGATTTGAGCTCCTAGTCGATAAGCTCAACAAGTAAGGCATTTTTGTAATAAAAAAAAGTACAAGGTTGTCGTGTAAAAATACCCAAAAGTTAACACATATTTTACAACTTTTAGTACGAAATACATATATAGGCACCCAAAAGGGTTTCCTTGCAATTTGCCCACCTAACATGGACCGCCATATGAGGTAAGATGGCATGGACCTGAATACACTATCCACAGATGGTAACGTGGTCTTGGCATTGACAAGGTCTTGGTCTTATTTTATGTACATAATGAGCTCAATTTATTTTATTTATTTTCCATTTGTTTTCTTTGATAAATTTTTTAATAAAATTCATAAAAATCCAAATCTAAACTGAGCTTAAAATCAAAGAATCTAATCGAGTCCGAGTCCTCACTAAAAGTCTGTACAAAAATTGTCATTTTTGTGTTTTATTTTATTTCTTATTCTTCTTAATTATTAAAAACCCAGAAAATAATTAATGTGTAAATATTTATCTTTGATTTTTTTCATATTTTTTTCGGATTTTTTATCTGGTTTAAAAATGGAAAAAATTATAAAACCCAAAAATCAAGGTATTCTATGTACATGAGATACTCCAAAAATATCACTTTGCACAATTGATAGATTTTGGTTTTGGTCTCTTCATGAAAGTTGTAGATATCATCGAGACGAGAAACTTTTATGAAGAAAATTTTTTGATCCGAGGTCATTTACTAAGTTTTACATATTTATTATTGCATTTTTTATTTTTGTGGCGCGAACACGTGACAACTCCTGGAGCCGCCACGTGTCACTATTTTTAACCATTATTTTCATTTATTTTTATTACAAAAAATAAATAAAAAAATAATCAACTAAAATAAAAATGTGCCACGTGGCGTGATCTGGGTTGCCCGATCTCGAGCAATCGGACGACCCCAGATCCGTCCCCTTCCTTCGATGCTCCTCCACTTTTCCCAATTTGCCCAGACACTGCCACCTCCTTCCATCCATGGCCAGCCGCCATCGCCTCTGCCGTACGCATCCCTATCACCTCTACGAATCTCGCTCCCCCATCACAATTTCTGCCATCACCCTCCTCAATTAGCATGGTTGCCTACACCCAATCGGTTCCCATCCGATCCCCATGTCCAAATAAATATAAAAAAAATACGATTTGCCCCTCCTCCAAATTAATATCTGGTCAATCCCTAACCATTCAAGATCCCATCGGATCGCATTCCAGTCAAACAACGCCTCCTCTCTCAGCTATTAAACCACCATGCCGTCCCCTTCTTCGAGTTCATCTGTCGATCCACCCAGTTGAAGGGAGAGATCCTACCGGAGGTGACAGCTCTGACACTCCCTATTGCGGCGAGGGCCAATTATCTTGGACGTTGCAACATTCCCTCGACTTACAGCCTTGCTCCGGTCTTCGACCGTCGAGTCAACGCCTCACCATCTTCGTTCATCGTCCAAGAAACTCCTTCATCCAACGTCTCCGCCTTTAGCTTCATGGACCACTTGTGCTCTGTCTTCATCGACACCCGCCTTCTACTCCAACAATGTTCAAACATAGACTTCATCTCCAACGATGTCCATAGGAGCTATGCAACTCCGCCGCCTGTGCTCCTCCGATGACCACCAACCGTGTATCGGTCGGTCCCCAACTTCGGCACCTCTCTAGGCTTCTCCTTCGATGTCATTACTACGCTTCCGACGCCTCCATCTTCGTCAACAGGAAGCTCCTCCAACCGCTCCTTCCTTTTCGTCAACAATCACCCCTAGCCCAGCTCTGCCACTCCTTCAGGAGCTTTGCTTCCTCCGTGACAGAAAGCCCCACCTCCTCCACCTTTGACGGCCAAGCAACAGGCCCGAGACCCCCACCACATGCATTGCACGTGCGGTTAGGGGGACTCCACCTCACGTGACGCCACATGCGTAGGGTGGGGGGAGAATTGTGGAAGCCTTCCTGCCTCTCTTCCTATTTGTGCAACAGTCCTCCAGTACCCAGGGTCACGTGCATAGCATGTAACCACTTGGGTAAATTGTAGAAGCCCCCCGGAGTTCCCCTATTCTCAGAAAAGCCCTACCACAGAGGTCACATGCTCCACATGTGACGCTCTAGGATTTTTGTAGGAGTACCCCTAAGGGTATAGGTATTTACATTTTTTGTACCTGCTCTGCATTTTTCGTATAATTTATTTCTTATAATTGCACTAAGACTCCTGTGTTCCCCTTTTTATTTTGAACCTCTACAATGCATTTTTTATCATTTAAAAATTAGCATGATGTTCTACGATTAATTCTCTAAATTATGGCATATGTTTGATATTCTTTTGGTCTGTGGTTAATTAATGATATAATTTCTTGCAGGAAATTGTTTATTTTACCCAATCTAAGCTCAAAAATTCATATTAAGTTAACCATTACTCTGAAAATTGCCAAAAACTCACGAATTGTAGAATTAGTTATTTTCACATTGTGCCCAAATAGAATTGCATTTACATGCATAGTTTTCCAGTAAAAATCAATTTGCCTATTTCGATTTTTAATTTTTAATAGGTATTCAATATCATATTCTTGAGGTTTAGGATTTTTTTTTGAGATCAATCACCTATTTATAGATCTTGGATAATTTTATCCCTTGAAAATAAACAGATTTAATATTTATTATCGTCAAATATTGAAATTTGCATCGTTTGCATTCATAAATTCATGAAATATTTTTCTTGCAACCGAAAATTCAAATAAAAATTTATAGTGCATTCATTTCATCATAGTTAACATCTCGGCCAAGTTTCGTAATTTAGGGGCATCATTTGATTGATATTTATATTTTAGTCCCTAAAATTGGCCATATTTGCATTTTGCATCTCAAAATTGCATTAAAAATACCAAAAAGAGACCACCTCAAAAACTGTACATAAACTTTGATAGACAAGTTTCTAGGTTGTTCCTTTGCCTCCTTGAGTTTGACCTTGGAACTTGCCTAAGTAAAATAAATATAAAACCACATTGATTAAAATTAACTAAGTTATTGTGGTTAATTTCTTGACCGATTCCAATTGCCTGACAACGACACATTCAACATTAATTTAAATGCTTGATAATTCACACAAACTAACATGGGCATTCTCGGACTCGTTAATAGTATTATACAACTGTTCTTGGCAGACAACACTCTTCGTGAAGTCATCGATCTGGAGGACCCATCAGAGGTTTAGATAAAGCTTGAGGGATGATTCAAGTCCAAATCTTTGATGAGCCGTCTATTAAAATAAGAAGCTCTACGATTTAAATATGATCGAGGGGACAAAGCTTGAAGTGCATTTGGATGAATTGAACAAGCTTCTGACAGATGCACTTTCACTTGAGGAGAAGAACACGAAAGGAGAATCTCTATTCAAGGAAGAAGATAAAGAACTAATATTGTTTAATTCCCTTCCATCTACCTACAATCATATTGTGACAACGTTACTTTATGGCAAGGAGACCATCACAATGGATCAGACAGTTGCTTTACAGCTTATGAACAAGTCTCGACGGTGGCCGACAGATGAGGCAATGGTAGATGAAGGTCATGTGCTAGAAATTGAGGGTAGACCTTCAATATCAAGGGTGATAGGATTCAGAGCTCAATCCAAGTCAAGAGGTTGATCAGATGCATCTATTGTAATAAGGAGGATCAAAAAATGGCCTATTATCCAAGACGTGAGAAGGAGAAAGGAAAAAGGAAGGTTGATGATTCTAAATCCGACCAAGAGGATTCCACCACAATCGGTAAGGGAAACTTGCAAGCGTGCTCCAGGGAATTGAAGGCAAATTCAAGATGGCTTTTGGACTTGGCATGTTCAGATCACTTGTTCTCATCTAGGGAGCATCTCAGTACAATATCATGCATACAATAATGGAACGTTCAAGATGAAAGGTGGAGAGGATCTCCACGTCAAGGGAATTGGATCACTGCAATTCCACATGTTTGATGGAGTAGTACGAACTCTAACAGGTGTCAGACACATTCCTACATACAAGAAGAATCTGATTTCATTGGAAACGATCAAGTCATGAGGACATCGAGTCACCATTGAAGGTGGATTTCTCAGAGCAAACAAGGGAGTACATGTGGTGATGCATGGGACAAGAATGCCGAACAAGGTATATAAGCTCGCAGGGTTGTGACAGGTGATGGAGCTCCAGCTATTCTCAGGGCGAACAGTACAATGAGAGAGCAGCTTGTTATCGGCATCTCTGCTGCAAAAGTGCGCAACAAGGAGAAGCGAGTGAGATTCACTTTACCAGAGAATGTCGACACAATATCTAGTCACGAGAGATTTGTAGTGTCGCATCATGAGGCACAATGTTGAATTGTGCGAGTGCCCGAGAGGGAGCATGTCAAGGGTGCCCATTGATTAGTGCATATCCCAAAGTTGGTAAGATCCTGCGAACGTGACCTACAAATGATGAGGATGACCCAGTGTAGAATCAAGACGATGAAGAGATCATGATGCAATTCAACTCAATGGGGGAGATTCTAAGGGTCAGAGTAAATTAGGATTTGGAATCCTAATAGGATTGGACTCCTAATCCTAACAGTAGTTGAGTTGTATTCTATTTATAGTCTTATTGGGAATAGGACTACGGGGTTGTATCTGCGCTATATAAAGAGGGGGGCGGAGAAATTGTTTCAACACCACAACAAGAGGGAATACCACAAAATAGAGGGAGAAGAAGAGAGAGAGAAAGAGAGGTGAGAGAGCGAGGTAATATAGAGAGTTGTACTCGTTCTTCTTATAGTGATCTTTCTTTCCAGTGGTCACGAGAGGTGACTGACCACCATTATATTTGATTATTCTTTCTTTCATGTGCTTCCATGGTGGTGGGTGATTGTGCATCCACATCTGCATCAGGAGATTCGTATCCCTCATCAACCGATATTTGAGAGGAGACGATACCGACGGGTCGTGTCCCAACAACTAGTATCAGAGCAGAGTTGGTTTTGCTTATGTATCCCATGACTTTTCACTTCTTGTAAAAAGTCTGCAAGTGGCAACTAGTGTCTGTAATTTCATCCAAGGCTCAATCTAATGACCTGTTACAAAATTCCAACAAGTCATATGATTATATCACAATATGATTCTATATCCGGTCTCCTTTCTTTGCGGTGATGCATGCTAAGGAAACAAGGGTATATTTGATTGTAATATCAATATTACTACTGCAGCACTGCTATCTACATGTCCTAAGTAATACAATTAAAAGTTTTGGCAAACTATTGGCATTTTGAGTCTCTCACTACTTCAAGATCGTGAAGATACCTCATCGGTAAAGATTCTGGTTGATGTTCCAGATGTTCACTTCATCCCGAAGTGACTAGAGATCATAAAGTCTAATAAGGTCTTCAAAGCCACCTTACACTAGCTTTCTAACCAAAGGGAAATAGAATTGACCCATTATTACCTGCCCCTAGTATATGGTAACTGATGATCGATGTTTTTGATGGGTTTGATTTTATTCATGAAAATAAATGTGCAGTGGTCGTTGCAACCAAATATCCCGCAACGAATTTTTTTTTCTTCTCAAGTTATAAAATTTATTACAAGAAAATAATGTTGAGAAAGAGAAATATTTTGTTACTTATTTACCTGTATAGCGAATAGGATCGAACTCAGGGAGGCTACAATTCCCGAGGGTTATTCAAATAATTTAAAAATCAATTAAGAAAAAAAGGGATCTCAATTGCAAGCTATACTTGGTTTTGTGGAAATCTCCCTTTTTAATTTTTTTAATTTCTACTTTATAATTTTTTATTTTCAATTTTTTAGTGATTATAATTTTTTATTTTTAAATTTGCAAAAATTTATTTTTCAAAATAAATTCATGCACAAAGAAATTCATTTTTTTATTTTTCAAATATCAAAATAACGCTCAAAATACCCAAATAAAATCCTTTTGTATTTTTAAAATTTTTAACTATTTTTGTAATTTTTCATAAGTTTTTATATTTTTAGGATTTTAAAATGAATAAAAACAATATAAAAAGCAAACATGATTATTTCACAATTTAACAATTAACTTATCTACAAACAGGAACTGTAACCACAATTTTATTTTTTTCTACAATTTTATATGATTTTTAAGATTTTTAATTTTTTACAATTTTTAAGTTTTATAAGTAATTAATGCGTGAAATTTGTACAGGAATTAAAACACACCAAAGAGAATTAATTTAAATTTTGGAATTTTTAAGCAATATTCAAATTTTTAGGATTTTTTAAACTTCAACCAAGGAAAAATGACATGTTTTTTATTTTTTAATAAAAACAAATGATGATAAAATGCAATGACAATTTTATGCAAATAAGAAATAAGTGACAGGAACTTAACTTGAATTTTGGAGAATTTATTGACGAAGAAAAATATTTATTTCAATGAAAATAATTGCAACTTAAAGTCTAGAAAACAAGGATTGATTATAAATTGTTAGTGTTTTTGCATTAAAGAATAGAAAAGAAAGTAAATGCAGGGGCAAAGTGGCAATTTACCCAAGAAAACACGTGCAAAGCACGTTCTGGCTCTAGTAGGGGCTTTGCGCAATTTCTGAAGGGGCTAGTATTCAATGTTTCCAAATAAAAATATTCGCTAGGGATCTTCTGCAATTTTAGAAGGCGTAATGAAATTTTCCCACTTTTTCTTCTTATCCCCATAGGGTTCTCTTCTCTGTCATCTTCGCTTCAAGCCAAGAGGCGCAAGGTGCCATCGCTGCTATTCTTCCTCAAGGGGGCAAAGGGGGCAGGGAGGCGGTGGTCTAGGAGCGATCGGCGATGCTTGCGGACCTCTCCTCCACGCTGGTGGTGGGTAGACAGAAGCGCTGACGGCGCTAGAGTCCGATTGAACTCGGGTGGCGCACGATTCTCGAAGGCTGGGGTTCCTGAAGATGGGGGCTGCTGCGGCGACCATGGAAATGACGAAGGGGGTCGTGGTTGTCGGTACGGAAGCGGTGGGGCGCGTGCGGTGGAGGAACGCCTTGGTGGGTGCTGCTGGCGCTGAGGTGCACGCGGGCTCAGCCCCAGTAAGAGGTCGATGGATGAAAAGGCATTTTAGGTAGCGTAGATGGCGGTTCTAGTAGTACTCAACGATACTGGAGTACGGCTCCGCCCCGGGCGGAGGAGGATGCTGGTAACGACGCGATAGAGGAGCAGCAGGCGCCGCCTGCGAGCTGGGGGAGCGGTGCCTGCTGCTGTTGCTGCACTTTTTTTAAAAAAAATTGATTGGAAATCAGAAACAAGAAAAAAACCTTTTTTTAATATTTTTTATAAAAAAGTGACAACAATTGTTTTATATATATTTTATTTTTTATTTGATCTTGCAAACCAAATGTTAGAGAGAAAAAGAAACTATGTGTTTTTTTATTTATAAACAAATTAGGACGCGAGCACGACGACTCGGTCCCACTTATTCAAAATGTGAAAAATAAATAAATAAAATAGATGCGTGAGAGAGTGCGGCTCTGAGGAAAATGAAGGATGGAACCGGATCTTCAACCACCGTGCATGGTCGGAGTGAGAGATCGTGCAAGATAGAACTGGAACGTGTAGAGATCGAGATGTGAGATGAAAAATCGAGATCGATGGCTAATCAAATCGTGTTGGGTTCTAAGATCTAGAGTAAAAAATGATAACTAAATAAAAATGCGAAAAAAATAAAACTACGATTAATCTATGTTAAAAATAACAAAAGAAAAATGGATTTCACCTTAGGAGCGGGTGAACTATGATGGCCTCGACGAAGGCCGACTCGCTGTCACCGGATGACTTGGAGACTGGCACCCCCTTCTATGACAAGATAGCTCTCATAGAATAGGCTCCTCTCACTAAAGATTGATCAATTTGAAATGAGAGAGGAGGAGCCATATTAATAGATAAAATAATAGAGTTTGAATTTCAAAATTTTAAATTTTAAAATTTGAATGGAGATAAAGAGATAAGAAAGAATTTGAAATGAGATAAAGATTAAAATTATTTAAAAAAATATTTTTTTGTATTTTAGTCACTTTATTAAATCGAAAAATAAATGTTAAATTTTTTTATTTTTTATGGTGGTTATTTAAGAAATTTAACTACATACATATACTATATACATATAGTACATTATATACATAGTTAAATGAGGAAATTTGTTTTTTATTTTAATTTTTTTTTATTTTAAACAATTATTAAAAATATTTACAATTATTTACAATTTAATAAAAAATATATACAATAAATAAATGGTAAAATTGCAAAAACCACCCCCAAAAACCAACTTTTCAACTTAAGTCCAACAATTATGAAATCACAACCATTTTAAAGATAATTTAATTTAGAATACAATTGAAGTAAGTTTGGTTCAATTTGAGTTCAGATGTGGTTACTTTTATGGCTTTTGAGTTCAGCTGGAATTGATCTTTCAATTATTGCTTTATGGCCTTTTCAAGATGTGGTTACTTTTATTCTGTACATGATGTTATTATGCAATTATTTTTATTTAGGAAACATTTTTATTTACAACTTTTGTTTTGAAAATTATTTATTTTGAGGTCAAGTTATGTACAAATAAAAAGTACAAGTATACAAATATTTACAACACATTTTTTAGGAATTTCTGATTAAGGATCCTATCTTCCACTACTTTATTCCCGGTCAATCAAGTCATGTCTTGACCTTCTCTCGAGGTTCGAGTCGGCCTGTATCTATTACATATATATAATCTTTTTTTAAATTTTCTTTATTTCTTTCTTTATTTATTTAGTTTAGGTTAAAATCGTAATTAATGTACAATATTTGCACACATATGCAAGTTAATAAGAATATAGAGTTAGTAAGATTATTTGCACAAATATGCAACTTAATAAGAATATTTGCACACATATGCAAGTATTATATACATGTATTTTATAATGGATTTTAAGCTAAAAAATGAATAAAGATGATGAAATATAGATTCTAACATCTTGAAACTAATTCTCGCCAACTTTCATTTTGTCGATTCCCCACATAAGAACTCCTTTACGTTGAATCATGATTCGAGAGGATCTCATAATACAATAGCAGTCTCCCGGAACACAAAATAAAAAAGCGCAAGTATCTTCTCCATACAGGCCCAAAATTGACCAAACTCACCTTTATTGTTCACAAAATTAAATTATCTATTTATTAAAGGTGGTTTCATTTAATTTTGAATAAAGATGTAAAAATGGGCTTTTCGATCCTCATTGTGCAATATACCCGTATATAAATAAAAGGGGAAATTCATTCTTTGTTATTTTGTTTCTTTATATATTCTTGTAAATACTATTTATATTATATTAAAATATAAATATAAAAAACCATTAAAAATTTATTGAAATAATTAAAGTAGTAAACACATAGGTAAATTATACATATATAAGACTTATCCGCATTTATTTAAAAAAACAAATAAAATAAGGAAAATACAATAAAATATGTAAATATGTATTTAAATAAGCTATAAATGTAAAAAATATGTAAATAACAGAATAAAATAAAAAATACAAAATAAAATTAATATACCCTAAAACACATGCATATTTACATATAACATGTAAATATTAACACATAATAAATTAGTTGTAAAAATAAATAAAATAAAAATAAAAATAATACAAAAATTACAAACAATTTTTATTTTTAACCAAAAATTAATAAAATTATTATGTGTATATATATCAATACTAATGGAATTTTCTTGTTGGTCCACGTGGACCAACCATATCGCAGCGTTGGTCGACCACCTAGTCAACTGTGCACCCGACACCTCCTTTCTCAGAAGTCTCATGACTTTTGGCTTTCTCCATTTTCTTCCTCTTCTCCACTACATTAATCTCAAGACCCTCACTATTCTACAACCCTATCATCCCTCACCTTCGCCCATCACTTAGACTTCACAACCCCCTCTGATCCACACACCACCCTCTTCCCAATGTCACTGATCACCTCATATGTAAATAAAAATGATTGGCCTCTTTTGGATTTTGATTCCAATTTCTCTCCTGTAACCAATAGTACCTCCCTGAAGAACATCCTTGGTGACAACATCGAGCTCTAGACCTTGTCGGCATGGATAAATAAGTAGAGCTATCCACTGGTCGAGTTTCTATGCTCCATGTTTCCCTCGGGCATATCTACTTAGATTAGGTTTCCTTATTGCAATTAATGTCCTTAGTATAGATTACATGTCAGTTTAATCAATTAGTAATCGGTTTAGCTTAATTTTAGAAGTTAAAATAGCTGGAGCATTAGGCTCCAACCCCAATTTCATCATTCTTAGACTGTGCCTGATCACCATTTCACCTTGATCTCACTCCCCATTCGCTTGTACTCCTTTATCCCCCATTTTCACCTCAAATTCTACACAAATCCGAGCTGTCGAGCTCCCTCTCCTTAACCATCACCGAAGCTTCTTTGTTCCACTCATCAACTAGTACAAAAATTTCAGTAATTGGACGATCCTTTTTGTACAGGTGTTGGGTTTTGAAAACCCACCTGGAGGCGTGTTCAAGCCCGATTCTGGAGCTCCGAGTTGATAGAGCTTCAGGCCTGCTCCAATGATGTCTAGATCTTTTTGAGAGTACCAACTATCACAGAGAGCTCCTAAGAAGCTGAAGCGACCTCCAACGAGGTTATTGGTAGCCAGAGGATGAAGATACATACGATCGAAGGTCATGGAAGAAGACATTCTTCCCCATTCTTCCATTGACCCTCCCAGTCGTCGGATTGAGCTCGAGCCCCACGTCTAATTTCAATCAGTCAATCAAGGCCGAACCATCACCCTCCTTTACCATCGATCGCATCACATAGTAGCATCTCTGCTATCCGATTCGTGCCTTTGATGGGTAAATATATTAGCAACCCGTCCGCCTTTTTGTATTTAACACTAGGTACTATATATATAAGTAGTGCTTTATATTTTTTGTAAAAATTACACGGACCCCTTGGAACTTGTTGGATACTGTGTTCAGGTCCATGCCATCTTACCTCATATGGCGGTCCACGTTAGGTGGGCAAATTGCAAGGAAACCCTTTTGGGTGCCTATATATGTATTTCGTACTAAAAATTGTAAAATATGTGTTAACTTTTGGGTATTTCGACATGACAACCTTGTACTTTATTTTTATTACAAAAATGCCTGACTTGTTGAGCTTATCGACTAGGAGCTCAAATCAAATAATTCGACCTTTGCTTTCAACAAAAGAGAAGTCGAAAGGTCAAAATAGCTCGGTTGAATCTTTTTGAGATCAATGTTAAATACCCAACTAGTATTGTAATTATTATTAATATTCCTAATTTTCTTAAAATAGCTCACATGTTTATAAATTATTGAAAAAATCATAGTAAATGCCCTTGATTATTCTCATCATGATTTTTATTTAGAATTGCCTTGTATTTTTCCATTTGTTAAAAATCATTTAGGACCATAAATAAAAAAAATAAAAATAAAAGAACTAAACATTTTAAAAAACCTAAAAAACTTATAAAAATCAGAAAAATTCTATAAAAATCAAAAATAATTTTTCTGTTTATTATTTTTATTTATATTATACAGTACATATAACAAATTATTTTGGGAAATTTTGGACTTCATATATATTTTTTAAAACCCAAAATAATTAGGCCTATCATTAATAGCTACTATTTTATTATATTTAATCTAATAAAAATTCCTAAAACTTAGAAAAAATTAAAAGAAAATTCATAAAAATAGAGACAAATATTTAAAACCCAAAAACATTTTATTTTGTGAATTTTTACAATACAATATAAATAAATAGAAAACCCTATATACTCTATAAATCTATATAATATTTACATAATATTTATTATTAATATTATTAATTAGAAATACCTTATATATTTTTAAAAATAAAAAAGGGATTTTTACCCGGCAGACCCTATAAACTTTGCCAATCACCTCCACGACCTTTTAAAGAACGTAATTCCTCCCTCGGCCCCGTAAACTTGCCAACTCTTATCCCCATAAACCCTCTGAGTAATATGTTTTAAGCCCGTGGGGTTTCTTGGAGTAATTTATAGGGTTGATGGGGTAATTACGTTGTGCAAAAGTTCATAGAGGCATTTTAAAACATCTATAGGGTCTACTGGGTAAAAATCCAAAAAAAGCACTATACTTGTATATATTTACTTAATTTTTATTTGTTTATTATTTATATCATATATAGTATTTATATCATACATATTATTATATGTAGATTGATATATACTCATTATACCTTAAAAGGAACTAAAAATTTGCAAAATTTAAAATAAAAGAAAAATTAAAAATTCCTAAAAATACATAAAACATAAAAAATCCATAAAAATAAAAAATAAATAAAACCCCCACAAAAAACAAAAATCTAAAAACTAAAAACTTATTGTTGTTTAATTTTATTAATAGACAATAATTATACCCTATCCCTGTTTTTCTCTGTGGTATGACATTCTACACTTACTCATTATTCATATTTTTTAGAGTTCAAATAGAGTAATATTTGACTCACATTTTGCATTGCATTATCATGCATTATGGATTGATTGTGTGCTTGAATTGGTTGATTGAGATCTGAATCCATGAGAACATTCGATATAGCAATTTATGGATTTAAGTTATCAGGCACCACATACCCTCCAAGATCGAGCATCAGGATCCTCGTTCAGACCCTTCAACAAAATGTTGTCGTTGCGGAGGAACAACATAGGATAGGATTGCATATTATTTGCATATTTTCTTATATTTATTTTCTTTTTATAAATAATTAATGTTTGAGCAATTTCTTTGTTGAATTCTTTGTGAGGGATTGCATGGTAAAGGCAACTCTTCTAGGAGAGTCGATGCACCCAATTTGCGAGGAGATCAGTTCCTTCTTTACGAGCTTATTGGAGAGAGCAGAGAAGAGAGACATAGAGAGTGTAAGAGAAGCTAGCTTAGTGTATATGTTTCTTTTTATTTTGTGATTGAGACACATTTATTTTGTTATTAATTTGTAATAATACAGGTACATTGGACATTTTTACATTGACACTCTCATAGGTCTTTCCTAGGTGATTGTTCACCTGCGAATCTCAATGATTTTTCCGCATTTTTATCGCCTTCTAACCTTTCATTCTCACTATTTTCATCTTATTTTATTTATTTTCCATATTTTACGCTTTTCACCCTTTATTTTTTAAATGTGAATCAACCCTTAGATTTTTCAGACTTGTACCTATAGCTACATTTGTACTTAGATTTTCCAAACACCTAATATCTACATGTACCTATAGCTCTACATTTGTACTTAGATCAAACTTAAACTACCTCCAAGATAGTAGCAATTCATGCTTAGGATGATTTCATCGGCTTTGCATTTTCATATAGCGTAATTTAAAATTTTGCCTTGCATCTCCCATGGAGAGAGCTGGGAAGCATTATAAGTTCTCTTACTTAGCATGCACCATTAGACACTAATGTGAGATTTCCTTCCTAGTACCCACTTGCACGAATTTTATGTATTCTCTACTAGTTTTATATCACTCAGGTAAAGAAAATACAAAAAAAATCATTAGGCAAAAATTTCTGAAAAATACTCAAAAAAGTGAAAACCCAAAAAAAATAAAACAAGGGGACTGTTTAATAAACTTTGACAAAAAATAAAATTTATAATGGACATCATTGTTTGGGGATCATAAAGCCCACATTATTTTCATATACCATCCAGACTGATTGAGATATCCCTAGGAAAGCAGAGACAAAAACCTAGCCTAAGTGCTGCCCTGTTATTTTTTGGATTCATGAAGTATTGACGCTTCTATAGTACGTGGGCGAGTAGGGCCTTGTTAGTGACGGTGTTCTCACCTTGTGTAGAACATCAGACCTAGTCTGAAGTATTAATCTTAGGGCCAGACCCTCATGGGTGTGCATATCTCATCGTTCCACAATCGAGTACCACTCCTGGGGGAAGTATTAGTCTCGCATATTGACTGCGTCCTCTATTCTTTAACTGAGTTGTGGATCTAGACCCACTAACAAGGATTCTCTTAAAAAGTGCAAGCTACATGTTACAAAGGAAGTGGGAAGTACGATATACTTTTCTAGTAGTACTCACTCTCCTATAGGGCTAGCCCTCTAAAGACATTTTATAAGACTGGCTAAAATAAAACATATAATTGAGAAAGATAAAAATAGACGAGCTCTTACAGCTTCATATTATGTTGGGTTGGTGAATCCACTTGCTTGGTATTTTTTTAATATTCATATTTTAGGTCAAAGATACAATCATGCATACTTGCACCTTTTTTTCATTTTATCTATTTTCATTTCTTCTCGCTCTTCTCATTTTGGAGCCTTCCACAATTTCTCTCTTCATTTTCATCTACTTCACATCACCACATTCCATTCTTCATCTATTGGGCTTCTATCCAAGATGTTATCTCATGTATGATATAGTTAGGATCCCGCCAACCCCGAGAACCTGATTTGGATCTTATAGATCGATCTCCAGACTCTTAGACTTCTTCCTCTATTTAAGTAGTATCACTCTTGTCTCATCTCCCCTTGTGGATGGAGATCGATTTTAGTTCATATCAAATGCTCTATTCACACACATATAGAATTGACCCTAATTCCAGATCATTCTTTGCATATGGTGCCCCAATTTACCCACATGATCGTGATGCATTTTATGGTGCAGATCTAGAACATACAATGGACCCCATTTGGATACATTCCTCTGAGTCTGAATCAGAGATGACTCCTCATGGAAAAGGAAATTGACTGAATCAACCAGGTCAGGGTCCACAACCGAACCAAAACATAGTGAATGCATTGTTGCTAACTTTAATACAATCTATCTTACAATAATTGACAGATCATGCACTTACCCAGGTTGTTTTCCAATATATGTTGAATTATGTGAGGAGAAAGAGAGAATGTAGGAGGAGGAGGTGATGATGAACAAGGAGATGGACACCATGGAGGACCCGTAGATGAGTAGAGGAGAGAGGCTACCAAGCCTACTCTCAAAGAAACTTATAATCATGATGCTGTCGAGATGACTGAGTGGATACAACTCCCTGTAGTACACGTACATCTTGAGTTAAGACATTTTTTGGTCCTTCTTCCCTCCTTCCACAGGAACACCAATGAAGATCCCTACATCCATCTCCAACAATTCTCTTGCACTTGCCACACCATTCACTACCCTAACATCCTATTAGGTGTAGTCAAGCTGACAATCATTAGGACAAGGCTCTTTACTAAATTAATCACTTGGGGAAGGTTGTGACAACCTGGGAGGAACTTACGTCTGTGTTCCTTCAGAAATACTATCTCTTAGGTTGTCTCAACTAGATAAGAGTGAGGATTAGCAATATTCCTAGGGACCACAAGTCCATATATGAATCTTGGGAGAGATTCAGAGATTTGCAGGAGAAGTGCTCCCACCATTACATCACTCGGACAAGTCTGGTCCACCACTTCTTTGGAGGCCTCACTCCAGAAAGTCAGAGGCTAGTGGATGCTACATGCGGTGGCCCACATTTCTACAAGGACGAAGACATTATTTGGCAGATTTAAGGAAATGGACAAAGGAGAGGTCGCATTATCTTTGTCACGAGCATACCAACCCCAGATCAATGACAAGACCATCAACATAGAGACATCCCATGAGTAGGAAATGTATGTGAGCTCCAACCTCAACATCATATGGAGCCACTTGTCCAAGGTCGATATCATTTAGAAGAAAACACATGACCTTGAGAAATTATCCGTGATTGAACAAAGAACCCAACATCTATACAAGCTGGATCAAATTTCCAAGCAACTGGAGCTGCTGGTTGATGAATCCACGATTCATCATCTTAATATCTTGATCTTAGCAAAATCCTCAAGTAAAATCCCAAATAAATGTCCATAAAATCAATAAATTAACAAAATGACTCTTGTAAATAAAACACACTAATTAATGTATATTATATTGTACAAAATAATTTAACAATAAAAAAAGAAGCCATAAAAATAAAGGAGTTTTTCACCTGTAAATAGCCCAAAACTTCATGTATTTCTAATAATTTCATTTCAACTCCTTTTTGGCTAATTCTTTCTCCAATTTGTTCATAACAATGTAGATAAAAATACAAAAATACAAAACAAATTTCATCTCAAATAAATGCTCGTAGATCCCAAAGAGAAAAAGCCGTAAAGACCAACTTCTAAGCCAAATTCCCGCTCCGTATGAACTCCAAATTCACCAAACTCACTTTTAAAGTTCAAGTTAGAAAATTGTCTATCCAACGGAAGTGGTTTCATTAAAATCGGAGCTCATTTGCAAAAGTTGGGTTTTGGGACCTAGATGTACATTGTACATTATGTATATATTCATACTTTCTTCATTTTTTATTGTATCTTTATTAATTATTAAAAATACAAAAAAATCATACTTGTGTTGTATTTTAATTGTAGTATTTTACTGTATTTTTCCGTTGTAAATATCTCTTATTAAAAAGACAAAAAAATTACATATTAGAAAAGTAAAAAAATGTGTACATGTTGTTTGTCTTCCCTTGTAAATTCTCCACTATTTTTCTTCTCTTTTTATTTTATTGTATTTAAAGTAGCCAACTCTATTTATCTATTTATTTATTATTTAAATTCCATTCTCTACAATAACCACCAATTCAACTCCATTATTCCACCATTTTTTCCCAACTTCCCATTCAACTCCATTAATAATACAACTTCCCATTCCACTCCACCACTTTAATAACCTCTCATTCCATCATCTTTATATATATGTCATTCTCCTCATTTTTGCCTTGGATCCATCTTTATGTGAGGAGAGCCTAGTTCCCTGAGTTGAATCGGTGACAGCGACACAATCGCGGTCGAGCGACGACGGCCCTCTTTCCGGTGTGATCCGTTGGCTTTTTGGCCAACATCGCAGCCGCAACCGCGCGCTGCTCGAGCTCATCGCACGCCGACGATTCGAGCGAAGACCGTGCCCACGAGAGCACATCATAGGCATCCGTCCATCGTAGGTAATTTTTCATCTCATTTTATCATCTCGTCATTTTTTGCAATTTTTTTAGCACATCATATCACCCCCATCCTCCATTTGTTCTACTCCTCATATTACCACCATATCATTTTTTCCCCTTTCATTGTTATTTCCATTTGCATTCCTTGTTTAACTAAAATAAAAAAAATTTAAAAAAATTAAACAAAAAAATCATTACAACAGTTTTTTTAATCAAAGTAGTAAAAAAAATTCAAAAAAAAAACAAAAAAAAACGCAGAAGTAGCGGCGGTGGGAGAACCCACCGCCGCCGCTCCTTCTTTCCACCGCCGCCAGCCGGCGGCATCCTCGCCGCAGCTCCCAACGGCCACGACGCCGCAGCAGCTCTCGCCTTGCCTTTTATTGATCAGATCTTGGAGAGACTCACAGGGAAAGAGTTCTTCTGTTTTCTTGATGGGTACTCAGGCTACAACCAGGTGGCCATTGCCCCTGAGGACCAGGAAAAGACAACATTTACTTGTCCATTCGGCACTTATGCTTTCAGGCGCATGCCATTCGGGATCTGCAATGCCCCGGGCACATTTCAGCGGTGCATGATAGCCATATTTGCCGAGATGGTGGGAGATTTCCTGGAAGTGTTCATGGATGACTTCTCGGTCCACGGTGATTCTTTTGATACATGTTTAGCGCACTTGGACCGGGTCCTCACGAGGTGTAGAGAGGTGAATCTGGTACTCTCCTGGGAGAAGAGCCACTTTATGGTGATGGAGGGTATCGTGTTGGGGCATGTCATCTCCAAAAGGGGAATGGAGGTTGACCCTGCCAAGGTGGAGGTGATCAAGAAACTCGAACCACCTACCAACGTGAAGTCAGTGCGGTCATTTTTAGGTCATGTTGGATTCTATAGGAGATTCATTCAGGATTTTTCAAAGATCGCCCGCCCACTGACTGAGCTCTTAGGAAAAGACACAGAGTTCATTGTAGATCACAGGTGTCTGGAGGCATTTGAGCTCTTGAAGAGGAAGATTTGTGCCTCGTCTATTCTACAAGCTCCTGACTGGTCTCTCCCCTTTGAGATCATGACTGATGCTTCAGATTTTGCTATAGGAGCTGTGTTAGGACAACGACGAGAGGGGATTCCGCTTGTGATTCATTATGCGAGCAAAGTTTTAGATCCTACACAGAAAAATTATACAATGACTGAAAAGGAAATGCTCGCAGTAGTATGGGCCCTCGAGAAGTTCAGATCATATATTTTGGGCTCTAAGGTGACAATTTATACAGATCACACAGCCATTCGATATTTAATGGAAAAGAAGGACGCGAAGGTGCGTCTTCTTAGGTGGATTTTACTCCTCCAGGAATTTGATTTGGAGATTAAAGATAAACCTGGAGTGAAGAATGTCGTGTCTGATCACCTTTCTCGGATTGAACTTAAGGATTCTCCTGATCATGAGCGGATTAGAGAGACCTTCCCAGATGAGTCAATTTGTGTTATTGACTCCCTCCCGTGGTATACCAACATGGTGAAATATCTTGTCTCCAAGCAGGTTCCCCATGGTTGGACTAGGAGCAGCATTGATCGACTGAAGTGGGATTCGAGGAGATACCACTGGGACGATCCTTTCCTTTTCTTCGAAGGATCGGATTGTGTTTGGAGAAGGTGTATTCCTCAGGAGGAATACCAGAGTGTCCTCACATATTGTCATTCACTTGAGGCTGGAGGACACCATTCGGTAAAGAGAACCGCTCACAAAGTACTTCAATGTGGATTGTATTGGCCGACCTTGTTTAGAGATGCCATTGATTTTGTACGGTCGTGCCCGATCTGTCAAAGGATGGGAGGGACAGTTGGACAGAGAGATGAGATGCCTATGCAACCGATGATTATTTGTGATGTTTTTGATGCATGGGGCATAGATTTTATGGGTCCCTTTCCGAACAGCCAAGGACATGAGTACATATTGTTGGCGGTTGCCTATTTATCCAGGCGGGTGGAGGCTATCCCAACCCGAACCGCAGACAGTAAGACTGTCTGTAAGTTTGTGAGAGATCATATTATTGCTAGGTTCGGGGTGCCAAAAGTTTTGATATCTGATGGGGGTAGCCATTTTGTGAACCGAGATATGAGATCTTTAGCTAAGGACTATGGATTTGAGCATAGAGTTACTAATCCTTACCACCCACAGACCAACGGCATGGCAGAGGTTTCGAACAGAGAGGTGAAGAGTATTTTGCAGAAATTGGTTCGTACCGATAGGAAGAACTGGTCTCAGCTTTTGGACCAAGTTCTGTGGGCCTATAGGACAACCTACAAGACACCATTGGGTACTTCACCATTTAGATTGATCTATGGCAAGCCATGCCATTTGCCCGCAGAATTGATTCATAAATCCGAATGGGCAATTAAGAAGATTAACTGGAGTTGTCACCTAGGGAAGCTTTGTCGAGACTTGAACTTGAACGAGCTCGTGGAAATCCGAAACAGGGCATTTGACAACAGTTTGATTTATAAGGACAAAGTAAAGAGACGGCATGATCAGCACATTAGGTGCAAAGACTTTGTCCCTGGACAAAAGGTATGGTTGTTCAATGCCAGGTTGAAGATGTTCCATGGGAAGCTCAAATCTAAATGGACGGGTCCCTTTGTTGTTAAGAAAGTGCATGAGAATGGAAGTGTAGAGATAACTGATCTCACAGATGGTGCACAATCTCATGTGGTAAATGGACAACTGTTGAAGCATTTTGTTGATTCAAAAGAGCAGTTAGTCCAAGTCGAGGTCATCAACTTCATGCAGAGCGAGCACAGAGCAGATACATCATATTACTCATCATGAAGATGCAGCACTAAGATTCAACATCTTAGAAGATTCAATCACTCTTGTACATTCTTCCCTCTTTGTATATTCTCCAGATCACATCGGTTCTTACACTTACTCTTGTCCTATACTTAGGCTTACCAAGAGCCTAAGTATAGGGGGAGCCGATGCCCGCCGTGTGTACATACTCATCCATTCCTCCTCTTGACCTCGTCCGCTTCATTTTTGCTCTTCTTCTACACTTAGGCTGTCCAGAGCCTAAGTATAGGGGGGGGGGCGGATCGACTTCTATACTGTTTATTATTTTAGCCATCCTACGCTTAGCACGAGCTATGTCTTTTTCTCGCTTCTTGTGCCATGAGGACATAGCACATGCTAAGTATAGGGGGGCATGTATATATTACATATATACTTTACCCATAGTTCGTACTTTCACGTATTTTTGTATATATTATACAATAATTATGGGGTGGGTAAAAATTTTTTTTTTCAAAAAAAAAATCTCTAAAAAAAACCTTTTCAAAAAAAAAATGTTTTTTGTTCTCTTTTCTTATTTGCTCAAAAAAAATCTTTTCAAAAAAATGTGTGTCCTTTCTTATTTATCTATATTTTTCAAAAAAAAGATAAAAAAACCTTTAAAAAAACTTTTAAAAAAATCCTCTTTAAAAAAAGAAAAGTCCTTTCTTTCAAAAAAAAACTCTTGAAATAAAAAAAGAGAGCAAAACTTTTCTGCCTTTGTTTGTCAAAAAAAAACTTTTTGAAAAAAAAACACATTTTTTTAAAACTTAAAAAAATCATAAAAAAACACTAAAAAACTAACTAATAAGTTGGTTTAACCCTGACACATTCACTTTCACACAAGACTAGTGATGTTCAAGAACACTTGGTTTATGGGCTCTTGAGATTTTGAGTTAACCAGCCTTAGTCGTTAGGGTCTTTGACTTAATTATTCACATTTCCCTAGTTTGAAAGATTTGTGCTATATTGCATGCTTAGTCTCTACCTTAAGAATATGATCAGCACCTCACATACACGACTGCAGTTATGATGAGATGAGTTGAAATTTCACTTGAGGATCTGGGATGAGGGATTTGAGTTTGGACTTGATTTAATGATGCTCGAGGATGGGATAAAATCAATGAAGGCTTCATGAAACCTGAGTGTCAGCATCTTTAGCCAGTATGAGAACATGGTTCTTGTACTATCTCTTGATATCTACCTATGTGCCAGGGTGTGATAAAATAAAAAAAATTGTTGATCAGTGTGCGCCAACTCTTGGTAAAAGCAGTGGAGCTAGCCAAAAATACTACAAATCAATGAAATTCAAAGAAAAGCTCTCATTCCACAAATTCAAATATCAAAGAGCTTCCACCAAAGGCGAGCGCTCCCAACCATTTCAAAGTGTCCACTTGGACCACCGCTATTAGGACCAGGAGTCGGGCTTGCACCAAAAGAAGGGCTCTGCATCGTAAATGCTACAAGTCTGGGTGTAGAAGGTATAATAGATACTCAAAAAAGACACACCCCGGTGTACTCCCAGGAAAACAAGTGCAGACGACTCCAACTTCTCTTGACGGACGCACTGATCAACACCAAAAATATGCGTTGAGTAATAAGGCACTCGAGAGGATCCTTATTCCAATGAGAGGGAGAGAAGAAATGACACAATCCTATGCCCTCCATCAACTGGCCTTCCATCTACACTTTTAAGTCTGACAACTAAAGAGACGGTGGATTGAATGCAAGAAATGGTTTATTCCCTAGTGTTGAGGATCGGGTCCTTAGGAGAGTCTCTTAGACTGGAACCTTGGGTGACGTTGTGACTCAACTCTTGTAACTGCGGTCAACACTTAAAGTCATATCCCTACTATATATGTATACAAAGAGAGTCTGATGATTAGGGAAATTGGATACCTTTTGACTAGAGCTTGGTTAAGCTTAGAATTTTAGGATTTCTAAAACCGAGAGTTCTTGAACGGATCAAGTCTCGTATTCACATGCACAGTCAGGGATTAACCCAACTTATTCATTCTTTATTTGCTCGAGGACTAGCAAAGTTTAAGTATAGGGGGGTGATGAATCCACGATTCATCATCTTAATATCTTGATCTTAGCAAAATCCTCAAGTAAAATCCCAAATAAATGTCCATAAAATCAATAAATTAACAAAATGACTCTTGTAAATAAAACACACTAATTAATGTATATTATATTGTACAAAATAATTTAACAATAAAAAAAAGAAGCCATAAAAATAAAGGAGTTTTTCACCTGTAAATAGCCCAAAACTTCATGTATTTCTAATAATTTCATTTCAACTCCTTTTTGGCTAATTCTTTCTCCAATTTGTTCATAACAATGTAGATAAAAATACAAAAATACAAAACAAATTTCATCTCAAATAAATGCTCCTAGATCCCAAAGAGAAAAAGCCGTAAAGACCAACTTCTAAGCCAAATTCCCGCTCCGTATGAACTCCAAATTCACCAAACTCACTTTTAAAGTTCAAGTTAGAAAATTGTCTATCCAATGGAAGTAGTTTCATTAAAATCAGAGCTCATTTGCAAAAGTTGGGTTTTGGGACCTAGATGTACATTTACATTATGTATATATTCATACTTTCTTCATTTTTTATTGTATCTTTATTAATTATTAAAAATACAAAAAAATCATACTTGTGTTGTATTTTAATTGTAGTATTTTACTGTATTTTCCCGTTGTAAATATCTCTTATTAAAAAGACAAAAAAATTACATATTAGAAAAGTAAAAAAATGTGTACATGTTGTTTGTCTTCCCTTGTAAATTCTCCACTATTTTTCTTCTCTTTTTATTTTATTGTATTTAAAGTAGCCAACTCTATTTATCTATTTATTTATTATTTAAATTCCATTCTCTACAATAACCACCAATTCAACTCCATTATTCCACCATTTTTTCCCAACTTCCCATTCAACTCCATTAATAATTCAACTTCCCATTCCACTCCACCACTTTAATAACCTCTCATTCCATCATCTTTATATATATGTCATTCTCCTCATTTTTGCCTTGGATCCATCTTTATGTGAGGAGAGCCTAGTTTCCTGAGTTGAATCGGTGACAGCGACGCAACCGCGGTCGAGCGATGACGGCCCTCTCTCCGGTGTGATCCGTTGGCTTTTTGGCCAACATCGCAGCCGCAACCGCGCGCTGCTCGAGCTCATCGTACGCCGGCGATTCGAGCAAAGACCGTGCCCACGAGAGCACTCCATAGGCATCCCCGTTCATCGTAAGTAACTTTCCCTTCATTTTATAACCGTTGTTATTTTCTCAATTTTTTATCACATTATCACACCCATCATCATTTCATTACATCTTCATTTATTCCACATCATCCATTTCATCATCTTCACAACCTTCATCATAGCATTTTTTTTCACATTTATTACCCCCTCTTTTAACAAAATTAAAAAAAAATTAAAAAAATTTAAACAAAAAATTGTCCTTACAGAAGTTTATTTTATCAAATCAGTAAAAATCAAAAAAAAAATAAAAAAAATAAAAAAATGCAGCGGTGGGAGAACCCACCGCTTCCGCCCATCTCGGCTCCTCCTATCCACCGCGGCCGCCGCACCGGCGCGCCGCCTCCACCTCGCGGCCGCGCCGCCCCCTCTCTGGCCGCGCGGCTCCGCCGCAGCCGCGCGCACGGCCCCTCCCAACGGTTGCCGCGCCGCCCGCGGCCTCCGCCCCCTCGCCACCTCCCAGCGGCCACCCGCGGCCCCCTCGCCGCCCTCGCCACCGCCCACCGCGGCCGCGCGCGGCCGCGCCCGCTCCTCCACCGTCCCGCGCCACCGCCGTCCAACCCCGTTGGGTTTCTCCTCCTGCAAGAACGAAGGAAGAAGGAAGAAAGGTTATCTTTTTTTGTTATTCTTTTGTAAAAATTGCATATTTGTTTTGTATAGTTTTATTAATGGTAAATTGGTCCCTGTACACGTTTTTGATGTAAATATAGTTTTCTGAGTTTGCACAAAGACCCCTGTATTCATGCTTTAATTTGGACCTCTCTTTTGCATCATTTTATGCAATAAAAAAATGTTTTTATGTTGAGCAACTTATCCTCTGTCATGTGAGTATTTATTTGTATTTTTATGATAGTTGGGTAATTAATTAAAAATGGTTAACTGAAATATTGCATATTTTACTCAATCTGGACTCTTAAAATTATACCTCACACACGGTTGCTCCAAAAAATCCACAAAAATTAGGAATGACGCCTTGAAATGTGATAAACGTACTATCCAAATTTCATCTAAAATGGAGTTGTCTTGTGCTTGAAATAAATCATAGAGTGAAATTAGTATTTGATTTTTAATTAAATCCACATACATCCTTTTTACAAAATTTCAACTCTCCTAGATTTCTTATCTAAATATCTTTCTGAGATAAATCGCACTCTGATTAATTTGATAACTTGGATTTATTAGGAATTATTTACTCACTGTCACTCTGTTTTCACTAAAAAATACATAAAAAATTCATAACTTGTCAAAAAATTCTAAAAACATTACTGTAGTCTCCTTGCATTATGTTTTAGTTCCAGTAATTTTTTTCATAACTTTTGCTTACTGTTTGTGTGATAAATTGCAAAAAACACCCATAAAAAGTGTGCATTTTTAGTTATTGCATTTTAACCCCTAAAATTCAAAAAAAATATGTTTTGCATTCATCATTGGATTAAGTTCACTGGAAAAATATAATTTGGCTAAATTGGATTAATTTGACATTAAAATTAATTTGGCTAAGTTGTATACTTTCTTATTAACTTGATTCAACTGCATCTTGCATTGGCATTTCTTTTTGCATTAAAAAATCTAAAAAAATACCGCATTGGATATCTAGATCTAAGTTTTTAAATTAAACCTAAGTTGTTCCTTTGCCTTCCTGAGTTCGACCCCGGACTTGCCCGAGATATAAATTAAAGCCGAGACACTCTTCACGGAGATTCTTCTCTCGGTTCTGACTAAATCGCTAAGTACACGTACCACAACGGAATCAAATTAATTACCGTATTTAGCGACTCGTCACTGGTCAGCACCATCAACGTGTCTAGTCTACAAGTCCGACAACCACAACTCCTGTTGAGCCAAAGCGACCACCATCGCCAAATCTGTTGGACATGCGATCCCACAACGAGACATTATGTAACAAATGTTATTGCAAATATCATTCTCTGATATGAAATAAAGAATAATTAATTTTCATAATAGGTCCCTTAGTACAATTAGGGTAATCTACAATGACCATCTTAATGATCATACAATTGTTAATTCAATTGTTGAATCATAGAGGCTGGTGCATGGATGAATATCTAAAGAGTTAGATTGATGACTCATCAAGCACCATCAAAAAAATGTAAAGAGAGTATCTCCAACCTAAGAAAGATATGGAAATCCTTTCTCTAAAGACTGATATCTAACTGACCTCTTAATGCAGGTCCTCTGCATAGGAATAGAGATTCGGAGGTGGTAGATAAGTTAGGTCAAAGAGATGAATTAATGAGATTGACAAAACCAAAGACTTATGTCATATGCTGTCACTATATAGGCACACATCCTCTCACCAGAGACATATGTGTTACTATATGTCTGAGTATGTACATTTGGCAGACCAATAGGTTGATGGCCTAATAAAGGTCTATACATTGGCGCGCTGGTGTGCATACAAGGACATATGAGTAATACGATCTCTCAAAAAGGTCATACAGGTTCATTTACTGAATCGGAAGACATGAACTCACCCATGAGAGATCCGGAAGAATCAAATTCCATGCACAGTCGTCTCTCTTTGGAATCTTGATTGAATTTGTAGGTTTGATATATGCTTTTAGAAAGTATATGATCAACACCTGGGTATGATATATGCTTTTGGAAAGTACATCATCGATACCAACTCTCAATAGTCAAATGAGAAACTTAATGATAAAACCCTGAAGAAGATGGTGTAAAATTTAACTAATACTTCGATTTTATTATCGGTCTTCCAATATGCAAAATATACATGTATTAGGAGTACCTGAGGGTGATGTGATCATAAACGATTGTATAACCATGATGCTTCCATTCCTAGGAAGTGACGAAATGGGTCTGGATTTCAGTGACTCCTCTCAATAGAGAAGCGATCTGATTTTGGTCCAAATGTTGTACATTGATCTGAATATGATTCAGATGCAATGAGAAGATTATATTTGATAATCAAGCAGCTATGAGAGGTCCGTGAGATCTGGATTTGAGATGTGATCTCAATATCCAAGTCACTATATGTGGAACAATACAATCGCCTTGTCCTTTCCTCCAAGTACCCGCAGAGAAAGTGTATTATCCTTGAAAGAGTTCAAGGATAAATTCACTATTGATATATGTATACGAGCATTGAGAAAATTGATAATTAATTGTGATTTACTTATCATGAGTAATATGAATTTGATTCACATCACAAGGAGAGTTATCTAAGATAATAAATGTTATTTAATTATCAAAAGATGTGAATAATATGAATGTGATTCATATTACTTGGGCACATTAGAATAGAGATCTGATGAATCTGTGACTCATCACTCTTAAAGTAGAAATAGAGCCTTGTTCCCGAGTAATTAGGAGCATATTTCCACCAAAATAGCATAATTAGCATTCATACATGCATTGATAACATCTGCATCTTACATTTGCGTCTGCATTAAATGAGAAGCCAAATCACTTGTGAAATTCACCCTATATGTATATATTTTACACTAACCCTAAAATCCATAAATGCCCTTTATACTATATAAATTACTGATAATAACGCAAGAAAAATACCAAAATTTGCTAACTTGAATAAATTGCCTAATAAGACCCCAAACCAAGTTGGAAGTCGTGTATCTTAGAATGGACATATCTCTCTCATACAGTCTCTGATCTAGGTCTACTCACTTCTAAATTAATACACATTCAGAGACCTTCAAAATGAGATCGATTTCATTAAAATCGGAGCTCGTACGCAAAACTTGGGTTCTGGGACCCCATTGTACACTATATGTATGTACCCTTATATTTTAGTACTTTCTTTGACTCCTTTACATTTGTGGTCAACATGAAATTTGTAGATCTCATCGAGATCTACACCTTTCATGTTTTGAGTTTTTCCATATTCATACGTCTTCTCTCCCTTATCACACATTTTCTTTAAGTCATTCAGATCAGGCCACGTGGCGCCCTCTGATTGTGCCACGTGGTCCACTCCATCACCCGCCACACATCCCCTTTCTTGAGCCGTCCGATCGTTAATTCTCCCTCCAGATCTAGGCCCTTCATATCACTTCATCCTTCAGCCGTTCGATCATTCCCCCAGATCTCATCTCGACCGTTAGCGCCTGCCTCATCCATAGCCCTCCACGTGGCACGCTCGTGGCCATTGGATCATCGTCTTAAAGATTAGATCTCACCCATTCAATCCCGGCCATGTCCTGACCATCCGATCAAAATCCAGATGTAATCATGGCCCTCCTTTAACGCCTCATCCTAAGAGCTCCACATGGCGTGTTCTCCACCATTCGATCGCCTCTAGATATAATCTGGACCGTTTTTCCATACCACGCTTCTAGGCTGCCACGTGGTTACATCACATCCCTCCGATCGCATTGCCCCGATCTGATCTGGACCATCGCATCATGCCCGACTCCTGGACATTGGATCACTAGATCCAACGGTTGAGAAGTCATCTCCTACCTCCGTCCCTCTCTCTTTCCCACGATCTCCACCTCGCGACGGATCCGTCCCCATTCTATTTCTGGCGCCACACCAGTCACCATCTCCGCCCTCTAGCACCTCCACTTCGTAGCCCATACCTCCATTATCCTCGCCAACCTCCATGATCCCCATAAAGCTCGTCCTTGCCGCTCCATGACCTTCACGAACCTCGTCGCCCCATCACCCGCACCTCCACCTTCTCCCTTTAAATACCCCACCTCCATCCTCGTTCCACCCCATCCGCCATAGCAAGAGGTGTCCTCGAGCTCTTGGCTTTCCATTGGTGACAGAAATTAAGGGCGAAATCGAGCGACGACAGGAGTCGTTCGGCGAGATCCACGGTAAAACTCCGTTGTGTCGCAGCTCCTCGAACGAGCTGCACGAGCTCGGGATGCTATCGACCCTTGTGCGAAGACCAGGAAGTTCTTCTCCGAGCTTCTGACCACAGGTAGACACCTCCATTTCCTCTCCAATCTTCTTCTTTTTTTCCTTTGTTTTTCTCATAGTTTATTCTGCCACCTCGTTCGATTTCACCTTACACCGACCATCCACCAAGCTCCGTCTTGGAGATCTGATATTCACACACCTATTCAATCGCTCCGACGATGCACCGCACTCCCCTCCGACCAAAGCTCCGCTGCCACGACGGAGGAGCGTACTTGGACCACCCTTGCTTCGCTCCAGGCCTCTCACTGCACTCACACTCACCTCACGAGCACATTGCACATGTTCCCCTACACAGACTAATCTTGTAGGTACCTTCGTCTTCAATGAACGGACCCCATGCCGAAGCTGCTTCGAGCTTCATCTCCACTGGCCTCCGGTTGACTCCATCCACTTATAGACCATCCGGAAGACCCCTCACCTTCCCACGATCATCCTGAGCCATCCAGGGATCGCCGAAGAGATTCATCGACCACACGCGAAGGAGGTGGAGCAAGGAGCCCATCGCCCGAACCCCTCCAAGTCCTTCGCAAGAGGCGAGAGACCAGAGAAGACGACGCACAGATACCATTAGATCTTCTTGATCCGATAGTCCTGATCAAGACACGTCAACCGCTTCCCGCCACCGTTGGAGCAAGAGGATCCCATGGCCCTTACGCTGCCACATCGCCACCACCTTCGACTTCCAGCCACCGTCAAATCGCAAGGATCTGAGGCCTCGCATCACGCCACGTCGACTTCATCATCACTATTTAACCATCTCAATCTGACGGTCCCTAGGTCTGCCACGACATCAGCTCCAGCCGCCGTTAGATACACATTGATCCAATGACCTGCATCGCGCCACGTTGCGAGCTCCGAGCCTCTTTCCCGAATATAGTCTCGAAGCACCCGAAGCTGATCCGAAGCAATTCTGAGCCTCAAGAGCCATACGAGCCTCTGCCCAAGCCTCCAACTCCGTCCGAGCCTAACCCCTCACGTGTCCGTCATGTGAGGGCTGGGTAAATTACACAAAGACCCCAAAACGTCTCCGAAATTGCTAATTGGTCCCTGCTAGGCTTGTCACGTGAGGAGCGCATGTCTTTGTGGGAATTTTGCATCCACCCCCTCCATATTATAGATAATTGCATTTAAGTCCCTATCAGTTGGTGAATCTGTGACTCATCACTCTAAAAGTTGAAAATAGAGCTTTATTCCCGAGTAATTAGGAGCATATTTCCATCAATAATGCATAATTAGCATTCATGCATGCATTGATAACATCTGCATTTTAGGATTCACATTTGCACTAAATCAGAAGCCACATTCACTTGTAAAAATCACAAGTATATTCACCATATTTCACCTATTTGTATATATTACAAATTCAATAAAATCAACTCCATAGTGTATATATTACTAACACTAATTAAAGAAAAAAATTAAAAAAATACTAACTTGTAAAATTGACCAATAAAACCCCAATCCAAGTTTGAAATTAGGAGCCTTAAAATGCACATATCTCTCTCATATAGTATCGATTTAGTTCTACTCACTTTTAAAGTAATATACATTCAAAGACCTTCAAAACACGACCAATTTCATTAAAATCGGAGCTCGTATGCAAAACTTGGGTTTTGGGCCCCTATTGTATATTGTACATATTGACCTTTTTTACCTTTTATTTTATCTTTTTATTTTCTTAATTATTAAAAATCCTAAAAAAATAGAATAAATTGTAAATATTCCTTTCATATTTTTTCTAACTCTATTTTGATTTTTTTCGAATTTAAAAATGACAAAAAAATTACAAAAGATAAAATGCGATATTTCATATCTATAAGTTGCCACTCAAAAATACATTTTGTACAAATGACTGATTTTCAGCACTTCACAAATGTTGTAGATCTTGTCGAGACGAGCAACTTTCATGTTGACCACTTTCTGATTTGAGGTCATTTGATATTTATTTTTGATTTTTCTTTTATTTTTGATCTTGATTTTTCTGGGAGTGACACTTGGCAGCTCCTGGAGAAGCCACGTGTCACCCATTTCTCGCATTTTTTAATTCCAAAAAAATAATAAAGAAGCACCACGTGGCCGCATCCCAACGTGCCATGTGGCGCCACCTCCTCTCTCTTGTCACGTACGGCGCACCTGACCACTCTCCCCTCCCCTCTTCTTGCTTCCCCCGCTCACCTCGCCCACTCCAGGCACCTCTGCCCATAATCGCCACCTTTGAGTGAAACGACTACCACCACTCCACGCAACTCACCCACTTCTCTCACCTCACCCACAAGCTCCATCACCTGTGCCACTCTTCCTCTTTGCGTCACCTTAAAAAGCCAACGACTCCTCCCCCTTCCAGTATCCACCATCACTGTGAGAACCTCGAGCCCCCTAGCCCATCTCAATGACAGCGAGAGTTGGTGCGGTTGAGCAACAACAACTATCTTTCTTGGTGAGATCCAGCCTGCGCAGGCGTGCTGCTGTGAGCTTCTAAGCTCGCCTAAGCTCAGGTTCACCGTCTTCGAGCAACGACCAGGGAACCTCGAGGTTCCTCTCCCAGGCATTCGACTCCATCCACAGGTACAATTTCTCTCCCTCTCTTTCTCCTCCTCTGATCTCTTAAATTTACTCAGTTTCTGCCTCCCTGCACTCTTCTTCTTCTTAGAGCTACATTTTCTCTCTCCTGAACACATCCTCATCCATGCCCCAAATCTAAATTTTTTTCGCGCTTTTAGGGAAAAATCACACGTTGCGAACACAACGGTGATTTTTATTGATTTTTTGGAGAACTTTTGTCAATCAATTAATCGAAAATTTAAGCCCACTAAACAAATGCATGGCAAAACATGGGATATTGTGAAATCCCCTATTTCTACCCCATACGTTCTCTCTCTCTCCTTCCCCTATTTCACCTTCCTTATTCCGCACACACCACGCCTCCGACGGCCCTCCACATCAACGTCGGCCACCCTCCGCCCCTCGGCCGTCCCCTCGCACCGCCGTGTAGAGGCGTGTCCAGCACCTTCAGGTCATCCACCCGTCGTGTGCCAGCAAGCCCGCACACGTTTGCGGAAGCTCCGGAAGCGTCATATTCTCCGCTCGTAGCCTGCACATCCACCACACCTTCCCCCTTGTTGTTGCTCCATCCCTCTGATCCATCTTCAAACTCGCGGTGATGTACGTGTGGCCGTCAGCTCACACACACAGATACACCATCTTCAACAACAGACGTGCGCCTCCATCTTCGTCCATATAAATAGCAGCACTGTGCCACCATCAAATCGAGGACAACACCACCGTAGCTCAGCTGTGCGGACACCACCTCTGTCCAGGAACCCCCGCACATGACCTTGCTTAACTGCCAACACCTTCTCCCACTCCATCGTGAGTCGACAAGCGAGGAGTTTTCGATGTCATCCTCATCGTCGACCACTCCGTCGTGTGCCCACAACTGCATGCTCGAGTAGTGCCTCCATTTGTTTACAACAATGCTGGCCATACTCCTTGGCTCGATAAGAACTGTGGCCGCCAGCAAATATCCAAGAAACCCCTGGCACGTGCCGTGCACGTTGGGGCAGGAGCATTTGCACAAAAGCCCCAACAGATTCATCATATTGCGCAAGAGTCCAGTCTTCTAGAAGGCACGTGCAACACATCCCCCATCCTGGAGATATTGCATACATACCCGCACAAGTATAGGTAATTGCGTATGAGTCTTGTAAGCATATTTCTTTAATCAATTTCATTTCTGTATTGCATTTACATCCTTGTGTTTGCACGTTTGTTTAGGCATTCATTAGATCCATTTTTAAATTCCAAAAATTACTTCTTGTAGAATATCTTGTACTTTAACTTTGTTTATGCTTGTTGAATTTTTAGGAGAAATATTCTATTTAATATAATTTATTTGGTGAAGATTAGCATACTTTGTCCAATGTTCATTGTTAATTGCTTTATTAAATTAATTATTGCTCCAAAAAGCACCAAAAAATCACATTAGGTAGAGTCTACTTATTTTCTACATTGTGCCCAAAAAATCATTTCATTTGCATGCATTACGAGCATTAATAAATTAATTTATGTTTTTCTTAATTGATTTTTAGTAGGTCCAATTCACATAGAATTTTAGGTTTATTAATTTTCTGTATTTATCATATTTAGATCAATCTAGGGTAATTTTTATATCTTGAAATAATGTGTTTCGGTATTTATTAAAATTAAATGTGCTAAAATCACCTTGCATTTATATTTAATTTATAGTAAATTCATTTAGAGTTGAAAAATTCCAAAAACATTATAGTAGCTTAATTTCTATGTATTTCTGATTCTGGCCAAGTTTCATAATTTTTGGACTTAATTGGTCATCTTACAAATTTAACCTTTAAAATTTGTTTTGAAATTGCATTGTTTTTCCTTTATTGCATAAAAATTTATAAAAAGACCAAAAATATTCTTCTAAAAATCTAACCTCTGAATTCCCTTAAAATTCACCTAAGGAGAAAACTGCCTCCATGAGTTCGCCCTTGGGATTGCCCAAGTAAAATAAAAATCTGTCGCTCGCATTTAATTGAATATTAATTGGAGTGATATTTTTGACGAAGTCTCAAGTACCCGACTGCAATGAACTTAACATTTAATTTGATCGTTGATTTGATTGAATTAACAAGGGTATACTAGGCAACGTCAAAATGGTACCGTTGTAGGGGAGTTACGGCTTAGGTTAATTTTTGAAAAATTTTGAGTGTTCAATTTTCCATCCCCGGGTAGTCTGATTCCCGGCTTTTCTTGTTATTATTTCTCTGATATTTATTTTTGTGTCTTTTGTGTTGTCTTTTATCTGACCTCAATTTATTTCTGTGCAAGGAACACAAGGAGTCGAAGATGCTTCAAGGAGCTTGCATTTCAATATTTTGAGTGATTGTGAGGACTTGTAAGAGTGTCATTTTCATTATTTTTGCATTCTTTCCAGCAGTTCCCGTGTGGGTTCTAGTGCGTGTAAAAATAGTGGAAATGTGTCCTCGTGTGCTGTATGGATTGTTTTTCGTAGATTAGGCTTGCACTTGCGACTCTTATAGCTACTTTACGACTTGCTTATGCTCATAATATTCTAGGACCACGCTTCACACATAAAAGACGCACTTAGATCGCAGATCTAGTCAAATTCAACCTGTGCTTCACCCGCTAATAGAACTACCTGTCTAGGAGAGGATTTTATCGCCTGCATTGCATATAGTGTAAAATTTTTCAATTCTATTCTGCATCCTGAATAAAAACGAGTGGACCACTGTACGTCTTCTCTACTCTGCATACCATCATTATTTTATCTTGCATAGGCTTTTCTCGACTCCTTCCCCTTCGTTTTTCAAACTTAGGATAAAAGGAAATTGGGATTGGATGATAGGTGTGCTTTGTGGTTGGATTAAATCAGTGATCACCTAACTTAAAACCTGGATTGCTAAACAAAATTGACCAAAAAAAAATCAATAAAATAGGAAATTTTGCTTGCAAGAGAGTAACCCCCAACCTTGTTTTCAGGCTGAGTGAGGATACTAGAGTGTGTGTACCCCCTAAGGTAGACCCAAATCCCCGCCTTCCATATCACGTACCAACTGATCCTAGCTAATATCACGAGTTGAATTTTCTCAGGTTCACTAACTAATACCAAGTAGCGTCCGCCTGTTCGCAGGTAGATAGGGGTGAACCAACGGTGCGTCACGACAAGTTGCTAGTAACCCCTCGGGGTGAAGTTCCAGCCTTGTCAGCCTCCTCCTGCTTGTAGATAGATAGGGCCAGGTCTTTGAACCCAACAACTTGGGATAGGAGCAAAGAAAGGAAGGGTGCAGGTATCTTAGGCTAAACCGGGAAGACGCATACGGCTTTGAGCCGACTTCCCTATAGGCCACGTAACCTTTGCTATTTTCTTGAGAATCACACTTAAAATCAACTACATTAATCGGACTCAGTTTCGAGTCCTTCAACGTGTGAGTGTGAAAATCAGGGTTTGGATTCACTTGCTTGTTTTAGGTAAGAGTAACATCCTATCTTATACTTCCACTTCTCCTTTTCGCCATCC
The DNA here is from genome assembly GCA_037367405.1 of Ottelia alismoides. Classification (NCBI taxonomy): domain Eukaryota; kingdom Viridiplantae; phylum Streptophyta; class Magnoliopsida; order Alismatales; family Hydrocharitaceae; genus Ottelia; species Ottelia alismoides. The sequence continues at coordinate 1,561,435 of JAZKJV010004628.1, read as the reverse complement.
AAGATGACTGACTGGGGGGATATCTATTCCTGATTCGCCAACCTCTCTTTGAGCCCCTCACTAAGTTCATCTTCATCAGACCAATCGCAACTTGGGCCAACTCGAGCTCATGACCCTCTTGAGTTCGAGATCCATCACTTCCAGGGTGGTTACCCTTCAACCAACCATCTTTCTCTCCTCTTATCTCACCGAGGAAGACCATCACCTCGGTGAGAATATCTTTATTGATATGTCCTCTAACCAAGACCACTTTCCATTCCCAGGGGAAGAGTACAAGATACCACCCAAGAGACCCCCGTTTGAAGAGGAACAAAGAGATGACCCGATACATCAAATCTTTGCTCGCCTCGTCACACCCGAACAACATAATGTAGATATGACGACAAGGATGGGACAGATCATTACGACAAGAGGAATTAACCGACCCATGGTAGATTCTTACAACCCTGAAGAAAATGAGATGCATATTTGGTTGGCACCAGTGGTTCCCCCTGAAGCATTCGAGCTGAAGCCCCACTTCCTGACTCTACTACCGAAGTTCAATGGAAAAGCAAACGAAGAACCATATGCCTTCCTTAGAGACTTCGAGTAGGTATGCAACAACCTGAGTCACCCTAGGGTTGGGTAAGACTACATCAGGCTGAAGGCCACCCCATTTGTCGTAGGAGATAAGGCCACTCATTGGTTAAAACATCTCGCGGTGAGATGTACGACCTAGATGCAGTCCAAGGATTTATTCTTGACGAAGTTCTACCCACTCAGTAGGACTAATCAAATGAGAACGACGGTCGCAAGTTTTTCCCAGGAACCCAATGAACCATTCCATGAAGCTTGAGATAGATTTAATAACTTAATTCATAAGTACCCTTGCCATGGCATTTCAAAAGTGATCTTGATCCAGACCTTGTTCTATGGCATGACCCCAGAGATGCAGGGGTTAGTAAGTGCTGCCTGTGGAGGAAGCTATCTGAACAAAAATGAAAGTGTTGTATGGAAAATCCTGGAGCAGATGGCGGAAACAGGTAGGTCGCAGGCCACCAGGGCCTATCAATTGTCTCCCTTGATCCTATCCAACAAGACAACTAGGAGTACTGTAGTGGATCTGACAGAAGACCTCATCCCCAGCATGGGGATGATAGACAAAAAGTTAGTCATGATCGAGGAGATTAACAAGAGGGTCACTGACCTTGAGGCACTCTCGTGATTGTCGAAACAAGTTGAGGAACTAACTGAGAGGGTAGCCACGATATGACTACCTTCCCCTTATGCACCACCTGCACCTGTACACCGAGTTCATCTTGAACAGGAATAGGCACCAGAGCATCAGAGTAGATGGGTAGAGGAGCTGCAGTATACTCAGCAAGAGCAACATGCACCCCCACAATTGGAGACATGATATGAGGAGCCTCCGCAGGTGTTTGAGATCAACGGGCTGCAGTATAGCCATGACCTCATCGACAGACAGTTAGTGATAGGGAACAATCAGCCTCACCGACCTTCCCTAGCTTACCAAGAATCCATCTCCGTCCCCGCACCGTGCTTCGCACAGTCCAGGCCCGGATAAGTGTACCAGCCTCAGCAACAAACTTTCCACTCGGGCCAGCAGGGCCCTCCACCACCGTCCCATTAGCAGCAGTACCAACATGGCCAGCAAGGCCAATACAGAAACTCATCTGCGAGTCAGCACCAACAAGCCCAGCCCACCAGTGAATTGGAGTCCCTCACCTTGGCAGTCCAGACCCTAACTGATAGGGTCCAATAGATTCAGAATGATTATCTGGATATGAGAACTGATTTGAATCGCGTCTCTCGTACCCAGGACCAGCATATGGCACCAAAGACCCCAATTCCCGCTCAAGTTCAGGCCAACTCAAATAGCTTGAATCAAGGCTAGAACCGACCACGAGATCAGGTATACTATTCAGATAGCTCTTTATCTAAACATGAGATCCTTTCGTATGATAATATCAGTCATATGTCCCTCAGGAGTGGAAGGACCGTGATCGTACCTGATCGGGCATGGGCATCGGAGGAAAATGCCGCCAAGTCTCTACCTGAGGAGAACTTGGAGGTAGAGGAGCACCACCACCACCACCACCTACAAAAGAAGAGGACTCCCAAGTCCTCAAAGAAGAAGGAGACCCGTACTAGCAGTGAGTCTGGTGAGACCGAAGAAGAGCCTACACCTCCATCTGAGGAGGATGTTCCAGCAGTCGTGGAAGACGCATCACCGGTTTTGCAGCAGAAAATTCCTTTTAGTCAGAGACAGAGTCAGTTTAGATGTCAGAGTCATGTATCGAACTCACTTCCTAATTTCAATGAAAATCTTTCGGTTTCAGAATCTGAGTTAGCATCAATAAACCCTTTCCCCCGAGCCCTTAAGGGTGGAAAGAAGAAAATTCGAAAAATACAAAAAGATGACCCTGAGAGGCAGAGTTTTGCAATAAATACATCAAGGTCACAATCCCTTTTAAATGGTATGTGGAGATGACACCTGCATTCCAGAAGTACCTTATGTTGAGATGCACACCTACTAGGGTCAGCAGGAAGACCAAAAGCCGTATTGAGAAACACGTTCTGTTAGTAGCCACTACTTGCGTAATAAAGAATGTGTTTCCAAGGAAACGAAGAGACATGGGTGCACATTATGTGGTGAGTCATGTCGATGACACTGCGTTTGCATGCACTCTCCTTGACAACAGATCTTCAATTAACTTAATGCCCATAGACCTCTATGAGCGGCTTAATCATGGACCTCTTCGAAAATCTAGAGCCTTACTTTAGTTTGCAGATAAATCAACCAAGAAGTCCCAAGGAGAATTGAGGAATGTTGTCATTAAAGTCGATGGTCAGGAGTACATGGTGGACTTTACATTCCTCAGAACAGCAGGGGCCTTCCTCAGAACAATAGGGGCTTTGTTTGATTACAAGATCGGGAAGATCCAGTTCCAAACTTCCGGTGGAGATGAGGAATTGGAGATGAAGTAGAACAGATGGTAGAGGCCAGATTTGGAATCCAACACCGAGTACTCTTCGTCCGAAGCAGATTGTATTCATGTAGACACTATTGGGCCATAGAGACAAAACCCAACTAGCACCTATGAGTCCCTCTCCTCCGGAGAAGATCTTATGCATGAGTCAGTTTGCAAGATCCTTAAAAATGAGTACAACGCAGGATGTGCATCCCCCAACATCTTCGATGACACAGAGGCCCAACTGGTCCTGTCAGTCCTTCCCTCTTTAGGACAATCATAAGATGAGGATGATGAGTTAGACGTGGCTTTCGCCAATTACATGGAAACCCTTGACAATCCGACTCTAGAGCCGAATAAGTTGGTGGCAACAATTTCAAGGACAGATCCAACCACTACCAACACTAAGCCATATTTGATCGAGCCAGACTTCCTTCATGATCACACCTTACCTGAGCTCAAACCTTTACCCACAACGCTTAAGTACGCTTGCAGGACAAGAGAAGAAGTATCTGGTCATCATCAGCTCGCGATTGACCGAGGAGCAGGAATCTCGCTTCTAGAGATCCTGGAGAACAACTGCAAGGCAATAGGCTAGAGCATCTCCAATCTCCACGAGATAAATCCCGCTCTGTGTGTGCACCATATCTACCTGGAGAATGAGGCTAAACCCTCTCGTGAATTCCAATGTCGGTTGAATCCAAATTTACGAGAGCTAGTGAAGAAGGAGATAGAGAAATGGCGCGACGCAGGTTTTATTTATCACATCTCCGATTCCAAATGGGTGGCTCCAATCCATGTTGTCCCGAAAAAGTCGGGAATTCAGACAACCATCAATGAAGATGGAGAGGAGATCGTGACATGAGTACCCACGTCGTGGCGCGTCTATGTGGATTATAGACGCCTGAATGTCGCGACAAAAAAGGATCATTTCCCCATACCATTCATTGATCAGATCTTAAAAAGACTAGCGGGGAAAGAATTCTTCTACTTTTTAGATGGGTTCTCAAGCTACAATCAAGTGGCCATAGCTCCTGAGGACCAGGAGAAAACGACGTTTACATGCCCTTTTGGTACCTATTCTTTCAGGCGCATGCCCTTTCCGTTATGCAATGCTCCTGGTACTTTTCAAAGATACGTGATTGTTGTATTTGCCGAAATGGTTGGCGAATTCTTGGAAGTCTTCATGGATGACTTCTCAGTCCACGACGATTCCTTTGATTCCTGTCTTAGGAATCTAGACCAAGTCCTCAAGCGATGTTGTGAGGTCAATCTGGTGCTCTCCTGGGAGAAAAGTCACTTCAGTGACGGAGGGCATTGTGTTGGGGTATGTCATCTCCAAGAGAGGAATTGAGGTTGACCTTGCCAAGGTAGATGTGATCAGACAACTCCAGCCACCAACCAACGTGAAACAGTTGAGGTCTTTCCTCAGGCAAGTTGGATTTTATCGAAGATTTATCAAGGATTTCTCTAAGATTGCCCGACCGCTAACTGAGCTTTTAAGCAAAGACATGGAGTTTATTGTTGATCACAAATGTCTTGAAGCCTTTAAGCAACTACAAGGAATGATCATGGATGCCCCGATCCTACAAGCCCCAGATTGGTCTCTGCGTTTTGATATCATGACGGACGCCTCAGATTTTGCTGTTGTGACTATGTTAGGACAGAGGAGGAATGGTGTCCCATTTGCCATACACTACACAAGAAAAGTGCTTGATACTGCTCAACATAACTATACAATTACAGAAAAGGAGATGCGTGCGGTAGTGTTTGCCTGGGATAAATTCAGATCTCACTTAATTGGATCCAAGGTAATTGTGTTTACAGACCATACAATGCCACTATACTTAATGGAAAAGAAAGACGTGAAGGCGCGTCTTCTTAGGTGGATTCTGCTTATCCAGGAGTTTGATTTGGACATTCGTGATAAACCTGGAAAGAAGAATGTTGTACTGATCACCTCTCTCGTCTCGAGGATGTTAAGGCTTCTGATGATACGCCAGTTTGAGACTCCTTCCCTGACGAGTCGATCCTTGCTATCGACTCACTGCCATGGTACGCCAGTATCGTAAACTATCTTGACTCCAAGAAAGTTCCCGAAGATTGGCCCAAGAGCCACATAGACCAACTGAAGTCGGATTCGAGACATTACCACTGGGAGGATCCAATCCTTATCTTTGAAGGACCGGATTGTGTTTGGAGATGGTATATTCCTAAGGAGGAATATCAGAGTGTCGTTTCTTTATGCCACAGTCTAGAGGCAGGAGGACACCACTCCGGGAAGAGGACCGCATGGAAGGCACTTCTGTGTAGCTTATACCGGCCGACTCTGTTTCGCGATGCAATCACCTTTGCAAAGTTGTGCCCAATATGCCAGCGAATGGGAGGAACCGTCGGTTCCAAGGATGAGATGCCAATGCAGGATGTCGTCGTTTGTGATGTTGTTGACGCTTGGGGCATCGAATTCATGGGCCCGTTTCCTGTTAGCCACGGTTCAAATATATCCTTCTAGCGGTAGATTATTTGTCAAGTGGGTGGAGGCTATCCCAACCCGAGCTGCAGACAATAAAACTATCTGTAAATTCATTAGAGATCACATCATCTCTAGGTTCGAGATCCCCAAAGTGTTGATATGAGATGAGGGTAGCCACTTTGTGAACAGAGATGTGAAGAAGCTATTGAAGTACTATGGCATCCAACAACGTGTCGCTAGTTCTTACCACCCACAGACCAATGGCATGGCAGAGGTGTTGAATAGGGAGGTGAAAACCATATTGCAGAAGCTTGTCCGCCCAGACAGGAAGGATTGGTCTCAGATTTTGGATCTGGTCCTATGTGCTTATAGGAGAGCTTACAAGACACCGTTAGGAACCTCCCTATTTAGGATGGTATTTGGGAAGCCGTGCCATTTTCCTGCAGAGTTAGTGCACAAGTCATAATGGGCAATTAAAAAGGTCAATTGGAACACACATCTAGGGCAGAAACAAAGAGAAATGGATCTGAATGAGTTTGTGGAAGTAAAAAACTAGGCATACGACAATAGTGTGGTATACAAAGACAAAGTAAAGTGTTAACATGCCAAATATATCAGACGAAAGACCTTTGTCCCTAGACAGAAGGTATGGTTGTTCAATGCAAGACCTAAATTCTCCAAGGCAAGCTGAAATCCAAGTGGACGGGCCCATTCATAGTCCGTGCTGTGCATGATAGTGGATGTGTTGAGATTTCAGATCTCACAGATGACGCACAGACATTGCTAGTCCATGGACAACTATTGAAGCACTTCGTAGAACCCATTGAACAGTTAGTCCATGTTGAGGAGATTGTATTCATGCGCGAGACAGATTCAGCAGATACACATAGAACCGCGCATGAGACCTTGCAGCAGTGAACTCTCACCATCAGTAGCATCTAGAAAGATTCTGACCGTGATCCTTGTATATACCCACCATTCCTTTACATTCTTCCCCTCCCTCCCGCAACTCTAATCACTTGTCCCAGCTTCATGTATTTCCATCTACGACTATAGTTAGGATAACCAGATCCTATGTATAGGGGGCCGGTATCACTTGAATCCATTCGCTGTACATCCTCCATATCACATCGGTCCTCATACACCCTCCCATACTTTACTTAGGCTAACCTGAGCCTAAGTATAGGGGGACCGATGCCTATTTTGTATATACTCATCCACTTCCCCTCTTGACCTCGTCTGCCCCATTTTTTGATCTTCTTATACACTTAGGCTACAGAGCCTAAGTATAGGGGGGGGGGCAGGAACGACTTCTATACTTTTTGATATTTTATGTCTCATACGCTTAACGTGAGTTATGTTTTATTCATCTCTTTTCGTGCTCTGAGGACATAGTACATGCTAAATATAGGGGGGCGTGTATATATTACATATATACCTTACCCATAGCTCATACTTTTGTGTATTTTCACGTATTTTTGTATATATTATGCAATAGTTACAGGGTGGGTAAAAATTAAAAAAAATGATGAAAACAAAGGCTTCTTATTTACTCTTGCACATCATCTTTGAATCTAAAAAGAAAGAAAAAAGTCTTGAAAGTACAATGCACGTAGCTCTTCATTGATGAGGTGGTGAGGAGGTAGAATCCTTTAGCTTGGAGTAGCACACGGGTGGAAACATCCGTCCTCCTCTAGGGAGGGTAGTGCATCTCAACCTAGTCTAGTAGTGTTGACGTCTGAGGACGGGATGCTGTGGGTTGCAATAGTGCTTCAAAAGAGGGATAGTCTACTGGCTCAAGAGGAAAAACTCCTGATGTACATGTTGCACCTTGTATATAGTTCAAAAAAAAGAAGAAAAAAGAAAAATGTAAGAACTCCTAAAACATAGATTGGCCAGATAGAAAATAAAATACCTATCAGAGTATGTATAATAGCAAGAAGTCTGCAACTGGATGACTTGGCTACACTGGTCAGGCATCTCGGGATAGGTAGCTACACTGGCTACTGTCCATTCTTTTCTCCACCCCTCCTCTTGAGCTGGTCGCACTTGAACTTAGAAGGGAATACCCACTCCTCGAGGAAAGAGTTACTGGACTGGGGAATTAGAGTTACCTTATTAGAGGAGGCTGGTTCTGAGCCATTTCTGATGTGGAGAGCTATTTTTCACTTACACAGTACAAGGGAGAATCATAGTAATCAGAAACTTGCGTTTGAGGATTTGTTCTGATCTGACTATTAAGGAGTCTTGAATAGGAGACTTGTGGAACTTGAAGTTTGTTAGCTCTTAAGTTCAGGTCCCAATAAGGTTCCACCACACAATTAATCCAAAGGTCGAGTCAAACTCCATTTTCAACTTTTATTCATGACCTTGGTTGGGAACCCACAATCATTTCACTTTTGCATTTCATTTTAGTTGCTCCAGGACGAGCAAGGTTTAAGTATAGGGGGTTGATGAATATGTGACTCATCACTTTAAAAGTTGAAAATAGAGCTTTGTTCCCGAGTAACTAGGAGCATATTTCCACCAATATTGCATAACTAGCATTCGTGCATACATTGATAACATCTGCATTTCACCATTCGCATCTGCACTAAATCTGAAGCCACATTCACTTGTAAAAATATCTGTATATTCACCATATTTCACCTATTTGTATATATTCCAAATTCAATAAAATCAACTCCATAGTGTATATATTACTATCACTAATTAAAGAAAAATATCAAAAAATACTAACTTGTAGAATTGACCAATAAAACCCCAATCCAAATTTGAAATTAGTTAAAATGCACATATCTCTCTCATACAGTATCCGATTTAGGTCTACTCACTTTAAAGTAATATACATTCAAAGACCTTCAAAACAAGACCAATTTCATTAAAATCGGAGCTCATATGCAGAACTTGGGTTTTGGGCCCCTATTGTATATTGTACATATTGACTTTTTTGCCCTTTATTTTATCTTTTTATTTTCTTAATTATAAAAAATCCTAAAAAATTAGATTAAATTTTAAATATTCCATTCATATTATTTATAACTCTATTTTGATTTTTCTCGAATTTAAAAATGACAAAAAAATTACAAAAGATAAAATGCGGTATTTTATATCTATATGGTGCCACCCAAAAATATATTTTGTACAGATGACTTCTTTTAATTTTTGACCCTTCACGAAAGTTGTAGATCTCGCCGAGACGAACGAAGTTTGTATTGAGACTTTCTGATTTGAGCTCATTTGATATTTCTTTTTGATTTTTCTTTTATTTTTAATCACGATTTTTTTGGGAGTGACACGTTGCAGCTCCTGGAGCTGCCACGTGTCACCCATTTCTCACATTTTTTTAATTACAAAAAATAATAATAAATAAACACCACATGGCCGCATCCCAACGTGCCACGTGGCACCACCTCCTCTCTCTTGTCACACGCGCTGCACGTGACCAAGCCACAGCCCGGTCACTCGCACCGCACATGACCACTCTCCCCTACACTCTTCCTGCTTCCCCCATGCACCTCTCCCACTCCAGGAACCTCCGCCCACGATCGCCACCTCCGCCTTGCACAGCCGACGGCCTCCGCGTGACACGACCACCGCCACTCCGTGCACCTCACCCACTCCTCTCACCTCACCCACAAGCTCCACCACCTGCGCCACTCTTCCTCCTTGCGTCACCTTAAAAAGATGACAACTCCTCCCACTTCCAGTATCTTCCGTCACTGTGAGAAGCTCGAGCCCCCTTGCCCATCTCGGTTTCAATGAGAGTTGGTGCGGTTAAGCGACAACAGCTATCTTTCTCAGCGAGATCCAGCCTGCGCAGGCGTCTGCGAGCTTCTAAGCTCGCTTGAGCTCAGGTTCGCTGTCCTTCGGGCAACGACTAGGGAACCTTGAGGTTCCTCTCCCAAGCATTCGACTCCATCCACAACTACAGTTTCTGTCCCTCTCTTTCTCCTCCTCTGATCTCTTAAAATTACTCTATTTCTACCTCCTTATACTCTTCTTCTTCTTAGAGGTACACTTCTGTCTCTTGAACCCATCCTCATCCATGCTCCAAATCTAATTTTTTTCTCACTATCACGAATAAATCACATATTGCAAACACAATGATGATATTTATTGATTTTTTGGAGAACTTTTATCAATCAATTAATCGAAAATTTAAGCCCACTAAACAAATGCATGGCAAAACAGAGGATATTGTGAAATCACCTGTTTTTGCCCCTCACGTTCTCTCTCTCCTTCCCCTTTTTCACCTTCCTTATTCCACACACACCACACCTCCGCCGGTCCTCCACGTCAACGTCGGCCGCCCTCCGCCCCTCGGCCGTCCCCTCACGCCGCCGCATAGAGGCGTACCCAATGCCTTTAGGTCATCCAGCCATCGTGTGCCCTCGCCACCGTGTGAAGCTCCGTAATCCGTCAGCAAGCTCGCGCATGTTTGCGGCAGCTCCGGAAGCACCATCTCCTCCGCTCGTAGCCTGCACATCCACCGCACCTTCCCCCTAGCTGTTGCTCCATCCCTCTGATCCATGTTCAACCTCGCGGTGATGCGCGTGCGGCCATCAGCTCACATACACAGATACACCATCTTCAACAACGGATGTGCGCCTCCATCTTTGCCCTTATAAATAACAGCACTGTGCCGCCATCAAATCGAGGACGACATCACCGTAGCTCAGCCGCACGTACACCACCTCTGTCCAGGAACCCCTACACGTGGCCTTGCTCAACAACCAGCACATTCTCCCGCTCCATCGTGAGTCGACGAGCGAGGAGCTTCCGACGTCATCCTCGCCGTCGACCGCTCCGTCATGTGCCCACAACTGCGTGCTCGAGCAGTGCCTCCATTTGTTTAAAACAACGTAGACCGCACTCCTTGGCTTGAGAAGAATTGTCGTCGCCCGCGCATATCCAAGAAACCCCTTGCACGTGCCGTGCACATTGGGGAAGGAGCATTTGCACAAAAGCCCCATCATATTCATCATATTGCGCAAGAGTCCAGTCTTCCAGAAGGCACATGCAATGCATCCCCCATCCTGGAGATATTGCATCCATACCCACACACGTATAGGTAATTGCATGTGAGTCTTGTAAGCATATTTATGTAATCAATTTCGTTTCTGTATTACATTTGCATCCCTGTGTTTGCACGTTTGTTTAGGAATTCATTTAGATCCATTTTTAAATTCCAAAAATTGCATTTTGCAGAATATCTTATGTTGTATCTTCATTGATGCTTGTTGAAATTTTAGGAGCAATATTCTATTTAATATAATTATTTTGGTAAAAATTAACATACTTTGTCCATTTTTAATTGTTAATTGCTTATTAAATTAATTATTCTCCAAAAATAACAAAAAAATCACATTAGGTAGTTTACTTATTTCTAAATTGAGCCCAAAAAATCATTTCATTTTCACACATTACGAGGCATTAATAAATTAATTTGTATTTTTCTTAATTGATTTTTAATAGGACCAGTTCACATAGAATTTTAGGTTTATTAATTTTCCTGGAGTCATCATATTAGGTCTATCTAGGATAATTTTTATATCTGCAAATAATGTGTTTTGGTATTTATTGAAATTAATTGTGCGAAAACACCTTGCATTCATCTTTAATTTATAGTAAATTCATTTAGAGTTGAAAAATTCCAGAAAAATATAGTAGCTTAATTTCATTGCATTTCAGATTCTGGCCAAGGTTTCATAATTTTTGGACTTAATTTGATCATCTTACAAATTTAACCTTAAAATTTTGGCTCGAAATTGCATTATTTTTTCCTTTATTGCATAAAAAATTATAAAAAGACAAAAAAAATTCTTTTGAAAATCTAACCTCTGAATTCACTTAAAATTCACCTAAGGAGAAAGCTGCCTCCCTGAGTTCGACCTTGGGATTGCCCAAGTAAAATAAAAATCTACCGCTCGCATTTAATTGAATATTAATTGGAGTGGGATTTTTGACCAAATCTCGAGTAGCCGACTGCAATGAACTTAATATTTAATTTGATCGTTGATTTGATTGAATTAACAAGGGTAGACTAGGTAACATCATCAGCACGTTTGATTTTTCTGTATTTGCATTTTGCCCCCTATCTTTGCACGCACAATTAGGTGTCCATTTATCATCATTTTTAATTTCTAAAGATTGCATGTTGTAGTTTAACTTGTCCTCTATCTTGTTTAACACTTTTCTTATTTTTGTGAGTCATCTGAAATTTAATAATATCAAATTGTTAATTTTCTATATTTTGCCCATTGTGTACCTTTAATTTAATATTAAATTCCTTGTTGCTCCAAAAATTACCAGAAAATCACATTACACCTAGGATAAACTACTCTACACTGTGCCCAAAAATCTTTGCATCTACACTCATCACGAGACTTGAATACATCTAACAGTGATTTGCTTAATTGATTTTTAAGGACCAATTCACATAGAATTTTAGGTCTATTAATTTTCCTGGATTCCTCTTACTTATATATATCTAGGATAAGTTTTATATCTGAAAATAATGTATTTTGATATTTCTTAAAATTAATTTTGCAAATATCATCCTGCACTCATATGTAATTCATATTAAATTCGTACAAAGTCCAAAAATTCCAAAAAAATGCAGTTGCTTAACTTCATTGCATTTCATATTCCAGCCAAGTTTCATTATTTTTGAACTTCATTTAGCCATCTTTCAAATTTACTCTTAAAATTTGGCCTGAAATGGCATTGTTTTTTATCCTTAATTGCATAAAATTTCCTAAAAAAATACCAAGAATATTCTTCTGAAAATATGATCTCAAAATTAACTGAAAATTTACCTAAGGAGACAGCTGCCTCCCTGAGTTCGACCTTGATCTTGCCCAAGTAAAATAAATCTACTGCTTGAACTTGATATTCATTTAGATTTGAGTGGTTTTTGACGAAGTCTCATTTACCCATATGAAATGAACCTAACTTTTAATTTAATCAATACTTTGGTTGAACTACCGAGGGCAAGCGAGGCAGTTTCAAAATGGCACCATTGCTGGGGATGCACGACTTAGATTAATTTTTAGAAAATTTTGAGCTCTGATTTTTCATCCCCGGGTAGTCTAACCCCCGGTTTTTCTTGTGAATATTTCTCTGTCATCTATTGTTTGTCTATTTTGTGTCATCCTTTATCCGACCTCTGTTTATTTTCGTGCGAGGAAAATGAGGAGTCGAAGGCGTTTCGCCAAGCGAGTCGAGGAATTGCATGTAAATAATATGAGGGATTTGTGCGGACTTGTAATTTTCCATTATTTTCACTAATTTTGCATCTTTCCAGCGGTTCCCGTTTGGGTTCTTGCGTGTGTAAATATAGTGGAAACGTGTCCCCGTGTGCTGTATGGATTGCTTTTTCATAGAATAGGCTTGCACTTGCGCCTCTTAGAGCTACTTTAGGACTTGCTTGTGCTCGTAAATTTCTGGGACCACACTTCGCACTTAAAAGATGCACTTAGACCGCGGATTTAGTCAAATTCAATATGTGCTTCACTCGCTAATAGAACTGCCTGTCTAGGAGCGGCTTTTATCGCTTGCATTGCATATAGCATAAAACTTTCAATTCTATTTTGCATCCTGCATAAAAAGCGAAGGAATGAATGTAAGTCTTCTTTACTTGTCATCTCATCATTATTTTATCTTGCATGGCTTTTCTCGACTCCATTCCCCTTGGTTTTTCAAACTTAGGATAAAAGGAAATTGGGACAAGACGATAGGCGTGCTTTGTGGATTGGACTAATCAAGTGATCATCTAAATTTAAAATCAGGATTGCTAAACTCAATTGACCAAAAAAATCAATAAAATCGGAAGTTTTGCTTTCGAGAGATTAATCTCGACCTTGTTTTCAGGCTGAGCGAGGGTACTTGAGTGTATGTGCACACCCTAAGGTAGAGCCCAAATCCACGCCTTCCATATCATGTACCAACTGATCCTAGGAAATATCACGAGTTGAATTTTCTCAGGTTCACTGACTAGCACTAAGTAACCTCCGCCTGTTCGTAGGTAGATAGGGGTGAACCAGCGGTGCTTCGCGACAAGTTTCTAGTAACCCCTCGGGGTGAAGTTCCAGCCTTGTCAGCCTCCACCTGCTTGCAGGTAAGTAGGGGAAGGTCTTTGAACACATCAACTTAGGATATGAGCAAAGAAAGGAAGGGTGCAGGTATGTTAGGCGACATGTTAAATAGGGAAGACGCATCCGGCTTTGAGCCGACTTCCCTATAGGACACGTAACCTTTACTATTTTATTGAAATTCACACTTAAAATCAAACTGATTAATTGGACTCGATTTTGGGTCCTTCACCGTGTGGAGTGTGAAAATCAGGGTTTGGATTCACTGCTTGTTTCAGGTAGGAGTAAAATCCTATCTTATACTCCTGATTCTCCATCTCGCCATCCAAGATGACTGGCTGAGGGGATATCTATTCCTGCTTCACCCATCTCTATTTGATCCCCTCATGACGTTTTTCTTCATCGGACCAAGCATAACTTTGGCCAACTCGAGCTCATGACCCTCTTGAGTTCGAGATCCATCACTTACAGGGTGGTTACCCTCAAACCAACCCTTTTCTCTCCTCTTATATCATCAAGGAAGACCACCGCCTCGGTGAGAATGTCTTCACTGATATGTCCTCTAACCTAGACCATTTTCCATTCCCAGTAAAAGAGGACAAGATGCCACCTAATAAATACCCGGAGGAAGAGGAACAAAGCGATTGTTGGACATGTGAGCCCTAAGAGGACCATTCCTACAATAAATGTTATTGTAATGTTTAATATATCAATACAAGTTATCGGTTTTATTCACTCCCTATCAGAAATTAAGTGAATGAATGCACTATAAGGTCCCTCTGTACAAATAGGGTTATGTACCATGGTTGTCTTGACATCATAAAGATGTTGATTCAATTGTTGAATCATAGAGGCTGGTGCTTCGATGGATATCTAAAGAGTTAGATTGAGGACTCATCAAACACCGTCAAATGATCATCAAGATGTGATCTCCAGTCTGAGTGGGAGATCGCATCCCATCTCTAAAGGCTGATATCTGACCAACCTCTTGATGCAGGTCCTCTGCATAGGAATAGAGATTCGGAGGTGTCAGATAATTTAGGTCAAAGAGTTTACTTAACGAGATCAAGATAACCAAAGCCCTACATCGTATGTTTCGCGATATAGACTCGTATCTTTTGACCGGAGACAGATGTGTTACTATATGTCTGATTATGCACATTTGGTAGACCAATAAGTTGATGACCTAACCAAAGTCTATATACTGGCGAGCTGGTGTGCATATAAGGGCATATAAGTATGAAGGCTATGGAATTTATCCTCAAGTGCATCATGAAAGCGTGATCGTCGTATCGGATACGACGAAGAACGACTAGTCGTGCTAGTTGTTCTGTGCAGCGGAATTTAAAAATTTTCATGCGATGAAACCACATGATCCAAGAACAATTATCAGATCATTTCATCTATAACCACAACAAGTACAGAAGAATACCTCTTGAAGCCTGGTTGATGAAGTCTCTAAAGAAAGAGACCTCCTATCTCAAGTTCGATCGTCGACGAGACCGCTTGCGAGCACGAGAATGAACCGCATAGTCCTCGCAATCCAAGAAGATGATCCAAGCATGGTTGCTCCTGATTT
Source organism: Ottelia alismoides (assembly GCA_037367405.1). Taxonomy (NCBI): domain Eukaryota; kingdom Viridiplantae; phylum Streptophyta; class Magnoliopsida; order Alismatales; family Hydrocharitaceae; genus Ottelia; species Ottelia alismoides. Next base: position 1,546,315 of record JAZKJV010004628.1, on the reverse strand, counting down.
CGTCGCACGAGATCGAACGTCTCCTCCGTGAGCGTAGCACACCAAGAAGACGGAGAACCGAAGAACGTCGAAGCTGCGGTGCGGTGGCGAGAGCATCGACGAATCTCTCCTCTAGGGTTTGGTGGTCGGCCACCAATTTGAGGGAGAGAGGGTTGTCGTGTATAAAGAAAGAGAGAGAGCTTCAATATTGCATGTAAATAGAGAGCATGGTATGCCTCTCTATTTATAGGGTTTTGGGATCCATGGATCTCAATCCATGTGACATATAAAATCAATGGATGAGATTGATTTATGTCAATCCAATGGTCAAGATTGTTGTTGGTGAAACCAACAAATTTAGATTAAAATATATTTGAAAAAATCAAATATAAATCAATCCTAAATTATACCAACAAATAAGGAGAGAATATATACATGGAGATTACATCTCCATGTATAACATGGTGGACGACCACCCATTCCAAATAGGACAAGGGTGCCGCCCACCTATTTCCTAATGGAGGGCAATCTCATGTTAATTCATGAGATTGCATATCTCCATAGAAATCTCTCATTATTTACTTCCAACAACTTTTGTTGGGTTTTATTCATAAAAAATAATTTACAATTATATTTGAGAATATTGAAATCTTGCCATTAAAAAATTGTGAATCATATTCACAACCCAAAACAACATATAATTTACATTGTCAATTAATTACACAATGTGTATCCCATACACATAATTATTAATCAACAATATAAATTATAATTAGTTCCCTCTAATACATTATAAATCACATTTATAATATTTTATGAATAATTGGATATTTCTATCCACATTATTCTTATCCATAATAATTAAATCTCATTTAATTATATTGGATAATTTCTTCACACATCAAGATGATTAAATCACATTTAATCATTGTTTCTTCATTGCTTAGATCTTATGGAATTATTCTCGAACCCTTCAAGAATAGTGCGATCTCTCCTCAGATACTAGGAGATAAGGACATGGCGATTGTATTGTTCCACATATAGTGACTTGGATGTTGAGATCATATCTCAAATCCAGATCCCATGGACCTCCCACTGATGCTTGATCAAATCAAGACCGTACACCTAATCTTCTCATTGCATCTTAATCTCATTCAGATTAATGTCCAGTTCATCGACTAAGATTAGGTCACTTCTCTAATAAGAGGAGTCACTAAAATCCTAACCTGTTTCATCACTCCCTCGGAATGGAAGCGTCATGGTTATACAATCGTTTATGATCACATCACCCTCAGGTATTCTCAATACCTGTACATCATGCATACTGGAAGACCTATGATCATTCTAAAGATAAAGATCACTTTTACACTGTCATCTTCAGGGTTTGATCATTAAGTTTCTCAATCTTGGTCACTAGGATTTGGTATAGATCATATGATTTCTCAAAGCATATATCTTACCTTTCAAATTCATGTCATGCTTCCAAAGCATGACGATCATGCATGGAATTTGTTCAGTCCCAATACCTCATGAGTGAGCTCATGTCTCCCGATTCACAAGTGAACTTGTATGATCCCTTTGAGAGATCGTATTACTCATATGTCCTTACATGCACACCAACTCGCCGGTGTATAGACCTTGGTTAGGTCATCAACCTATTGGTCTGCCAAATGTACACACTCAGACATATAGCAACACATCTGTCTCTGGTTAGAGGATGCATGCCTATGCTGTGACAGTATTCAGCATAGGTCTTCGGTTATCTCGACCTCGTTAAGTCAACCCATTGACTCAACTAACCTGTTACCTCTGAATCACTATTCCCATGCAGAGGACCTGCATCAAGAGGTCAGTGAGATATCAACGATCTGAGAGAGGATCGCCATCTCCTACTCAGGCTGGAGATCATCACTTAATAATCATTTGACGATGCTTGATGAATCCTCTATCTAACTCTTTAGATATTCATCCAAGCATCAACCTCTATGATTCATCCAATGAATCAACAGTTGTATGATCATCAAGTTGGCCATGGTACATAACCCTTATTGTACAGAGGGACCCTATAGTGCATTCATTCATTTGATCTCAGAAAGGAAGTGAAAAATAATTAATAACTTTCATTGTTAATTTATTCATTACAATAACATTTATTGTAGAAATGGTTCTCCCGGGGCTCACATTGCTAACAATCTCCCACTACCCCTCAGAACCATTTAGGTACAATCCTTAAACCCATACTCATTACATGCTGGTCAAAAAACTTCTGTGTCCGAGGTTTGGTAAGAGGATCAGCAACGTTGTTGGCAGAGGCCACCTTGGTGATGATGATGTCACCACACTTTTGTATCTCCCGAATGATGTGGTATTTCCTTTCCACGTGCTTGCTCTTCTGATGCCATCTGGGTTCCTTTGCCTGGGCAATGGCTCCCGTGTTATCGCAGAGTAACGGGATGGGAGTATCAGAGGAAACTACGCCAAGCTCCAGGATGAACTTGCGCAACCACACCGCCTCCTTTGCAGCATCCGATGCGGCAATGTATTCGGCTTCCATTGTTGAATCTGCAGTAGTGTCGTGCTTCTTGCTTCTCCAGCTCACAGCACCACCATTCAACAAGAACACAAACCCCGATGTCGATTTTCGATCATCTACATCCGATTGGAAGTCAGAATATGTATATCCCAAGACTTGGAGATCACCATCTCCATAGACCCAGATGTAATCTTGTATTCGTCTTAGATATTTGAATATGTTCTTTACTGTGTTCCAGTATTCCTCTCCATAGCAGGATTGATAACGACTTACCACTCCCACTGCATGGCAGATATCTGGCCTAGTGCACATTATGGCATACATTAAGCTTCCTACAGCTGATGCATAAGGTTATCCAACCATGGCCTTCTTTTCCTCAATAGTTTGAGGAGCCATTCCTTTAGACAGGTGGATACCATGTCTTAAGGGTAGGAATCCTTTCTTAGAACTATCCATACAAAATCGTTCAAGAATCTTCTTAATGTATCAATGTTGTGACAATCCCAAAATCCTCTTTTCTCGATTTCTGAACAACTTCAGGCCTCCAAGATCTTTCATCTCAAATGTATGGGATAGCCAAATCTTTACACTGGTCATCATCCCTGTATCATTCCCAATGATAAGGATGTCATACACGTAAAGCACAATGAACACAGTAGCGCTCCCACTAGTCTTCTTGTATACACAAGGTTCATCAGGATTTTGCACAAAATCATAACTCTTTATGGTTTCATCAAATCTGATGTTCCAGCTACGAGAAGCTTGCTTGAGCCCATAGATAGATTTCTTCAGATTGCATACTTTGCCATCCTCAGTCATGAATCCCTGGGGCTGCTCCATGTAGATATCCTCCTCGAGGTATCCATTGAGGAAAGCCATCGTGACGTCCATCTGCCAGATGTCGTAGTCAAGATATGCAGCTATAGCTAACAGTGTCCTGATGGATTTAAGCATAGCCACAGGAGAGAATGTCTCATCATAATCGATGCATTCTCTCTATGTGTAGCCCTTGGCTACGAGCCGTGCCTTGAAAGTCTCTACTTTCCCATCAGGTCCCCTCTTTCTCTTGAAGATCCATTTACACCCAATGGGTTTTACCCCTTTAGGTGGATCCTCTAGGGTCCATACACCATTCTTATGCATGGAGTCGATTTCTGACTTCATTGCTAGCATCCATCTATCCATGTCTTGATCCGCGAGTGCTTCATCAAATGAAGTAGGATCAATGTCAGTCTCACTTGACACATGGAATCCATACCTTTAAGGTGGTGCAACCACCCTCGAACCGCCTTCGAAGAGGTATGGGTGTTTCATCTTTATTTATCTCTTCAGTTTCTGGTCCAGGAAGCTCAGAATCCTTAGGGGATTCAATGAGTCCCTCTACTTCATCTTTGTCTTGACCTTTAAGGAAGTCATTCTCTAGAAACTTCACATCTCTGGAAACAAAAACCTTTTGGGTCTTACGGTCGTAAATTTGGTATCCAATACCATCCTTAACATACCCAATGAAGTAACACTCACGAGTGCGAGATTCTAGCTTACTTGCATCCACGTTCTTCGCATGGACCAAGCAACGCCAAACCCTCAAGTGATTAACACTAGGTTTGGATCTATACCAGAGCTCATGAGGAGTCTTAGGTACAGATTTGCTAGGAATCTTATTCAGGATATATATTGCAGTCTCTACTGCATATCCCCAGAAACTAAGATGTAAATGTGCTTTACTCATCATTGAACGGACCATGTCCATGATGGTCTTGTTGCGTCTTTCAGCAACACCAATAAGTTGGGTAGTTCCAGGAGGAGTGAGATTGGAAACAATTCCATTCTCCTTAAGGTATTCCTTGAATTCATCTGATAGGTACTCACCACCTCGATCAGATCGAATCCGTTTAATCTTCCTATCGGTTTGGTTCTCAACCAAAGCCTTGAACTCTTTGAACTTTTCGAAGGATTCGTATTTGTGACGTAATAGGAAGACAAACCCGTATCGTGAATGGTCATCAATAAACGTCAAATAATAACGATATCCATTTCGAGTCGCGGTACTGAAGGGACCACATACATCAGTATGTATTAGGTCAATAATACCTTCGCATCTTGTAACCTTGTTACGGAAAGGAATCCTTGTCATTTTACCTCGAATACAATGTTCACAGGTAGGCAAAGATTGAACCTGTAGAAAATCTAAAGGTCCATCCTTTATCAATCTATTGATCCTATCAACAGATAAATGACCAAGCCTTTGATGCCAGATCTCATTCGAAAGATTTTTTATGGATCTTTTAGGGTTTTTACTAGTGGTTGTAACATTCATGACATTCTCATTCATGCACAATTCATAGAGTCCTCCAGTAGGTAAAATTCCCTCTGCAATATATTTATCATAATGATTTATGACTAATTTATTACAGAACAGGAATGAATATCCACTTCTAACTAGCTTAGATACAGATATCAAATTCCTTCTAACTTCAGGTACATAAAGACACTCTTTAAGTACTATGACTCTACCACTAGATAATGATAGTCGACACGTCCCGACGGCGACCGCTGCAACACTTGCATCAGATCCCATCTGGATGACTATCTCCCCTTCTTCAAGACTTCTATTTTCCTGAAACAAATGCAACACATTGCATACATGAACAGAAGCACCAGAGTCTACAACCCAACTTCCTTCTCGTCCGACGAGAAAGCAAGTTTCAATGATGAAAGTAGATTTCATACCTACTGGGGCTTTACCTTTGTCTGACGACTTCAGGTATTCTGGGTAGTTATGCCTCTAGTGCCCCGACCTTTTGCAGTGGTAACAGACGTCGGTTTTCTTCGACGCCATTAGAGTGGATGCATTGGAAGAAGAGCCAACACCTTGTCCCTTCTTCTTTCTCTTCTGAGCCGGGCCCTTCCGAGAACCTTGCTTCCGACCGCACTTCCCTCTGACCTGTGCAACCATTGCACTGCCAGTGGGACCATCTTTCTTCATTACATCTTTCACAGATTTCAATGCGACAAGAAGACCAGCGCTTGTCAATTCCAGCTTGTTCATGTGGAATGACACTACAAAGTTATTGAAAGATTTGGGCAACAACAACAAAATGAAGTCAGCTTGCATGTCTGCATCCATTGTTGCCCCAAGAGTCTCGAGCTCCGACAAGTACCCAAACATTTTGAGTACGTGTTCACGGACCGAACTTCCTTCATGCATCCTGCAGCGAATGAGGTCTTTCATAACATTGTACCGCTGGGTGCGGTTAATGTCACCAAACATATCCTTAAGATTCTGCATTATCTCCTGGCAAGTGCTCATCTCCACATGTTGCTTCTGCAGAACATTGGAGAGAGAACCCAGGATATAACATCTAGCCAAGACATGATCTTCATCATACTTGTCATTGTATGCCTTTTCTTCCTTGGATTTAGGGTTCTCATGCTTGTCCTCGGAGAGCACATAACTTATGCGCTCTGCCAAGAGAACACGCTCCAAATTACGGATCCAATACGAGTAATTTGGGCCGATCAATTGGTTGACCTCAAGAAGCCTACTAAGTCGGTTCAAGGGCTTCATTTTCTGAAATTTAGAATGCACTATATTAGAACATATTAAACATATATTCATAATGATATTTGATTAAGGCCTTTTTAAATCAAATTGTTTTTACTCTGTCAACCTTGAAAGTTTATTCCCTTAATCACTTTCAAAATAAGAGATATACTTACCATTATATCTCAAGAAAGAACTGGGATCTCCTCCTTATCTTTGTCATATCCCAATAATATGAGAATCTATGACTCCAATAAGGAGAAGCGGGAACACAATTCGCCTTGCAAGTCCAACTTGCATCTCCCAATTCGGTCTTTAATACCCGGGCCCACCACCCCTAAGGTGATGTTGATCCGTCATTAATTGAACCAACCGTCAACAGGAATACAACTCGCTATGCGCAATCCAATATCGCCCCAATAATATGAGGATCCGATATGGGGTCACTACGCATACGTCCTTACTCTTTGAAGAAGCAAAGAGCCCGATCCAAATGGATCGTATGTAGGAGCTGTCACTTCAAACAGGCGTCTCCTACAAACGATATCTGGCGACGGAACCCTCCGCCTTGACGGGAGACCATGGATGTCACTTATGTGATCCTCCACCTCATATTCAAATTTTAATTAATTATCATGAATCACATTCACATAATTAACTCTTCCAAGGGAAATTATAACTCTATTCATAATAGAGTATCTCAATTGGACATAATCAATTTAATCACATTAAATTAATTATCAATCCAATTAAATCAACAAACTTGATTATTTTACTTGAATATACATGGTAATATCTCAAAATACATGTTAATTCGAATTTTAATAACTAGAAAATACACCTTGATTTTCTCCGGCATTATACAGTCCCTACCCGCTGTCATGGCCAGTACCGACGAGAGTGGGATGGACCACATACGTTGCAACCCGCAACCCCAATGCTCTCCGACTAGACACCATATCCACCTCGGGAAAGCATAATGCCAGATATATCAATTTGTACTTGAGATGATCATCGGTTTTTCAACCGAAATTATACCATATAGTAATAACCAAAACCTTTTTGATTATAAGTAAATTTGCTACACAAATTCCCAAATCCTATTCAAGAATCAAGTTTGATGATTATGTTTCCAATTAAGATTTAGATCAAATCCAATCAATTAATTGGTTGAGGCCAATTCAATTATGTAAATAATAATCTTCCAATAATTCACAAATATTTTTCATGATTATTTCACAAAATTAAAATTAATTTCACTAATTGACAATCACTTGGTTCTAGATTAGGACTGCAATTTTAGCAGTGACCCCTACTCACTAAAATTAACATATCTCAATCAATTTAAATCCAAATTAGACAAAATCAATTTTTAAAGATTACTAACTTGATTTAGGACAGAAGCCAAGTGATGTTTCATGCATTTCTAGGCAGATCAAAACAGTAATTAACTCTTTAATCATGTTAAGATCTACAGTTCCCGCAACAGTGCATATATGTCCATTAAAACAACCATATCTCGAGCATACGAAATCTGATTTACACAAACTCAGATCCTATGGTTTCCTTATTTAATGGGGAAAAAAATCCAAATAATTCATGCTTAAATATTTTAAACATGGCCGAGATTATTTACTAAACAGATCTGCGAAATCAAATGCGATAAAAAAACTTTTGCGTCCTTAATGAACCCAAGTCGTCCTCGGTTTACGAATCATATTCGTAACCGTCGACCTAAGTCTCTGATACCACTTGAAGTATATGGAATCTATCCTCAAGTGCATCACGGAAGTGTGATCGTCGTATCGGATACGACGAAGAACGACTAGTCGTGCTAGTTGTTCTGTGCAGCGGAATTTAAAAATTTTCATGCGATGAAACCACATGATCCAAGAACGATTCTCAGATCGTTTCACCTATAACCACAACAAGTACAGAAGAATACCTCTTGAAGCGTGGTCGATCAAGTCTCTAAAGAAAGAGACCTCTTGTCTCAAGTCCGATCATCCGTGAGACTGCTTGCGAGCGCGGAGAAGAACCGCGTAGTCCTTGCAATCCAAGAAGATGATCCAAGCACGGTTGCTCCTGATCTCGTCGCATGAGATCGAACTTCTCCTTCGTGAGCGTAACACACCAAGAAGACGGAGAACCAAAGAACATCGAAGCTGTTGTGCGATGGCGAGAGCGTCGACGAATCTCTCCTCTAGGGTTTGGTGGTCGACCACCAATTTGAGGGAGAGAGGGCTGTCGTGTACGAAGAAAGAGAGAGAGAGCTTCAATATTGCATGTAAATAGAGAGCATGGTATGCCTCTCTATTTATAGGGTTTTGGGATCCATGGATCTCAATCCATGTGACATATAAAATCAATGGATGAGATTGGTTTATGTCAATCCAATGGTCAAGATTGTTGTTGGTGAAACCAACAAATTTAGATTAAAATATATTTAACAAAATCAAATATAAATCAATCCTAAATTATACCAACAAATAAGGAGAGAATATATACATGGAGATTACATCTCCATGTATAACATGGTGGACGGCCACCCATTCCAAATAGGACATGGGTGCCGCCCACCTATTTCCTAATGGAGGGCAATCTCATGTTAATTCATGAGATTGCATATCTCCATAGAAATCTCTCATTATTTATTTCCAACAACTTTTGTTGGGTTTTATTCATAAAAAATAATTCACAATTATATTTGAGAATATTGAAATCTTGCCATTAAAAAATTGTGAATCATATTCACAACCCAAAACAACATATAATTTACATTGTCAATTAATTACACAATGTGTATCCCATACACATAATAATTAATCAATAATATAAATTATAATTAATTCTCTCTAATACATTATAATTCACATTTATAATATTTTATGAATAATTGGATATTTCTATCCACATTATTCTTATCCATAATAATTAAATCTCATTTAATTATATTAGATAACTTCTTCACACATCAAGATGATTGAATCACATTTAATCATTGCTTCTTCATTGCTTAGATCTTATGGAATTATTCTTGAACCCTTCAAGAATAATGCGATCTCTCCTCAGATACTTGGAGATAAGGACAGGGCGATTGTATTGTTCCATATATAGTGACTTGGATGTTGAGATCATATCTTAAATCCAGATCCCATGGACCTCCCACTGATGCTTGATCAAATCAAGACCGTAGACCTAACCTTCTCATTGCATCTGAATCTCATTCAGATCAATGTCCAGTTCATCGACTAAGATTAGGTCACTTCTCTAATAAGAGGAGTCACTAAAATCCTAACCTATTTCATCACTCCCTCGGAATGGAAGCGTCATGGTTATATAATCGTTTCTGATCACATCACCCTCAGGTATTCCCAATACCTGTGCATCATGCATACTGGAAGACCTATGATCATTCTTAAGATAAAGATCACTTTTACACTGTCATCTTCAGGGTTTGATCATTAAGTTTCTCAATCTTGGTCACTGGGATTTGGTATAGATCATATGCTTTCTCAAAGCATATATCTTACCTTTCAAATTCATGTCATGCTTCCAAAGCATGACGACCATGCATGGAATTTGTTCAGTCCCCATACCTCATGAGTGAGATCATGTCTCCTGGTTCACAAGTGAACTTGTATGATCCCTTTGAGATCGTATTACTCATATGTCCTTACATGCACACCAGCTCGCCGATGTATAGACCTTGGTTAGGTCTTCAACCTATTGGTCTGCCAAATATACACACTCAAACATATAGCAACACATCTGTCTCCGGTCAGAGGATGTATGCCTATGCTGTGACAGTATTCAGCAAAGTTCTTCGGTTATCTCAATCTCGTTAAGTCAACCCATTGACTCAACTAACCTGACACCTCCGAATCACTATTCCCATGAAGAGGACTTGCATCAAGAGTTCAGTCAGATATCAACCATCTGAGAGAGGATTGCCATATCCTACTCAGGCTGGAGATCATCACTTAATAATCATCGAGTAAGGTAATCGAAAGGAGGCTAATCGAAGAGCTGCTATCTAATAGAGTGCAATCGAACCGTTCCTAATAAATGTGGCATATGACATATGTTGCTTCTACATCAAGTCTCTTGGCTGGCAATCGGTTCTGAATAGCGAAGCATGTGGCAAGAGTGAGCACTTGGATCTCTGCATTGTAGTTCTTCTTCTTCATGCAGATGGTGGTCTTCTCTCTCAAGTTCTTTTGGAAGAGAGGTATGTGCTCTAGAGCCTCTTGTAGAGTCATTTGTATATGAAATCTGTCTATCATCTGCTTGTTGAACTCTATCTGATGTTTTTTCTTGGGATTTTCTATTTTGTTCCCATTTCCTAAGCGGAGTGCTTGAGGGAAGGGGATGGAGGGAACCTCTCCAGAGATATTGGGGTCAGGAGTAGTCTTATGTGCATGAAATAGACTAGAATCCATACAATGATCATCATGTAAAGTAGATGTACTCGCAGGAGATACAGAAACCTTTCTTTTTTCATATTTGTTATTTTTATTTTTCCTTTTTTTGTTTTTATATGTCTGTCCTTATGTACAAGACAAGTCAACACAACAGAAGGTACTTTGGTGGCATCAGTACCACCGACTGCATCTGACCTTGCAGTATGAGCACCGCACTATGGCAAGCATATGGAATCTTGGTGGCATCAGCACCACCGTCAGCAACTAGAAGTACAGAGACCTCAATACCGTCATCTGGATTAATATCCATGGTGGCTTTAGCGCCATCGTCATCATCAAAATAATAAGTGGCATCAGGACTTCTTCCATCCTCGTCTAGCGCTCTGGAATCTACATGGGCTCGTCGAGTCACCACATACAGGCTTCCTATCTCTCCTAAGTGTCACAAAATTAGCATCAAATATAGAAGAAGAAACATCTAGAATATCACTAGGAGTTGTGGTCTCTATAAACTGTACCTGTTCATATCTTCTCTTCAGATTTTCTCTTCAGTTTGTTTGGATTGGGTTCAATCAAAGTTGTTATGGTAGCCTTGCCCCTGATTATCTTCTTCATTCATACCATAACTCATCCATCTCTCGCCGGAAGGATGCTTCTTGATCAAAGAGTATGCAGGCGAGGTCATCAAGGGTTGAGACGCGGACGGGTTGCCTCGCTAGAAATGAGGCTGAGTCTATTGTTGTTGCTGGAAGAGAGGAGGAGGCTGGGAGTACTGCTGAGGCTATTGTGGGTGCCTCTACTGTTGTCCCTGATGGTGGGGACAAGGACCTGTTAGCAATGTGAGCCCCGGGCGAACCATTCCTACAATAAATGTTATTGTAATAAATAAATTATCAACGAAAATTATTGATTATTTTTCACTCCCTTTCTGAGATTGAATGAATGAATGCACTATAAGGTCCCTCTATACAATTAGGGTTATGTACATGGCCATCTTGATAATCATACAACTGTTGATTCATTGAATGAATCATAGAGGCTGATGCTTGGATGAATATCTAAGGAGCTAGATAGAGGACTCATAAAGCATCGATAAATGATTGTTAAGTGATGATTTCTAGTCTGAGTAGGAGATGGCAATCCTTTCTCATATGACTGATATCTGACCGACCTCTTGATGCAGGTCATCTGCATGGGAATAGTGATTCGGATGTGTCAGGTTAGTTGAGTCAATGGGTTGACTTAACGAGATCGAGATAACCAAAGACCTATGTTGAATATTGTCACAGCATAGGCATGCATCCTCTGACCGGAGACAGATGTGTTGCTATATGTCTGATTGTGTACATTTGGCAGACCAATAGGTTGATGACCTAACCAAGGTCTATACACCGACGAGCTCGTGTGCATGTAAGGACATATGAGTAATACGATCTCTCAAAGGGATCATACATGTTCACTTATGAACCGGGAGACATGAGCTCACTCATGAGGTATTGGGATTGATCAAATTCCATGCATGGTCGTCATGCTTTGGAAGCATGACATGACTTTGAAGGTAAGATATATGCTTTGGGAAAGCATATGATCTATACCAATTCCCAGTGACCAAGATTGAGAAACTTAATGATCAAACCGTGAAGATGACAGTGTAAAAGTGATTTTTATCTTCAGAATGATCATAGGTCTTCCAGTATCCAGGATGTACAGGTATTGGGAATACCTGAGGGTGATGTGATCATAAACGATTGTATAACCTTGACGCTTCCATTCAGAGGGAGTGATGAAACAGGTTTGGATTTTAGTGACTCCTGTCATTAGAGAAGTGACCTAATCTTAGTCCATGAACTGGACATTGATCTGAATGAGATTCAGATGCAATGAGAAGATTAGGTCTACGGTCTTGATTTGATCAAGCATCAGTGGGAGGTCCATGGGATCTGGAATTGAGATATGATCTCAACATCCAAGTCACTATACGTGGAACAATACAATCGCCATGTCCTTATCTCCAAGTATCTGTGGAGAAATCGCATATTCATGAAGGGTTCAAGAATAATTCCATGGATCTAAGTAATGAAGAAATAATGGTTAAATGTGATTTAATCATCTTGTTGTGTGTAGAAATTATCCAATATAATTAAATATGATTTAATTATTATGGATAAGAATAATGTGGATAGAAATATTGAATTATTCATAATATATTATAAATGTGATTTATAATGTATTAGAGAAAGCTAATTATAATTTATATTTGTTGATTAATTATTATGTGTATTGGATACACATTGTGTAAATAATTGACAATGTAAATTATATGTTGTTTTGGGTTGTGAATATGATTTACAATTTTTCAATGGCAAGATTGTAATATTCTCAAATATAATTGTGAATTATTTGATGAATAAATCCCAACAAAAGTTGTTGGAAATAAATAATGGAGAAATTCAAGGAGGCATGCAATCTCATGGAAATCCATGAGATTGCCCTACATGGAATATGGTGGGCGGCACCCATGTCCTATTTGGAATGGGTGGCCGTCCACCTTGATTATACATGGGAGATTTGATCTCCATGTATATTCTCTCCTTATTTGTTGATATAATTTAGTATTGATTTATATTTGATTTTGTCAAATATATTTTAATCTAAATTAGATCATAATTTGTTGGTTTTTACCAACAACAATCTTGACCATTGGATTGGACATAAATCAATCTCATCCATTGATTTTATATGTCCCATGGATTGAGATCCATGGATCCCAAAACCCTATAAATAGAGAGGCATACCTTGCTCTCTTGTACATGCAATATTGAAGCTCTCTCTTTTTCTTCTCACACGCCAACCTCTCTCTCTCTCTCTCTCTCTCTAATTCTTGGTGGTCGTCACCAACCCTAGAGTAGAGAAGTTCTCGTCGACGCTCTCGCCACCACGCCGCCGCTTCAATGTTCTTCGATTCTCCGTCTTCTTGGAGTGCTACGCTCGCTAAGGAGACGTTTGATCTCATGCGATGAGATCAGGAGCAACCGTACTTGGATCATCTTCTTGGATTGCGAGGACTACGCGGTTCATCCCCGCGCTCGCAAGCGATCTCACCGACGATCGGACTTGAGACAGGAGGTCTCTTTCTTTAGAGACTCGATCAACGAAGCTTCAAGAGGTAATTTTTTATACTTGTTGTGGTTGTAGATGAAACGATCCGAGAATCGTTCTTGGATCATGTGGTTTCATCGCATGAAATTTTTTATATTCTGCTGCACAGAACAACTAGTACGACTAGTCATTCTGCATCGTATCCGGTACGACGATCACGCTTCCATGATGCGCTTGAGGATAAATTTCATATCCTTCAAGTGGTATCAGATCCTTAGGTCGACGGTTTCGAATATGATTTGCAAACTGAGGACGACTTGGGTTCGTTAAGGTCGCGAAAGTTTTTGTCACATTTGATTTCGCAGATCTGTTTGGTAAATAATTTCGGACATTTTTAAAATTTTTAAGCAGAATTATTTACTTTTATTTTGTTCCTCATCAAATAAGGAAACCATAGGATCTGAGTTTGCGTAAATCGGATTTTGTATGCTCGATATATGGTTGTTTTAATGAACATGTATGCACTGTTGCGGTTACTATAGATCTTAACATGATTAAAGAGTTAATTACTGTTTTGATACGCCTGGAAATGCCTGAAACATCACTTGTGTTCTGTCCTAAATCAAGTTATCAATCTTTGAATATTGAGTTTGTCTAATTTGGATTTAAATTGATTGAGATATGTTAATTTTAGTGAGTAGGGGTCACTACTAAAATTGCAGTCCTAATCTAGAACAAAGTGATTGTCAATTAGTGAAATTAATTGTTAATTTCATGAAATAATCATAAAAAATATTTTTAAAATATTGGAAGATGATTATTTACTTAATTTACTTGGCCTCAATCAATTAATTGATTAGATTTGATCTAAATCTTAATTGGAAACACAATCATCAAACTTGATGCTTGAATAGGATTGGGAATTTGTGTAGCAAATTTCCTTATAATCAAGAATATTTTGATTATTACTATATGGTATAATTTCGGTTGAAAAACCGATCATCATCTCAAGTACAAATTGATATATTTGGCATTATCCTTTCCTGAGGTGGATATGGTGTCTAGTCGGAGAACATTGGGGTTGCAGGTTGCAACGTCTGTGGTCTGTCCCACTCTCATCGGTACTGGCTATGACAGCGGGTAGGGACTCGATAATGTCAGAGAAAATCAAGGTGTATTTTCTAATTATTAAAATTCGAATTAATATATTTTTTGAGATATTACCATATATATATTCAAGTAAAATAATCAAGTTTGTCGATTGAATTGGATTGATAATTAATTTAATATGATTAAATTGATTATGTCCAATTAAGACACTCTATTATGAATAGAGTTATATTTTCCCTTGGAAGAATTAATTATGTGAATGTGATCCATGATAATTAATTAAAATTTGAATATGAGATGGAGGATCACATAAGTGACATCCATGGTCTCCCGTCAAGGCGAAGGGTTCCGTCGCCAGGGATTCCATGTGGGAGACGCCTGTTCGAAGTGACAGCTCATGTGTGCAAGCGCATCTGGATCAGGCTCTTTGCTTCTCGAAAGAGTAAGGTCGTATGCGTAGTGAC
This sequence comes from Ottelia alismoides, assembly GCA_037367405.1. Classification (NCBI taxonomy): domain Eukaryota; kingdom Viridiplantae; phylum Streptophyta; class Magnoliopsida; order Alismatales; family Hydrocharitaceae; genus Ottelia; species Ottelia alismoides. The sequence goes on along the minus strand of JAZKJV010004628.1, from coordinate 1,531,162 downwards.
CCCAATATCGGATCCTCATATTATTGGGGAGATATTGGATTGCGCATAGCGAGTACTATACCTGTTGACGGTTGATTCAATTAACAACGGGTCAACATCACCTTAGGGGTGGTGGGATCGGGTTTTAAAGACCGAATTGGGAAATGTAAGTTGGACTTGCAAGGCGAAATGTGTTCCCGCTTCTCTTTATTGGAGTCGCAGAATCTCATATTATTGGGATGTGACAAAGATAAAGAGGAGATCCCAATTCTTGCTAGAGATATAGCGGTAACTATATCTCTTACTTTGAAAGTGATTAAGGGAATGAAGTTTCAAAGTCGACAATGCAAGAATAATTTGATTTAAAATACCTTAATCAAATATCATAAATAAGAACATATGACTATATGTTCTAATATAGTGCATTCTTAATTTCAGAAAATGAAGTCCTTGAACCCACTTAGTAGGCTTCTTGAGGTCAACCAATTGACCGGACCAAATTACTCGGATTGTATCCGTAGTTTGGAGCTTGTTCTCTCTACAGAGCGCATAAGTTATGTGCTCTCCGAGGACAAGCATGAGAGCCCTAAATCCAAGGAAGAAAAAGCATACAATGACAAGTATGATGAAGATCATGTCATGGCTAGATGCTATATCCTGGGTTCTCTCTCCAATGTTCTGCAGAAGCGACTTGTGGATATGAGCACTTGTCAGGAGATAATGCAGAATCTGAAAGATATGTTTGGTGACATTAACCGCACCCAGTGGTACAATGTTATGAAAGAACTCATTAGCTGCAAGATGCAGGAAGGGACTTCGATCCGTGAACATGTACTCAAAATGTTTGGGTACTTGTCGGAGCTGGAGACTCTTGGGGCAACCATGAATGCAGATATGTAAGCTGACTTCATTCTGCTATCGTTGCCCAAGTCTTTCAATAACTTTGTAGTTTCATTCCACATGAACAAGCTGGAATTGACAAGCGCTGGTCTTCTTGCTGCATTAAAGTCTGCAGAAGACATAATGAAGAAGGATGGTCCCACTGGCAGTGCAATGGTTGCACAGGTCATAGGGAAGCGCGGTCGAAAGCATGGTTATCGAAAGGGCCCGGCCCAGAAGAGAAAGAAGAAGGGACAAGGTGTTGGCTCTTCTTCCAATGCATCCACTCTAATGGTGTCAAAGAAAACAGACGTTTGTCACCACTGCAAAAAGACGGGGCACTGGCGGCGTAACTGCCCAGAATACCTGAAGTCATCAGACAAAGGTAAAGCCCCAGTAGGTATGAAATCTACTTTAATCATTGAAACTAGTTTTCTCGTCGGACGAGAAGGAAGTTTGGTTGTAGATTCCGGTGCTTCTGTTCATGTATACAATTTGTTGCATTTGTTTCTGGAAACTAGGAATCTTGAGGAAGGAAGATACTCATCCAGATGGGATCTGATGCAAGTGTTGCAGCAGTAGCCATCGAGACTTGTCGACTATCATTATCTAGTGGTAGATTCCTTATACTTAAAGAGTGTCTTTATGTACCTGAAGTCAGAAGGAATTTAATATCTGTATCTATGCTAGTTAGAAGCGGATATTCGTTCCTTTTCTGTAACAAATTAGTCATAAATCATTATGATAAATATATTACGGATGGTGTTTTGACTTCTGGTGGACTATATGAGTTGTGCATTGATAAATGTATCATGAATGTTACAACCACTAATAAAAACCCTAAAAGACCCAGAGAGGATAAAAACATCTCAAATGAGATTTGGCATCAAAGGCTTGATCATTTATCTGTTGATAGGATCAATAGATTAATAAAGGATGGACCTCTAGATTTTCTACTGGTTCAACCTTTGCCCACTTGCAAACATTGCATTCAGGGTAAAATGACTAGGACGCCTTTCCGTAACAAGGTTACGAGATGCGAAGGTATTATTGACCTAATACATACCGACGTACGTGGTCCCTTCATTACCGCGACTCGAAATGGATATCGATATTATTTGACGTTTATTGATGACCATTCATAATACGGGTTTGTCTTCCTATTACGTCATAAGTCTGAAACCTTTGAAAAGTTCAAAGAGTTCAAGGCTTTGGTTGAGAACCAAACCAATAGGAAGATTAAACGGATTCGATCTGATCGAGATGGCGAGTACCTCTCGGATGAATTCAAGGAATACCTTTAGAAGAATGGAATTTTTTTCAATCTCACTCCTCCTGGAACTCCCCAACTTAATGGTGTTGCTGAAAGACGCAACAGGACCATCATGGACATGGTCCGTTCAATGATGAGCAAAGCACATTTACCTCTTAGTTTCTGGGGATATGCAATAGAGACTGCAATTTATATCCTGAATAAGATTCCTAGCAAGTCTATACCTAAGACTCCTCATGAGCTATGGTATGGAACCAAACCTAGTGTTAATCACTTGAGGGTTTGGGGTCTCTTGGTCCATGCGAAGAACGTGGTCGCAAGTAAGCTAGAATCTCGCTCTCGTGAGTGTTACTTCATTGGGTATGTTAAAGATGGTATTGGATACCAGCTTTATGACCCTTAGACCCAAAATGTTTTTGTTTCTAAAGATGTGAAATTTCTGGAAAATGATTTCCTTAAAGGTCAAGAAAAGAATGAAGTAGAGGAACTCATTGAATCCCCTGAGGATTCTGAGCTTCCTATACCAGAAACTAAAGAGATAAATAAAGATGAAACACCCATACCTCTTCGAAGGAGTTCGAGGGTGGTTGCACCACCTGAAAGGTATGGATTCCATGTGTCAAGTGAGACTGACATTGATCCTACTTCATTTGATGAAGCACTCGCGGATCAAGACATGGATAGATGGATGCTAGCAATGAAGTCAGAGATTGACTCCATGCATAAGAATGGTGTATGGACCCTAGAGGATCCACCTAAAGGGGTAAAACCCATTGGGTGTAAATGGATCTTCAAGAGAAAGAGGGGACCATATGGGAAAGTGGAGACTTTCAAGGCACGGCTCGTAGCCAAGGTCTACACACAGAGAGAAGGCATCGATTATGATGAGACATTCTCCCCTGCGGCCATGATTAAATCCATCAGGACACTGCTAGCTATAGCTGCATATCTTGACTACGACATCTGGCAGATGGACGTCAAGATGGCTTTCCTCAATGGATACCTCGAGGAGGATATCTACATGGAGCAGCCCCAGGGCTTCATAACTGAGGATGGCAAAGTATGCAAGCTGAAGAAATCCATCTATGGGCTCAAGCAAGCTTCTTGTAGCTAGAACAATAGATTTGACGAAACCATAAAGAGTTATGATTTTGTGCAGAATCTTGATGAACCTTGTGTATACAAGAAGCTTAGTGGGAGCGTCATTGTGTTCATAGTGCTTTACGTATATGAAATCCTTATCATTGGGAATGATACAGGGATGATGATCAGTGTGAAGATTTGGCTATCCCATACCTTTGAGATGAAAGATCTTGGAGAAGCCTATTACATCTTAGGCCTGAAGTTGTTCAGAAATCGAGAAAAGAGGATTTTGGGATTGTCACAACATGGATACATTAAGAAGATTCTTGAACGATTCCGTATGGATAGTTCTAAGAAAGGATTCCTACCCTTAAGACATGGTATCCACCTGTCTAAAGGAATGGCTCCTCAAACTGTTGAGGAAAAGAAGGCCATGGCTGGATGTCCTTATGCATCAGCTGTAGGAAGCTTTATGTATGCCATGATGTGTACTAGGCCAGATATCTGCCATGCAGTGGGAGTGGTAAGTTGTTACCAATCCTGCTATGGAGAACAATACTGGAATGCAGTAAAGAACATATTCAAATATCTAAGACGAACACAAGATTACATCTTAGTCTATGGAGATGGTGATCTCCAAGTTTTGGGATATACAGATTATGACTTCGAATCGGATGTAGATGATCGAAAGTCGACATCGATTGTTGAATGGTGGTGTTGTGAGCTGGAGAAGCAAGAAGAAGGACACTACTGCAGATTCGACAACAGAAGCCGAATAAATTGCCGCAACGGATGCTGCAAAGGAGGCGGTGTGGTTACGCAAGTTCGTCCTGGAGCTTGGTGTAGTTTCCTCTGATACTCCCATCCCGTTACTCTGCGATAACACGAGAGCCATTGCCCAGGCAAAGGAACCCAGATGGCATCAGAAGACCAAGCACGTGGAAAGGAAATACCTCATCACACGGGAGATACAAAAGCGTGGTGACATCATCATCACCAAGGTGGCCTCTTCTGACAACGTTGCTGATCCTCTTACCAAACCTCTAACACAGAAGGTTTTCGACCAGCATGTAATGAATATGGGTATAACGATTGTACCTGAATGGTTCTGAGGGCTAGTGGGAGATTGTTAGCAATGTGAGCCCCAGGCGAACCATTCCTACAATAAATGTTATTGTAATAAATAAATTATCAATGAAAATTATTTATTATTTTTCACTCCCTTTCTGAGATTGAATGAATGAATACACTATAAGGTCCCTCTGTACAATTAGGGTTATGTACCATGGATAACTTGATAATCATACTGCTGTTGATTCATTGAATTAATCATAGAGGCTCATACTTGGATGAATATCTAAGGAGTTAGATAGAGGACTCATCAAGCATCGATAAATGATTGTTAAGTGATGATCTCCAGTCTGAGTAGGAGATGGCAATCCTTTCTCATATGACTGGTATCTGACCGACCTCTTTATGCATGTCCTCTGCATGGGAATAGTGATTCGGAGGTGTCAGGTTAGTTTAGTCAATGGGTTGACTTAACGAGATCGAGATAACCAAAGACCTATGTTGAATACTGTCGCAGCATAGGCATGCATCCTCTGACTGGAGACAGATGTGTTGCTATATGTCTGAGTGTGTACATTTGGCAGACCAATAGGTTGATGACCTAACCAAGGTCTATACACCGGCGAGCTGGTGTGCATGTAAGGACATATGAGTAATACGATCTCTCAAAGGGATCATACAGGTTCACGTATGAACCGGGAGACATGAGCTCACTCATGAGGTATTGGGACTGATCAAATTCCATGCATGGTCGTCATGCTTTGGAAGCATGACATCAATTTGAAGGTAAGATATATGCTTTGGGAAAGCATATGATCTAAACCAATTCCTAGTGACCAAGATTGAGAAACTTAATGATCAAACCCTGAACATGACAGTGTAAAAGTGGTCTTTATCTTTAGAATGATCACAGGTCTTCCAGTATGCAGGATGTACGAGTATTGGGAATACCTGAGGGTGATGTGATCATAAACGATTGTATAACCATGACGCTTCCATTCCGAGGGAGTGATGAAACAAATTTGGATTTTAGTGACTCCTCTCATTAGAGAAGTGACCTAATCTTAGTCTATGAACTGGACATTGATCTGAATGAGATTCAGATGCAACAAGAATATTAGGTCTACAGTCTTGATTTGATCAAGCATCAGTGGGAGGTCCATGGGATCTGGAATTGAGATATGATCTCAACATCCAAGTCACTATACGTGGAACAATACAATCGCCATGTCCTTATCTCCAAGTATCTGCGGAGAAATCGCATTATTCTTGAAGGGTTCAAGAATAATTCCATGGATCTAAGCAATGAAGAAATAATGGTTAAATGTGATTTAATCATCTTGTCGTGCGTTGAAATTATCCAATATAATTAAATATGATTTAATTATTATGGATAAGAATAATGTGGATAGAAATATCCAATTATTCATAATATATTATAAATGTGATTTATAATGTATTAGAGAAAGCTAATTATAATTTATATTTGTTGATTAATTATTATGTGTATTGGATACACATTGTGTAATTAATTGACAATATAAATTATATGTTGTTTTGGGTTGTGAATATGATTCACAATTTTTCAATGGCAAGATTGCAATATTCTCAAATATAATTGTGAATTATTTTTTATGAATAAATCCCAACAAAAGTTGTTGGAAATAAATAATGGAGAAATTCAAGGAGGCATGCAATCTCATGGAAATCCATGAGATTGCCCTACATGGAATATGGTGGGCGGCACCCATGTCCTATTTGGAATGGGTGACCGTCCACCTTGATTATACATGGGAGATTTGATCTCCATGTATATTCTCTCCTTATTTGTTGATATAATTTTGGATTGATTTATATTTGATTTTGTCAAATATAATTTAATGTAAATTAGATCATAATTTTTTGGTTTTTACCAACAACAATCTTGAACATTGGATTGGACATAATCAATCTCATCCATTAATTTTATATGTCCCATGGTATGAGATCCACGGATCCCAAAACCCTATAAATAGAGAGGCATACCTTGCTCTCATGTACATGCAATATTGAAGCTATATCTCTCTCTCCTTTTCTTCTCACACGCCAACCTCTCTCTCTCTCTCTCTCTATTTCTCGGTGGCCGTCACCAACCCTAGATTAGAGAGGTTCTCGTCGACGCTCTCGCCACCGCATTGCCGCTTCGACGTTCTTCGGTTCTCCATCTTCTTGGAGTGCTACGCTCGCGAAGGATACGTTCGATCTCGTATGACGACATCAGGAGCAACCGTGCTTGGATCATCTTCTTGGATTGCGAGGACTACGCGGTTTATCCCCGCGCTCGCAAGCGATCTCACCGGCGATCGGACGTGAGACAGGAGGTCTCTTTATTTAGAGACTCGATCAACCATGCTTCAAGAGGTATTCTTTTATACTTGTTGTGGTTATAGATGAAACGATCCGAGAATCATTCTTGGATCATGTGGATTCATCGCATGAAATTTTTTGAAATTCCGCTGCACAGAACAACTAGTACGACTAGTCGTTCTGCGTCGTATCCGATACGACGATCACGCTTCCGTGATGCGCTTGAGGATAAATTCCACATCCTTCAGGACCCTACTGCAGGTACTGGTGGGAGTGTTGGGATGATAAGTCTAGCTTCCCTGCCTGCTTGAGATGGAGGTTGCTGCTAGGAAGAGGTGCCTCCAGTGGACTATCGAAAGTGAGGATGGTCACAATGAATCCTGGACTACAGTTGGTACTAGGAGTACTAGATCCTATTGAATTCCAACAACAGCTCATGCTGCTTGAGGTGTGATTGGGGAAGGGCTGCTAGGGGTTGATCCAACTAATAGACCACCATCTGAGTGTTTGGAGATGGTGGTGGCTGCTGGTAGTGTTAGAGTTGTTGAATCAGCTCTTCCTGGATATGGTCGACCTGTTGGCATGAGGCAGATGGATGGGTGGACCTGCTCCCTAGAACGGTCTGTGACCTGAGGCAGGGTTGAGAAGCCGTCTGTGCCTCTTGGAGACACATGATCTGGGTCTTCAGGTCACTGAATGTCTGGGCGAGCTCATCAAGCTTGTCCATTCCTCGGCTCTCATTCTTCTCTACGATCTCAATTCAGTCCCACTTTTGGCTGATAATGCCCATGTCAGTAGCTGAAGACTCAGTAAGTGCTACTGTTAATGAAGAAGTGGAAGGACCAACATCGATACGTGCAATCCTCTAATATGAAACGGCCTGTGCTAGAGGCTTCCCCTGAGTGTAGACGTAGGTATGTGGGAGAGGATTCCTCTGATATGAAAAGTCTTGTGGTAGATGGATTAAACATGGTATTCATCTTTTGTAAAATAGGACCCTCCAGGCATTCACTAGCCCCTACAACTCTAGTGTCAGCCCATAAAAGAAGCTCTGGATAAGGTTGGGCTTGGATATCTCATGGTGTGGAGACTGGTCGATGAGCTCTCTGAATCGATCCCAAGCCTCGTGAAACTTCTCATTTGGGATCATCGTGGAATTACATATCATAGTTCGTGCAGCATTGGTCCTGCTGACTGGATAGTACTTGTTCAAGTACTCGGTTCGAAGCTGCTCCCATGTGGTGACTACCCTCCCCTAATGCTTCATCCAGTAGGTTGCTCTATCAACCAAAGAAAATGGAAGGAAATCAACTTGATCGTGAAGGTGTGGCTCCTACAAATGGAGGTGTGGCTCCTCAGTGGCTAGCCCATGGAACTTGGGCAGTAGCTAAATTGTAATGGGGCAAAGCTTGATGTCACCAAGGATTTTTGGCAGCTGGATCCATCTATGTATAAGGGTTGCACTAGGGTTGTGCAATTGCCTCATCATCTGTGGCGGTCTCGCTGGCTTCTATAGCTCCTCGGGATGTCCGTCTCCACTATCCTGGCATGGTATCTCTCCCCCGGTTGGTCACTATGTCTCATCTCTGCCGGCTCGCATCTACGTGAGCTCTCTCCTCATCTCAGTAATGAAAAATCCCTTGTATCTAATATGACGTTGCATGGTCTCTAGGGAGGAAAGCAAGGTGTTGTTGATAGTGGCCTGGTCTAACACAAAGGAAGAAGTCTACGGGTGCTCATCGGTACGATTCTCTGCTAGCCAATTCTTTCATCTCTACAAAGGCAAAAGATCCCAAATGTACAAATAGTTGTGATGGCCTCTGCTCTAGCACCTCAGGTAAATAAGAAGGTTGGTCGAGGGGGAACATGGAAGTAGCGAACTCAGCTTCAAAGAGTGGCTCTAAACTCTCTGAAGTTACCCTAGATGAATGGAGAGGAGTGATAGAAAGTGATGCTTCCAAAGGCACCCTAAAGGACCTCCTTCCCATCATTGTGATATGGGGATTTATGAAGAATGATCTAGGATGCAAATCAGATAGGAAATCAAACCCTTTGTTCACCTTCATAACATGAGATGGTGACCGTGAAAGTTCGGTCGTTAATCTTGTCCAATTTTATTTAGGTGATAATTCAATATATCAAAGCAATTAAGCGAGATGTTAGGAGCTCAATGCTCTCAGGAGACTTTCCCAAATCTCACAACTAATTTTCCCATCGAGTATGGGTTGCAGACCATTTACAGGCTACCCAATCTACCCACTCTGCTAAGGATGTCCTAGATCAATTACTGTCTACTTAATGAAGTCCTCACTGGAGAACAACTAATCACAAGTCCCAGTAGTCTGAAGAGAGTTTCGACGTGGCTCTATCTTAGTGTGTGGGTCACTATCTTGCTATAGATAAATCAAACAAGGAGTCCCCAAAACAAAATTTTAAGTGAGATCGGTTTTAAATCAAGTTTGTATTAGTATTTACAAATTTTAGTTATCACTTTTTAACAATGCCTAACGAATTTTCTGATTTCCTTGGTTATTTTTACTCCAATAAAACTGGTGGAGGAAGTCAAAATAACCGATGTGTAATGAAGCACAGTGATGCATGCAGAGACAGAAATGCCTACCTTGCTCCAACACTCTACATGTAGGGTGATCCGCGCATAAATTAAAAGACAAAAAATAAACTACCTATATGATGCACGAGAAAAATCGTCCATAGATGAGCAACTTCTATTACATGAAGAACGTTAGTCAACTAAGGAGATAAGAGACCATAGTCCAATCTTGGGAGTCGCTCGGTGCCCACCACAATGGGGTCCTCCTAGCATTGTATGAGACTTCTCACGGCACATGGTATCATATCTAACTAAGCTAACTTTTTAGGTTTATTTCAGCCAAGTCGAATTACGTTCTATAGGAACAGATAAGCAATTAAGTATTAGGATCTAGATAATTACGAGCACAAACTAATAGAAGTCCTAAATCTAAGGGATAAATCCTCAGAAATCAAATAGAAAACGACGAAAAATCAATGAAAATTGCGGTGAGGTCACCTGAGTACACCTGTATACGGCGAAACAGACCCCGAACAGTCTATGTGTCCAAGTGTCTCAAAGTCTAAACTATTACAAGAATGTTTTTATGAAAATGAAACTATCTGTCTATGATATTTTATCTTCTATCCTGCTCTGCTCCTCCTCAGATGTAGGATCCTTCAAAAGAAAATCGAAGTGTCCCTCAAGTGATTCCTCACACGAAAAGTGAAGCAGAAAAATGTCAGAAGTTGGTTATAATAGAGAGATGCAAACATAATGAAATATGAAATCGACTACTAAGCCATGCTCTCCAACAACGATGCCACTCTGATGACATAGAATTACGATAGAATAAGTTGGAATAAATATGAAATATTGTAGTCCCTAATCAATCAAATCGGTTACAAGAAAAATAGACTACTCAAGCAAATCAAGCAATCAAATGTATGTAAGCGGTCTAGCTATTTTATTTACCTGGTATAGCGACTAGGGTCGAACAAACGGTGAATGAATAAAAAATCAAGTAGTCAGATCTCTACAAGTAAAACATTTTTAGTGGTTTTTAATTTTACAAATTTTATTTTTTAATTAAAAAACAAGCACAAAACACACAAGGTACACACAACACTATTTTTGTATTTTTTAAAATAGCAAAAATACTCAGAAAATCACATAGAAAATATTTTAAAGTTTTATGGGGTTTAAAGTGTTTTTGGAAATTTTCGGGAATTTTCATTTTTTGTGAATTTTTAAAAATTAAACAGTGTCAAAAATGAAAAATAGTGCACAATTAGGACTAAATTGCAAATTAAAAACCACTTTTGAGGAATTTTTCGAACATTTTTCAAATCTTTATAATCTTTCAAAGATAAACATGATACTTTATAGGGATTTTTCTATTTTTAATAATATAGAATGCAAGCATATTAACACACAAAAATCACCATAAATATTACACACTAGAAGGAGGTATCAGTAATTTTTAAAGTACTATTGATTTCATCACATAAAAGACATGTAATTTAAAATAGTTCACAAGGACCACGTTGCAATTATTTTATCTTTTTGCATCAAACTATAACACTTTATACAAGCACAAGAGTCAAATCTGCAATTATTCCAAGGAAGGCATGCTTCATACATGACCCATGCTCACAATGGCATAAATGTAATTCTTAAAATATATCATTCATTCCATAACAATATAAAAGTGCAGGAGAAAAGTTGCAAATATCCCACACAATCACGGGGTGCGCGCGGATTTTAACTTGAAGGGACTGGAATGAAAATATGAAAAGTAGAGGGTTCAAACTGTAAATGTCTTCAATTGCATATTTTATATAAAGGACTAAAGCTACATACTGAAACGTGCAAGGAAAAAAATCGAATATACCCAGTAGGGGTATGTGGCACACGCGGAGGGGGGCTCTGACATACGACCCTGATGGATGCTCCAGGTCGATCTGATGGTTCTACTCCTAAGTGAACATGCGTGTCAGATGTCTCCTACAAAGCTGATCCAATGGATGGGGAAGTGGTGCAAATGGGCAGCTAGATTTGACACAAGGCCAGATCTAACATCCTTGAGAATGTGGTGCTCGGGCGGTGCAGATGAGGGGTCCAGACTCGATTCGAGAATCAGTATAAATCACAAATCGAGGGCTCGGATCGAATCTGGAGTAGAACACCGTATCGAGCATCTATAAAGGGTGTTGGAGGAACTCATGCACTACGAACTTTACCTAAGCTTGGAGGGAGATCCAAGGTTCTGATGAAGGATCTGAGGAGTCTAGCAAGGTCGTGAGGATGCTCCATGTTTGATGGAGGGCTCCGATGGTGGAGACGACGGTCGGATGTTCGTGGCAATGCCGGCCGTCCTAGAGTTGATCCTCTTGAGCAGTAGAGGTATCAACTAGGCCTCTTTACGCGCGTGGGCACCTACAAAGGGTAGATGGACTCAGGTGCAACACTCTGGTCGGGTTTATTGCATATAAAAATAAGAGAAGTGAAAGGGAGCGGATCTTTGTATCCACGACGAAGGTGGGGGATGGAGATCTGACCTAATCCTGCTCCGATGAGCAGGATTCAGGGGGATAGGTTGTGTGAGAAGGTTGACAGTGAGTGGGAGTCTCGATCTATGTGGGTGAATATAGGTAATAGAGCTATAATCATCTAGTCAGAGCAGAGGGACATGTGGTGATGAAAATGGAAAGATCGAAGTGAAAAGAAAAATGCGAGGAGGATGAATATTTCCTGAAGGTTCTCGATAATGCAGGAGCTTCAGGTAAAGCAGGCGGCAAATTTTATGGCCTCAACCCAATGGTGTCTTAGCGAGGAGGCTTCTTGCGGTAGCTCTCCGGCATCACGACGAGCTGCGTACAAGCAAAGCACACAATGATACTCCAAAGATGCTTCCGAGGAGCTGTCACCTTCCTGGAGGTAGCTGGGGATCTAAGGTGGCGTGAGGGACAAGCTACAGAGCGTAGGAGGCTAAGAGAAGAATTTATAGAAAGCCTCAATGTCTCAAATGATCGGAGCATGGATCAAAACCCTATGAAGATCTGATCCTCCCCAGTGATCCGCGAGGATCACAGATTCTAGGAGAGAAATCAGGCAGCGGAATCGAGGCAATCAGGTGTCGGATCTGATCTGGAGAAATTCAAGAAGATGATTTAGTGAGATGGATGGTGATCTGACCCGGTTAGGAGGTGACGTTGATTGGGGTCAACAATCATAGGTGGACCAATGAGAATTTAGTATTTATAAAAATAAAAGAAAATTGAATAAAAAATGGTAATTGATTTTAAATTAAAAAGCATACAAAAAAATATGTTTATTATTTTGTAAGCTATTTTTCTATGATTTTTAATTATTTTTATGAAAAATAAAACAAGGTACATACATTATATAGTATTATATACTGGTATAATATACCTATGTACTATATATAAGTATTTTTATTTCATCATTTTTACAAAAAAATCTTTTTATTTTATATTTTATTTATTTACAAAAAAATGAAGGGATACACAATGACTTTTACTTTTTTATATATTACTTGAAGTTGTAAAATAAGTAGTTAACATATTATATACATGTGTCTTTTTGTACAAGGAGTTGTTGAATTTTATTTATCTTTTTTTTGTTTTTATGATTTTTATTTTTTTTTGAAATTATTTATAGGGCTATGTACAATTGTTTAAAAAGAATGAAATATTTATATTTTGTAAAAATAAATAGATATATATTCTATACAAGTATAGGTGGTATGCACAATACATAGTGTACCCGTATCTCTCTCTACGTAATTTCCTTGTGATTAGGTCAAGGGTTGAGCTTCTCTTGAGGTTTTGATCACTTTGTACTTGTTCTAAATATATCCTTTTTCTTTTCTCTTTCTTCTTTTATTTTGGAAAAATATGTGTTAATTATGCACTATTAACAAAAGCATGTACAAAGTTAAATTGTTGTATTTGCAGCTATTTATAGATGGTTTTGCTAAAAGAAAGAGCTAAAACAAAATAATAAAGAATGAGAATCGTAGATTGATCAAATGTCAAATTAACTTTTATGGCATAATAAAAGGCATGATTCTTAAATAAATTTATTGTATCGTAACTCCTAAGTATTTGGAGTCCATTTGTCATTATAGAGAAAACGATGTCTAAGGCATCTTGAACCAAGAGACCTTCAACAACTCCATGTTATCCAAATCATAGGATCAACACCCACAAGATTATTGATTCCTCATTCTCTTGTATAACTTGTGGCAGACTACACATCGTTAGACCTTGCCCAATCTTAGAACCCCCTAATCTACATGACTTCCACTACTGACGAACCATTAAATTTGGGTCGGCATTCATTTGAAATATGGTCTGTCCCTCCTTAGGTTCGAGAGACAACTCTCTCCTTTGGACTATCCATATTAATGCTAATCCTCTCTCTCAATCATCTTTCATGATGTTTGGGATCTTGTGGAAAATAAGCACAACTCCCTTATGCAAGCACGTTCTACGTTTAGGGCCAAACAAAATTGGCTCAAACCCCTGGGTAAAAGATCAAACTCGCTTTCCAATATCCATAACCATATGAACATCCTTCTTAAACAACCCTAACAACCAGACATCATTGATTACCTCATCATTCCAGGAAAATCTCCCAACCTAAGATTAACCAATCACCTATATGACCTCATCGCTGTCAGGGGCCTAAGCACTAGGCAAAACTCATATTCCTGGTCAAAACCCTTCCACCCATGAGTTACACTTTACATTGGTCTCTATACCATAACATACATAGGGCACAAGACCATCCAATATACCAAGACACCCCTACCATGAATGCATGCCCTCCATGCCTCTCGGATGTAGAAACTATCTAAAATAGTCTACCAGCCGAATAATCAAAAAGATAGACAACTATCATTGTGATAACCTGTTGAAATTACCAGAAAAGATTTTTTATTTTGTTTATACTCATAAACTTAAAGGTACAATGATAAGTACAAGAGTGTCAAATTCATGGTGGCAAATTGTGTAAACTAGGGTAATATCAGTAGTAGCTATGGTGTAGGATTTTCTAATTGTTTTAATATATTTTTATTGATTTTTATGATTTTTAGATTGTTTTATGGATTTTGAATTATTTTCATGTGTTTTATATACCTATAAATAAAGTAATATATGTATTGTTTTATATTATTATTATTTGATTTTAATTTTAATTTTTTATATTTGTTTTACATTTTTTGTGGATTTTAGGTTGTTTTTAAAATTTTTATGGGTTTTGAAGTATTTTTCTAGTGGAAAACAATGTTTTTAAGGAAATAAGGAAGTATTTTTATTTTTAAAAATAGTAAACAATGAGAAAATTATAGATCTCTATTTTTAATGTAAAGTGGATGAAAATACATTTGAAATAAGGTATTTTCTATATTTTTGTGATTTTTCTTGAAGTAGTACTGATTTTTTAAATGTTTTGAGCTATTTTTGAATTTTTCAGGATTTTATATTCAACTTTTGTATTATTATAGTTTAATGAGTAAAATATACTATATGGATTTCTTATATATTTTTTATAACTGTTTTATATTTTTATGTATTTTTTAGTTTATGAATTTATGTATTTTGTTTTGAACTGTTAAAAATTGAAAAAGTTTTATTTCAAAATACTACTTAATACTATATAGGATTTAGTGTATAGAATTCACAAGAGTTTTAATAATATTTTTATATTATGTATACTACTTATATGAATTTTATACTATTTGTTTTATATACAATAATCGAGGGTTTTTTGTAACTATATGGGAATTCAATTATGCGCATGTAATAAAAGAAACACTTGGGGATGATGTGCACAAAAACACCAACAAGCACATTCACTGAGACATGTTCCAGTAAAGATGCTAGTGTCCCTGGACTTGTTAGCAAATATGAAATGTTAGTTTGCAAGCACATAAAGTTTCCAAAATATCATGTGTGAGATCACATGAGCTACAGTTTAGGGATATGTTCGTCAATTATAGACTTTTAGGATGGTCGATATCAATATCCACCAATATATATCCAACTCACATGCGAATCATGTGAGGGGAGGGCATTAAAGCAGCGATGGTCTGCAACATTAGATTAAGTAGAGCGGATTCAACAAACGATCGAGATATGTTCGCACGAGCCAATTTGATCATTGATGTGACTTGATCGTGTGATAGATGTATACAATGGAGTTAGAGGAGTTCTTCCCTAAATGTTTCGAGTAGGCGACAGAGGTTTTTGGAACTTGTAATATCGCGTATCATCCATGTTATCTCAATTGAATTAGACCTTCCTATCATGAATGGATCGGAAGCATGCGTATCTTTAGATGATGCATAGTGATGGCTCGTGAACTTCAAATTTGTAGCACAATCTTCCTCTATGTGATGATGCTTTATACGTGTGATTGATTTCAACAACAATAAGATTGAAAACTAAAACTTATAGCTATATGTACATGAGATTTGATGAGATACAATTGGTGTCAACGCTTGAAGAGGCTATGTTAATTTTTAGGCTATGATGGTCGCATGTGATAG
Organism: Ottelia alismoides; assembly: GCA_037367405.1. Classification (NCBI taxonomy): domain Eukaryota; kingdom Viridiplantae; phylum Streptophyta; class Magnoliopsida; order Alismatales; family Hydrocharitaceae; genus Ottelia; species Ottelia alismoides. The sequence goes on along the minus strand of JAZKJV010004628.1, from coordinate 1,515,421 downwards.
ATGATGATGATCTTGCAGGCTAGATTTTGGGCCTTAATGCATGACGGAAGTGTCAATATCGCATCAAATGCGATCTAGAGAGATTAGTTGTAGTAGTTGCTCGAGGCAGTGAGAATTAATTTTTTTTTAAAAAGTGAAACCACATGATTTAAGAATACTTCTTGAATTGTTTCATCAAGATAAAAAACAAGGTATAGGAATACCTCTTGAAGCGTTCTTGCGATCCTTGTCTTTAACGTAAGAGACCTCATGTCGTACGTCTGATCTGACAGAGGAGACGCTTGCGAGCTCATGGATGAGATGTGTGTTTCTCACAATCCAAGTCGATAATGTGAATGATGAATCACCTTATTTCATCTCATGAACTTTGACATCTTCTGTATGAGAAAATGGCATCGAAGAATACGGAGATCCATGAGTAGTCGATTCGACAACACAATGGTGTGATGATGATGATGATGCTCTCTAGGTCAAGTGTTGATGGTTACTCTTGAGAGAGATGGCATGTGTGGAGAGAATGGAGAAGAGAGTTTGCTCCCCCATTATGTTGTATAATAAAAGGCTTGGGCTATACTCTCTTTTATATAAATTTGGATGTTCATGGATAACAATCCATGTGCTCATAAAACCAATGTCTTAGATTGTTTTTTCTTTTAATAAATGGCCATTATTTTTATTGCATAAATTCACAATTAGAATTTTTATAATTTAAAAGAATATAAATATGTGGAAGAATCTCCAATATAATTTAATTCAATCAAATAAATAAGCATAGAAGGATAGGAAAGAGTCAAGCCTCCTTCCAAACATGGAGTGGACAACCACCTTGATTTAGGACTAAAGGGTGGTCGTCCACCGTCCATAAGAAGAAGGTGGATTCATTTTTCCAGTTATGAGACCTTGTATCTCACATAATCCTTCATTATTTGCATCCAATTTTACTGCAAATTTATTCAAAAACAATTTTGAATTATTTTGTTACCATTTCAATAATGCCATTGAAAAATATGAATCATATTCGTACATTCAAAATGAAATGTAAAGTGTATTTACAATTAATTGTCCAATGTGAATCCAATTCATATCAACATTTAATTCATAAATGCCAATTTCCATTATCTCTCTCTAATATATTATAAATCAAATTTATTTATATACTTGATATCCACATTATTCATATAGTTGATAATTAAATCATATTTATTTATCTTGAATCTTCATCCTCATGTATCTACATAATATGAATTGTATTAAATATTCCTGATTATTAAATCACATTTAATTATCAATTTTCCAATGCTCAAATATATTATAAACAATGGAACTATTCTTGAACTCTTTCAAGAATAACACACTTTCTCCACGGATACTTGGAGTTATGGGCATGGGGATTGTACATTCCACATATAATGACATGGATATTGTGATTATATCTCAAATCCAGGTCTTGGGGACCTCTCAAGATGTTTGATTAAATCGAAATCGTAAATCTAATTTTCTCATTGCATCTGAATCGTATTCAGATAAATACCCAACATTGTGACTAAGATTAGATTATTTCTCCACTAAGAGGAGCCACTAATATCCAAACATGTTTCATCACTCCCTCCGAATGGAAGCCTCATGTTTATAAAGTCGTCTATGATAACATCTCCCTCGATTATTTCTAATACTTGTACATCCTGCATATTGGGAGATCTACAATAAACCTGATGTTTTAGATCACTTTTAGATTGTCCTCTTCGAAGTTTTATCATTAACTTTCTCATTCAATCATCATGAGTTGATATCGATCATGTGCATTCTAAAAGCATATATCACACCTACAAATTCTTCTCATGCTTTGAAAGCAAAACAACATGCATGGAATTTGATCGGTCCCAATACGTCATGAGTGAGCTCATATCTTCCGATTCAGTTGTCAACGTGTATGATCCCTTTTAGAGATCGTATTACTCAGATGCCCTTGTATGCACACTAGCTTATCAGTGTGTACACCTTTATTAGATCATCAACCTAACAGTCTGCCCAGTGTACATACATAGACATATATCTATACATTTGTCTCCTATCAGATGATGTGTGCCTATATCGTGATAGTATACAATATAGACATTGGTTATCTCGATCTTGTTAAGTCAACTCTTTGACCTAACTTATCTAACACCTCCGAATCTCTGTTCCAATGAAGATAACCTACATCAGGAGATCATTCAAGTAAAAACTTTTAGAGAAGGATTTCCATCTCCTTATCTAGCTGGAGATCATCTCTTAACAATCATTTGACGTGTTTGATGAGTCCTCAACATAACTCTTTATATATATATATATATATATATATATATATATCATTCAAGCACCAAGCACTATGATCCAACCATTGAATCAACAATTGTATGACTATTAAGATAACCATATGTTATGACACTAATTGCACTAAGGTAACTAATAAATGCATTCATTTATTTAATCTCATAAAAGGAGTGAAATAAAGCAATAGCCTTCAATGATATATCTAAGATTACAGTAAGATTTATTGTAGAAATGGTTAGCATCGAGATTACATGATTAACAATCTCCCACTAGCTCTCAAAACCATTCAGGTGCAACATTTATACCCATGCTCATTACATGCCGGTCGAAAATCTTTTGTGTCTAAGGTATGGTAAGGGGATCAAGAACATTGTTGATAGAGGACATCTCGGTGATGACGATCTCACCGTGCTTTGAATCTCCTGAGTGATTTGATATTTCCGTTCCACGTGATTGCTCGTCTAATGCCATCTAGGTTACTTCACTTTGACCTAGGGATCATGTCTTATCGCAAAGTAACGTTATGAGAGTATTAGAGGAAACTATGCCAAGTTCTAGGACGAACTTGAGCAACCACAACACCTCCTTTGCAGCATCTGATGCGATAATATATTCGGCTTTTGTTATCGAATCATATGTATTGTCTTGCTTCTCCAGCTTACAATGCCATAGTTCAACAATAACACAAACCTTGAAGTTGACTCGCAATATTCTATATCAGATTGAAAATATGAATATGTGTATCCTAAGACTTGGAGATCACCAACTCCATAGATCAAGATGTAATATTGAATCCATCTTATATACTTAAATATGTTCTTCACTGCATTTAGGGTTGTTCTCCATAGCTGGGTTGGTAATGGCTTACCACTCCCACTTATGGCAGACATCTAGATTTGTACACATCATGGTGTACATTAGGTATCCCACAACTAATGAATAGGGGAATCCATCCATGGCTTTCTTATTCTCAACATTTTGAGGAGCCATCCCTTTAGATAGGTGGATACCATGTCTTAAGCAAAGTAAGTTTTTCTTAGAATTCTCCATATGCAACCATTCCAAGATCTTCTCAATGTGACCATGTTGTGACAATCTCAGAATCATCTTTTCTATGTTTTTAAATAGCTTCGGACACAAGATATAAGAGCCTTCTCTAAGATATTTCCTCTCAAAGTTATGAGGCAAGAAGATCTTAGCACAAGTCATCATCCCTGTATCATTCCCAATGATAGGATGTCATCTATGTAAAACGCGACGAACACAATGCTATTCCCATTAAGCATCTTATACACACATGGATTATCACAATTACGAATAAAATCCTAACTCTTTATGGTTTCATCAAATCTGATTTTCCATCTACAAGAAGATTGCTCTATCCCATAGATTGATTTCTTCAGCTTGCATACTTTTCCTTCCTCAGTAAGGAAGCCCTCTGGCTGCTCCACATAGATATTGTCCTCAAGGTATCCATTAATGAAAGTCGTATTGATGTCGATATGTCAGATGTAGTAGTCAAGATATGCAGCTATAACTAGCAATGCCCTGATAGATTTAAGCATAACCACAGGATAAACTGTCTAATCATAGTCGATGCCTTCTCTATGTGTGTAACCCTTGTCTACGAGATGTGCCTTGAAGATATCCACATTCTCATCAGGTCCCTTCTTTCTCTTGAGGATCCATTTACACACAATGGATTTTACCCCCTAGCTAGATCCTTTAGGGTTCATACAATGTTCTTGTGCATTAAGTCTATTTCAGACTTCATCGCTAGCATGCATCTATCCATGTCATGATAACTAGGGGCTTCATCTAATGAAGTTGGATAATTGTTAGTTTCACCTGACACATGGAATCCGTACCTTTCAGATGGTGCAACCACCATCAAACTCCTTCGAAGTGGTATGTGTGTTTCAATTTTTTTAGATATTCACCTCCTAGTTCAGGAAGCTCATTATCCTCTAGAAGAGCAATGAATTGCTTTACTTCATTATTATCTTGACTCTTAAGAAAGTCATCATTTAGAAATTTTACATTTCTAGAGATGAATATCTTCTGAGTCTCGGGGTCATAAAGTTGGTATCCAATATTGTCCTTTATATACCTAACGAAGTATCACTATTGAGTTCGAGATTCTAGCTTACTTGCATTCACATTCTTCACATGGACCAAGCAACCCCAAATCCTCAAGTGTCTAACACTAGGTTTGGTACCACGCCGAAGCTCATGAGGGGTTTTAGGTACATCTTTGTTAGGAATCTTGTTCAGGATATGCATTGCAGTCTCTACTACATATCTCCAAAAACAGAGAGGTAAATGTGCTTTACTCATCATTGAACATGTCATGTCCATGATTGTTCTGTTGCATCTTTCAACAACATCATTAAGTTGGGGATTTCCATGAGGAGTGAGATTGGAGACAATTCCTCTCTCTTTGAGGTATTACTTAAATTCATCTGAGAGGTACTCGCCACCTCGATAAGTACGAATCTGTTTAATCTTCCTGTCAATTTGGTTCTCAACCAAAGCCATGAATTCTTTCGAACTTTTCAAAGGTTTCATATTAATGATATAAAGGGAAGTTAAACCTAAATCATGAATGGTCATAAACAAACGTCAAATGAATCGATATCCATATAGGGTCATGGTATTAAAGGGACCACATACATCGGTATGTATTAGGTTAAGAATAGCCTCACATCATGTAACCTTGTTACGGAAAGGCATCCTAGTCACTTTACCTCAAATACAACATTCACAGATAGGCAATGTTTGGACATGTAGAAAATCTAAGGGTCCAATCTTTATCAATCTATTGATAAAATAAACATATAAATGACCAAGACTTTGATGCAAAATCATGTTTAAATGATTTCCATCCTCTATGGTTATTTTAAATTTTTTATTAGTGGTAGTAACATTCATGATAGATTCATATATACACAATTCATAGAGTCCGCTAGAAGTTAGAATACCATCTGTAAAATGTTTATCATAATGACTTATGACAAGTTTGTTACAGAATAAGAATGAATATCCATTTCTAACTAGCTTAGATACAGATATAAGGTTCCTTCTAACATATGGAACATAAATACCCTATTTAAGTATTAGGACTCTCCCACTAGATAATGATAGTCCGTAGGTAACAACATCGAATGCTGCTACAGTTGAATCAAATCCCATCTAGATGACTATCGCCCCTTCGTCAAGATTCCTAGTTTCCTGAAATAGATGCAAAAATTTCATACAAGAAAAAAACATTAGAATCGATGATCTAACTACCTTCTTGTCCTTCAAGAAAATTGATTTCAATGATGAAAGTATATTTTATACCTACTGGGTCTTTACCTTTCTCGATAGTTTTTAGGTATTGTGGGCAGTTACGCTTACAGTTCCCTCGCTTCTTGTAGTGATGACATATATCAATCTTTTTATATGCTATCAGTGTATAAGTATGAGAATATGAGCCAATAGCCTGACTCTTCTTCTTTTTCTTCTACATCAGACCCTTCTGAGCTTTATGATTTCAATTGTTCTTCCCCTTGACCTGTGCAACCATTACACTGCCAGTGAGATTTTCTTTATTCATTACATCTTCTATAGACTTAAATAAAACCATTACCTTAGCATTAGTCAAGTTTAACTTGTTCATATGGCACAATACCACATAGTAATGGAAAGACTTGGTTAGAGACATCAGAATGAAGACAATTGAGAGGCTTGGGCAGAGACAACAAAAAAAAGTCAGACTATATTTCTACATTCATCTCAGCTTCATTACTTTCTAGCTAAGAAAGATAGTCAAACATTCTGATTACATGTTCTCGAAACAAAATCCATTCCTGCATTTTACAATTAATAAGTTCATTCATAACATTATGACATTGAGTGCAGCTCACGTCACCGAACATATCTTTTAGATTTAACATTATATCCTGAGTTGGGTCCATGTCCACATGTTGTTTCTGAAGCACATGTGACAAAGACCCCAGATTATAACACATGGCTAATGAATGATCTTCATCATATTTTTCATTGAACTTTATTTCTTCCAATGTTTAAGGGTTTGTGTGCTTCTTCTTTGTGAGCACATAAGAAATGTGATTCGCTGAAAGAACAAGATCTAAATTACAGATTAAATCGGAATAATTTTCTCTGGTCAATTGGTTGACCTCTTGAAGCCTATTGAGCGGGTTGATGGATTTCATGGTCAAAAATTAAGAATGCACTATTTTAGAACATATAAATAATTATATATTCAAATTTAAAATATTGTATTAAGGATTTTTATTCAAATTAGTAATTCCTTTTCAATTTTGTAAGTCTATTACCCTATTAAACTTTCAAAGCAAGAGATATACTTACTGTTATATCTCTAACAATATCTAGGATCTCTCTACAGTAACTCGGATAAAAAGAAGAGGGAACTCATTCTGCGCTGCAAGTCCAACTTGCATTTCCCAGTTTGGTCTTTAACACCCACGCCTACCATGCCTAAGGTGATGTTGACTGTTAATTGAATCAATCATCAATAGGAATAGAACTTGCTATCTGCAATCCAATATTGCCTCAACAATATGAGGAACATAAATTGGGGTCACTACGCTTACTGACTTGCTCTTTAGAGAAGCAAAGTGCCTGATCCATATGTGCTTGTATGTAGGAGTTGTCACTTTGGATAAATGTCTCTTTCATAAATCCCAAGTGACGAATCACTTCTCCTTGATGGGATACCATGGATGTCATTTATATGATTCTCCATATCTCACTCAAATTTTAACTAATTGTTATAAATAATATTCACATAATTAATTCATTCGAGGGAATCATATCTCTATTCATAATAGAGTCTTTATTTTGATTACTTTTAATTATATTAATCAATTAAATTAATTATCAATCCTATTCAACCAACAAACAATTAGGGTTTGCTTGATATTACTATATAGTATTAATTCTCACAAGTACATATTATTCTTGATTTTAGTAAATAGAGTACAACTCGATTTACTCATATTACCCTATGATCGAAATGGATCAGGCCAGGTCAGACAGATAATGTTAACATGGAGCGCTTCCTGAAAGGGTGTCAGATAGTTAACTCATTAGCATTTCCATTGCCTAGACACCATCACAATAATGACTCAAGAACAATAGTCATTTGATCAATGTACTTGCATTTTTATCGATCAACATTGATTATCGACATTATACTATAGGAATCACTCAAAAATATTAGGAATCTTACAACACTTTGTAGATCCGAACTTTCTAAGCATATGAAGCAACCATGTTCTTGATTTTGCATGTAAAAGTTGTCCTACAACTATTATAGGATAGTCTAGGGTTCTTATGATGAAACACACATTAAATGTTTCTTACTGTTTAATTAAATATTTTCATAAATATAAAGTATTAAATTTAGTCAGGACAAATTCATATTTTTTTTATTTTCATTGAATAATAAACACATTTAAAAGTAATGTTGACGATCTAATCATCATCTGATCTATCTCCACTAAATCTGGAATATCTAGGGCAAACAAAGTCACAATCACAAGAAATAAATTCGAATGATATGCTAGTTTGATTCTATGATTAACTAATTTTTTTATTTAACGTTTCATGATAGTGAAACAGTATGAAAAAAATATTTTCTTACGGATCCATGATACATACAAGAACAATTTCATTGCGGGAGCTCTTCGAATTTTAATGGTTGCACTTTCGGTAACAATAATAAGATACTATTTTGGATACTTATTTAGAAATTCTAAGTACTTTTTATTATACAAAAATTTCATTAAAATATTACATAAATAGCATATTTTCATTTTAGAGAAAAACAACGCATCATATGCGAAAACTACAAGTCCTTACGCAATCGATATACAAAACCTTGTTCACCTAGGATTTGGATCACATCCAATACCGTTGACCAAGGATATGATACAACTTAAAGGCTAGGGGTTGGGTCATATAGCATCACAAAAGTGTAAAGATCACATCCAATGTGATCAAGAGATACTAGTCATACTGGTTGCTCTTGAGGCAACAGAAATTTAAAACTTTTAAAGAGATAAAACTACGTGATTGGAGAATACTTATGGAATCAATTCATAAAGATCACAAACAAGATACAAGAATACATCTTGAAGCGTGGTTGTGATCCTTTTCTCTAAAGTAAGAGACCTTCTATCTCAAGTCGGATCCAATGGAGGAGACGCTTGTGAGCATGTGGATGAGATGTGTGCTTCTCTCAATGTAAGTCAATGATCCAAGTGATTAATCTTCTTATTTCATTTCACGAAATACAACATCTTATTCATGAGAACGGGGAACAAAAAAAGATAGAGATCCATGAGCAGTCTACTAGGCGACAACATAGCGTGGTGACGATGACAATGCTCTCTAGGTAAAGAAGTGGGTGTCCACTCTTGAAAGAGAGAGAGAGAGAGAGAGAGAGAGAGAGAGATGGGGTGTGTAGAGAGAATTGAGGAGAGATTTTGCACTTTCAATTTTGTTGTATAATAAATGGCTAGAGCTACCATACCTTTTATAAATTTTTTTATGTCCATGGATTACAATCCATGTACTAACAAAACCAATGACTTAGATTATTTTGTGCTTTTAATCAATGGACATGATTTATGTTGCATAAATTTACAACAAGAGTTTTCTTAAATTAAAATAAATTAAATAAATGGAAGAATCTCCCATATAATTTAATTCAATGAAATCAATAAGCATAGAAGTATTAGGAAGGAGGTAAGCCTTCTTCCAATTATAGAGTGGACGACCACCTTGATTTAGGACTCAAGGGTGGTCGTCCACCCTCCATAAGAGGAAGGTGGATTCCTTCTTCCAATTATGTAAGATCTCGTATCTCACATAATCCTTCATTATTATCAACAATTTTAATTGCAAATTTATTCACAAAAACAACTTTAAATTATTTTGTGATAATTTCAATCATGCCATTGAAAAATATGAATCATATTCAAACATCCAAAATAAAATGTAACCTGTATTTACAATTAATTGTATAATGTGAATCTAATTCACATCAACGTTTAATTCATAAATACCAATTACAATTATCCCTATTTAACATATTATAAATCATATTTATAATAAATATGTTTAATATTAATAGTGATTTCCACATTATTCATATCCTTGATAATTAAATCATATTTAATTATCTCAGATCTCCATTTTCATGTGTCTAAATAATATGAATCATATTAATAATGTTCATGATAATTAAATCACATTTAATTATCAATTTCCCAATGTAGATATATTATCAACAATGGAATTATTCTTAAACTCTTTCAAGAATAATGTAATTTCTCCGCAGATACTTAGAGATAAGGACATGGCGATTGTATATTCCATGCACAGTGACTTGGATATTGACATCACATCTCAAATCCAGGTATCAGGGATCTCTCAAAGATGTTTTACTATATCAAAGACATAAATATATTCTTCTCATTTCATCTGAATCATATTCAAATCAATGCCTAACATTTGGACTAATATTAGATTACTTCTCTTATAAGAGAAGTCACTAAAATTCAAACATGTTTCATCACTCCCTCAAAATGGAATCATCATAGTTATACATTTGTTTACGACCAAATCACCCTCGAGTATTCCTAATACCCGTACATCCTACATACTAGAAGATCTAGAATAAACTTGAAGTTTTGTTTCACTTTTTGACTATCTTGTTTAGGGTTTTTGTCATTATGATTCTCACTTGATCATCAAGAATTGGTATCGGTCATTTTTTTTCCAAAAGCATATATCATACTTACAAATTCTTGTCATTCTTCTAAAGCAAGATGACCGTGCATGGAATTTTATTGGTGTCGATACCGCATGAGTGAGCTCATGCCTTACAGTTTAGTAATGAACCCGCATGATCCCATTAAGAGATTGTATCTAACTCACATGCCCTCATGTGCACTCCATCTCGTCAGTGTATAGACCTTGATTAGGTCATCAACATAACAATCTACCAAGTGCACATACTTAGATATATATATAGCAATACATATGTCTCCAATTAGAGGATGCATGCTTATATCGTGATAGTATACGTTATAGGCTATGGTTATCTCGATCTCGTTAAGTAACCTCTTTGACCTACCTTATCTGACACCTCTAAATCTCCATACCTACATAAAGGATCTGCATCAAGATGTAGGTCAGATATCAACCTTTAGAGAAGGATTGCCATCTCCTTCTCACGCTAGATATCATCTCTTAACAATCATTTGATGGCGCTTGATGAGTCCTCAATCTAATTCTTTAGATATCGTTCAAGCACCAACCTCTATGATTCAACCATTGAATCAACAACTATATGATTATTAAGATGACTATGGTACATAACCGTAATTATACTAAGGGACCTTATAATTGCAACTATTCATTTAATATCAAAGCAAGGAGTGAAATAAATGAAAAACCTTTATTGATATATCAAATATTATGATAACATTTATTGTAGAAATGGTTTACCTTGTGTTTACATGGATAACTGATTTGTGTTCTATCCTCTAGATCGAGTCTTCTTTTCCAGCTGATACGAAAGTGGTGTTGCCCGGATTCCCTACAAGTAATCACATGAGTCGAGGTATAGGATTTGTCCTGAATGGAAAAGAGGAATGATGAGCGACTGGAGCTGATAAGGGTGGTAGAAAATCTCCGATAACTATAGCCACTATCCATGAATGGAGGTGTATAGGTGAGCGCGTAGTAAATAACAAGTGGAGGGAATCAGAAGTATTAGATGGATTGATGATCGGATGCTGGGTTTGATATAAAATTGATAATATTTAGAGAGAGACTAAGAGGATAACAATGAAATAAAAGAAGAGAAAGAAATAGAGGAGATAGAGGAGTAAGAAGAATCTGTATGCTAACCTGGAAGTAGATGGACGATGCACTCGTCAGGGAAAGCTGGAGCTCGATGGAGCTCCTGTAGCTCATTGCCTCGACTCTCGACAAGGAAGGAAGGATCAATGTTGTAGAGAAAAGCCCACACCGACATGATCACACCAGATCCAACTCTCTCGATCTCTCTATCAATGACAAATAGAGGAGATTTGTTACCTCTCTTGCTCTCTCTCTCTCTCACTAGAACTCAGAGATGCGGATGCTCAAATTGCATATAGCTCTGAAGTGAAGGGGGTAGAGATATAATACGGAAGGAGAGAGGGTCGATGAGGGAAAAAATAATGACGAAAAGTTAGGCTAACGACCTAGTGGTCCCAGGTCGTTGGGAAGAGGATCATATAAATAATGTTATTTAATTGGTTAAGAAATATTTAAAATATATGTGTATTATACCTATATAAAAAGTAAAATTAATGATTTAATTTTTATAAATATATTTTATTAAAAATATAAAATTGATATAAATTTACAAAGTATGAAATACACATAACAAAGAATAAATAGAATAAACATAAACTATATTATACAAGTATACCAATAGAGTCTGAAAAATTACTTTTTGCATATTAACTCTGATTTTAGTGAAATTACTTTTATTTTATATATAATTTTATAAAATGAACTATAAAAGTGAGCACACCCAATTCAGAGTTCAAATGGCGAAATTATTAGGTTTGCAAATACAGGTTTACATCATTTTTAGTCTTGTGATTTATTATTTTTATTAACAAGTAATTTTATGTTATATTTTTATATTTTTCTACTAATTTTTATAAATATTTTAAGAAGAGAATTAAATTAATTGGTTTTAGTATGAAATTTATAGAAAATAAAGTTTTATCAACATATAATACATATATACAAATGTGTCCGATCGCCATAACTCATACAGTTTATTGTACTTTTTTTCAGTATTTTAAAAAAAGATTATTAATTATAAACAAAATTTTAAAAGTAAGTTTGGTCGTTTTGGTGTTTTCTATAAATAGATATGAACATGAAAGTTGTATTTTATGGCTTTTAGGTTCCTCGTAGTTATTATTTATTATGAAATAGTTTTTTTGATGTTTTTATAATTTAATATATATTATGATAAACAGTTTTCAAGAAAAAATATATTGATTTGAAATTTTCTGAATGGTAAATAAAATAGTTAACCATATGTACAAGGTAAAAAATGTCTCTTTGTACATTGATGATGATCCTTATCTCCCCCTACTTATCTCCCCCGACAACGGTGCTATTTGATGAAAATAAAATTCATCTCATTAGTAGTTGATAATTGTAGCATAGGAGACTGATTTCAATTAGGCAAAAACCACAATCTTTAAATTTTGTGGAGAATTTTTACTTGGTAAGTCTACCAAGGTCATGAGCCTCATCATTGATTTATCAAAAATTAATGACCAATGTTGAGTGATTATAATCATAGATCTAGGTCTTCACATGCAGGAACAATGCACACATCACAAATGAACAAATAATATGCAGATAACGAATAGTGCAAAGAATATGCAAAGACAAAATAATATAATGTAAATAAATGAGGTGCAAGGATATTATGTAAGACCATGAAAGATAGCGTGATGATGCCTTATTTTATTATTTTCATTCTATAAAGAATAAAGGTAACAAACAAATATAATGATGAAAGCAAGGAGCAACATAAATTTTGTATTTTAATTTTTACCTATAAAATGATGCATTATGCTATATAAATATTGATGATAATGTAGACACATAAAATTATGCATGAATATGCTCCAAATTAATTAAATAAGTGATCAATAAAAGAAGGCTAATTTATAGACAAATGATGCATTAAGATGAATCAACGTGAGCATGAATGTTATTTAGATTAATAATGTGATATTCTACATATAAAAAATTAGTATATTTAATAAAGTATCACAACAAGGAAAAAATGATGCCATTAGATAGAAAAGAAAATATGCAACAAAATGGAATTAAAATAAACTAAATCAGAGTTCACATGCTCAAGATATTAACATTTTAATATAGGGGCAAATATGTAAATAAAAGCATGAAAATAAAAAGATAAATATGCAGATTAGTCCATAAGAGGGGCTTATACGTAATTTTCACAATTTAGTTGTGCATCCACGTAATTTTCCCAAGCATTGCACGCAACGCGTGTGTGCTTGGGCAGGTCTTTTTCGCAAATTTGGAAACATGCCAGGGGTGGAAGGCAATTTCCCCAATCCACACATGCTTTGGGCGTGCGCTGGCTCAGCACGGATCAAAGCATTGGCACAGATGGCAGTTCATTAAAATGTACTCATATCCCTGACTCTTAGGGAATGGACACATAAAATTGATGCTCCATGCGGAAAATGCCTCGCAGAAGAGAATGAGTTGCTCTGATGGGGGACTAAGATGCCAATACCCCAAAATACGAGGTCCACATTGTAAATGTTTTTAACTATAAACAATATTTATTAGACTAGAAAGAATAAGGAAAAATGCAAGGACAATAAGGAAATATACCCTTGGCAGGGACATGTGGCACGCACAGAGCAGGGCGCTAACGTACAGCTCTAATCTAACCCCCTCGTGGATCTAACGGTCTACAGGGAATGTCGAGTACATGTAGGGCAAATGAGTTAGAGGCTCTGATCTAACAGCAAAAAGGTTGCTACTGTCCGGTGGCTCTGATTTAATCTAGCACGAGGGCGCTCACCGAACGGTGGGAGAAGGGTCTGCAATAACACACCCCGGTCGAACTTCAATCGAGCAATGGAATGGATCCAACGACTGATGAAACCCTGATTCAAGGTTTTAATTCATGGTTATTAACAACCTATCTTAGACTAAGTTTGAATAAAAACCAGATTAATCCTTGTATTTGTTTAACACTTAGAATAAATTAAAAATACAAAAAATAGCAAAATAAAAATTGTAGTATTTTTAAGCCTTTAAAAACACTTACAAAAATATTTCTCCCTTCATTTGACCTCATCTCCATTTTTGGTCAACATAAAACTGTAGATCTCATCCAGATCTACAACTTTCATATTTTGAGTTTTACCAAATTCGGCCTCCTTATCCCTCCTTCTTCACATTCATCTTTTAAATAATTTGATTGGGCCATGTAGCGCCTTCTGGTTTGCGCCATACGGATCGTCTATTCTCGTGCCACGTGCCCACCCCTTCCAGTCATTAGATGACCATCTGATTCGTTCCATCACAACCGTTCCTTCCCTCTTCAAACCTCAGCCATCCAATCAACCTTAAGATTCCATATTCGTCGTTCGTTGTCGCCTAAACCTCCTTGTTCCACATGTCTCACTTCCAGTCGCATGATAATCTCTAAGATTCTTCAATCCCAACCACTCATCTCCGCTTCAACCATCAGTCCTTTGATCAAGCCCCGAAGTCCATCGCAACCGTCTGCTCCTGCCTCTCACTCAACTTGACACGTGGTTCCGTTCTCGCCTTTGATCTTGCCCCTGTGGATCTAATCCACGCCTCTCTTCAACGCCTACCCCTTGACCATTGGATCATGAGATCTAACGACTGAGGAGTCATCCCCTACCTCCGGAGCCCCATTCGCCCATGTTCCCCACCTCGTGTGTCAACCTCCACTTTTCCTTTTACGACTTCACCTTCCATGTTCCCTAAACTCCAACCATCCCATGACAGAGTCCAATCATCTACCATCCTCATGGGACTTGTGGATCGCCACTAACCCATCTCTCTCGCTCCATATTTTCCACAAAAACCTTGCCTCCCATCACTGGAACTGCAACTTCCAACTTTTAAATACAGTGCCTTTGCCACCACGGCACGGTGGAGGTGTGATTGATGGAGTGAAGATGACTTATGCCCCCGGTGAGACCTGAAACTTCCGCGGATGTGTCGCGGTGGCTCCGCCTCGCTCGAGCTCATAGGCCGGCCAACCTCGATGTGCGAGGACCCCGAGCTTCTCCAAGAAGCTCAAGCCCAGGCCATTCACTCTACCATCACCTAGGTAAGCCCTTCGATCTTCTTTGCATTCTTCTTTGATTTTCCGTTAATTAATTAGGTCACCCTGTTCAGTGTCACCTTCCATAGATCATCTCCTAAGCTTCATCACGCAACCCCCATTCACATGATACCTTCCATGCAAATTACCCTTCCTCCATGACCTCATATCACCTCCAACCCATCTACTCCAACGCTAGCAGCGGAGGAGCACCTGAGACTCCACCTTCTTTGCTTGCATAGGCTTCGATCCCACTACACCTCGTACACTTCATGCTTTGGCACGTTTCGGCCATGACCTAACGTTACAGTTATTTAAAGTCGTCACTAGTCAGAGCCTCATTAGAGCAACCGCCTCGCGCATTCAGACGTCGATGGCCTCTTCCAAGTACTCCAAACGCTACATCAATCTTCGGCGATGCCATTTATGCCTCCAAGAGCTGCTGGGACCCTTCACTGAGCTAGACATAAGGTAGCAGAGCTTGGGTAGCCTTGTTGGAGACCCAAGAATGCCTCCATTCCCGCAGTTGAGGAGAAGAACCATAGCTACAACTATCGTTGGATGCATCTCCCCGGTGTTCATCCAACGACCCACACTCGGCCACGTGACCCATCGTCGGAAGCTACAACCGCCATCATATCATATTGATGAGACAACCATCAGAGAGCCACGTCGCTGCCTCGTCTTCTCCCAGCCACCATCTTATCTTCGATGATTGGATGGTCCATATACAACCATGCATCAGCACCGGGCCTACTATCAGTGCATGTAGGTTTGGGTTGTCCGAGCCTATAACTAACCTCTGCCGAGCCTTTGAGGAGCACCTGATCCTAGTCAAAGCAACTCTGAGCCTCCTCCAAACCTGCTAGCCACCCGAACCTGCCATCACGTGCCTGTCAAGTGATTGGCCCGGTATTTTTCACGGAGCACTCGCTGACTTCTCCAAATTGCAACCAGGTCCAGAGAGCACATGCATCCCACACGTGCCTGGGGTATTTTGCACCCGACACCCGTCAGGTTTTAATAATTTCAAATATAACCCAGCGTATGTGAATAATTTACAAGGAAGGCCTCACACTTATATTTTTTACATTTTAGTCCCTCCCATGACATGTTTACTAGTTATCTTTATATTTTCTTGTGTTTATGCCCTTGGATTTATTTGTGAATATCTTGAGCATATGATTTTAGTGGAGTTTCGAAGCTTGTTTTGTTGTCATTCAAATGCCATAGCTTTTGGTTTGTTTGGACACTTAGGTTTGTGTTGATTAATTCTAATGAAATACTGTCATCTGCTAAATGATCATCATGCCATCAAGATACTTGTCATTACATATTGCTTCGTAAATGGATTCTGAACTTGTTTACATATTTATTACTCATTAATGATTTTGGCATATTCCTATCATTCTAACATTGCATTTCCTTGCATCAAAAAATCAAATATAAAGTGTCTATCTTATGTATCTACATTGTGTCTTTATGTGCATTTTTCATTCATTGACCTATGAACTTTTAATCAAACACTTAATTTAGGTAATAAGAGTCCAAATTATACTTAAGAGGCTTGTGTCTGTGAGTTTGACCTTGGGCTTTCCCAAGTAAAAATAATTTTATCGCTTCATTCTGATTGATTATTTTAAATCAAGTGGTCTTTGAAACATCCGAATCGGCCAACTACAACGTATTAAAATGACTTATTAAGAGGCCGATTTTTCGAGCTCGTCAAATGGCGTTGTTGCCAAGGACATGGCTCACCTTTCATGTTTAGATTTTTTATTATTTAATTAAGTGACTAATTTATAATTCGTAGGTCATGTTTTAGCATGGTTAATTTTTTTATTGATATCTTACTTCTATTTTTGTGGCAGGGCCCTTGATGTTCAAGAGGCGAGGAGTAGGTGTTCCCTGCAGCGAGGAGCCACAGAAACAAATTTTGGAGAAAAAACAAAGAAAAAAATGTGTTTCTTGCAGTTCATACCAATCCATGTAATAATCGTCTTTACAACGATCTTCGATCGAAGACTCACGGGTGTAAAGGAAAGAAGTTCTTCATGGTTGTGTGGGGATCGCTCCACTTGAGTGTCGACCTAGGATAAGGCATGCTGCTCTTCGAGATACTTTCACTTTATATCCTATGTGTTTGATAGTAGGTAGGACCCACTAGAATCAAGACGTATGTAAACATCGCTTAACTTTGCCAAATTAAAAGATATTCTTCCCTAATAATAAAAGCATGCAAGGTGTGATTTTTCATCGACTTGCATACATTTGGATTTGGTTGTAATTGAGTCTGATTTTTTACAAATTCTGCTAAGGTACTACATGTTTTCTCTCTTAGCCTTGATCATGATTTGGCTTTTTCTAGACCTCCTTTCATGGTTGATCACCTAGGTTAATGGAAAATGAGAATGAGTGGTAGAAGATGATTGCTTGATTTATGTGCTCACCTTTAATCAGCGATAACCTTAAATAATAATTGGGACTGATAAATGCAAGTCAACCTAAAATGGAGTAAATTATTTTTTCGGAAAGCAACACCCTTGTTTACGTAGGATGATTTTATTTGACATGTTTTTAATCCTAACGTAAATTAGAATGTTTTAATACCCAATAAAAATGACAAGATAATTAACAAACATTTGTTGATTTCATGTGTGAGTTGGTGAATTTAAGGGTATTGCATGCTTGTTTGAGCCTTGATTGCTTCGACACCCTCCACAAGACCTTAAGTACTCCATTTATCTCCGAAGATTCATCCGCTCATATGTATATCCATCCTACTTGTTCGTTCACCTTAGGTCTCCCCAACATCAATTATCTATCTCTGTACTTAGGCTACTCTCAGCCTAAGTATAGGGGGGACATGAGTCCCCGTGATTTTCTTACTCATCTTTCCTTGCCTGGATACTTAGGTTACTTCTAACCTAAATATAGGGGGAATCCTCCTTAGTTCCGTATATGTTCCTATACTTAAATGAAAGTATGGCTTTATATCATCTAGTGCTATGAGGACATAACAAAATTAGTTATAGGGGGTATAACGTATATACAGTATATGTGCTTTAGCTATTTTTTGAAAAATTTTGAAAAATTTAAAACTTTTTGGGCTAAAGTACAATCTTTTTAGCTAAGTGGACAAAAATTTTATCACGATTTTTCTATATTATGTTACACTATTTTCAAGAAAGTATTTTTGACAATGATTTTAAAAAATGGGGTTTTCACTTATTTCGAAAATCATTTGAAAAAGATGTTTGGAAAATCCTTATTTGTGACATGGTTTGGAAAATTATTTTGATTTCAAGGAAATGAGTGTAACCTGTGTTCCGACTTTAATAAAAAAATTCATTAAAATGAGAAAAATAAAAAATCCTTTAAGAGTCAAAATTGTCTAGTAAACCCAAATAAGTAGCCGTGTTCGGTGATGGTTTTCCCTTAGTAAAGTTGGTGGTTTGATAGACATCGCATAAGGCTCCGTCCTCAAGCAACAGGCTCTGGCCTATACTTAAACCTATACTGGCTGAATGCATATGCATCTACTCATTGGAGTTTAGGCAGTCAATATGTATTTTAAAGTCTTCATAAAATTTTGAAACAAATGATGAAGGAGTAGGATTAAATCCCCTGCATTTTCACTTACACACATGATCAAAAATGTTCTAGAATACTCAGTTTATGAGGTCTTGAGATTTTAGGTTAACCAGCCTTAGCCATCACGGTCTTAGACTTAATCATCCACATTTCCCTACGTTTCTATATTTGCACACTATATTGCATGCTTAGTCTCCTACCATAAGAATATGATGAGCACTTCACATGCACAACTACAGTCTTGGTGAGATGAGTTGAAATTTCACTTAAGGGACTGGGATGAGAATTCAAGTCTAGATTTGAACTATAGATGCTCGAGGATGGGATAAAATCATTGAATTCTTCATGAAACCTGAGTGTCAGCATCTTAGCTAGTATGAGAACTTGGTTCTTATGCTAATCTCTTGATATTGACCTAAGTACCAGGGTGTGAAAAATAAATAAAAAATGGTTATTATTGTGCGCCAACTCTTGGTAAAAGCAATGGAGCTAGCCCAAAATATGACAAAGTAAAGAAATATCATTATTGAAAGAAAAATTCTTATTCCACAAAGTAAATCATCAAAGAGCTTCCATCAAAGGAAAGCGCTCCCAACCATTTCAAAGTATCCACTTGGACCACCACTATTAGGGTCAGGAGTCAGTCTTGCACCAAAAAAGGGCTCTGCATTGTAAATGCTACAAGTCTTGGTGTAGAAGGTACGATAGGTACTCAAAAAAGGTACAACCCAGTGTATTCTCAAAAAAGCAAGTGCAGACAACTCCAACTTCTCTTGATGGACGCTCTAATCAATACCAAAAATATGCGCTGAGTTAATAAGGCACTAGAGAGAATCCTTGTTCCCATGAGAGGGAGAGAAGAAATGACACAAACCTAAACCCTCCATAAATTGGCCTGCCACCTACACTTCGAAGTCTGAGATCTGAAGAGAGTGGATTGGACACAACATTTGATTTATTCCATGGAGTAAAGGACTGGGTCCTTAGAAGAATTTCTTGGATTGGGACGTTGGGTGAAGTTATGACTCTACTCTCGTGATCACAGTCAACACTTAATGTCATATCCTTAGCTTATATGTATACAAGTGAGAGTCTGGAAAACTAGAGCAATTGGATGCCTCTTGATTAAGGCTGGGTTGAGCTCTGAAAATTTGGATCTTTAAAATTGGGAGTTCTTGAACGGATATAATCCTGTACACACATGCACAAGGGGGTTAATCCATCTCATTCATTTTTGAGACGCTCGAGGACGAGCATAGTTTAAGTATAGGGGCTTGATGAAACCCAGTTTCATGATTTTAATTCTTAGTTACTAACCCTCTAGAATAGATTAAGTGTCAATAAAAACAAGATCAATCCTTGTATTTGTCTAACCCTTAGAATAAATTAAAAATACAAAAATAAGCAAAATAAAAATAGTAGTGTTTTTAAGCCATTAAAAATGCTCACAAAAATATTTCTCCCTTCGTATGGCCTCATCTCCATTTTTTGTCAACATGAAACTTGTAGATCTCATCGAAAACTACAACTTTCATGCTTTGAGTTTTTCCAAATTCGGCCTCCTTCTCCCTCCTTCTTCACATTCTTCTTTTAAATAATCTGATTGGGCCACATGGTGCCTTTTGGTTGTACCACGCAACCTGTCTCTTCTCGCACCACGTGCCCACCCCTTCCAGCCATTGGATGGCCTTCTAAATCTTTCCGTGACAGTCATTCCTTCTTTCTTCAAACCTCAGTCATCCGATCAACCTTCAGATTCCATCTCCGTCGTTCGTTGCCGCCTAAACTTCCTTGTGCCACATGGCTCACTTCCAGCTGCACGATCATCTCTAACATGGTTCCATCCCAACCACTCATCTCCGGTTAAATCATCTTCCCATCAATTGAACCCTGGACTCCATCGCAGTCGTTCTCTCTCGTCTCTCTCTTCGCTTGCCACGTGGTTCCATCCTCACATTTTATCTCTCCCCCATGTATCTAATCCACGTCGCTCTTCAGCGCCTACCCCACAACTGGTGTATCATTAGATTTAATGGCTAAGGAGTCATCCCCTACCTCCAAAGCCCCATTCGCCCACGTTCCCCACCTCACGTGGCATTATTCCCTTTCCTTTTTCCTGACATCACCTTCCACATTCACCAACCACCAACCGTCCTACGATGGAGCCAAATCATCTACCATCCTCGCGGGACTCATGGATCGCCACTAACCCCTCTCTCTTGCTCCATATTCTCCACGAAATCCTCGCCTCCCATCACCGGGATTGCAACTTCCAATCTTCTAATACCATGCCTTCGCCGCCATAGCACGGTGTCCACCTTTACGAGGGGTGAGGCCCAACCCTCCTCCACCTCCCCATGACAGGGGGAGGTGTGATTAATGGACATAAGACGACTTATGCCCCCGGTGACACTTGCATCTTTCCTGACTGTGTCTCGGTGGCTCCTCCCTGCTCGAGCTCCGAGGCCGGCCAACCTCGACATGCGAAAACCCTAAGATTCTCCAATAAGCTCAAACCTAGGCCATTAACTCTGCCATTGTGCAGGTAAGCCCTTCGATCGTCTTTGCATTTTCCTTCGATTTTTCCTTAATTAATTGGGTCTCCCTGTTCATTATCACCTTTGAAAGATCATCGCCCGAGCTTCATCACGTAGTCCCCATTCATGCACTACCTTCCACGCAACTTCCCCTTCCTCCATGACCGTAGATCACCTCTGACCCATCTACTCCGCCGCTCGCGGTGGAGGAGCACCAGAGCCTCCACCTTCTTCGCTCGCATAGGCTTCCATCCCACTACATCTCATACACTTCATGCTTTTGCATGCTT
Organism: Ottelia alismoides; assembly: GCA_037367405.1. Lineage (NCBI taxonomy): Eukaryota > Viridiplantae > Streptophyta > Magnoliopsida > Alismatales > Hydrocharitaceae > Ottelia > Ottelia alismoides. The sequence continues at coordinate 1,493,720 of JAZKJV010004628.1, read as the reverse complement.
CGACTATGACCTAACGTTGTAGATATTCAAAGTCGTCATTAGTCAGATCCTTGTCGGAGCAAAACTCACAGGCTCTGCCTCGTGCATTCAGACGTCGATGGCCTCTTCCAAGTACTCTAGATGCTACGTCGATATTAAGCGATGCCATTTATGCCTCCAGGAGCTGTTGGGACCCTTCACTGGGCTGGACATAAGGTGGAAGAGCTTGGGTAGCTGTGCTAAAGACCCAAGAACGTTGCCATTCCTGCGATGGAGGAGAAGAATCAGAGCTACAACTGTTGTTGGATGCACCTCCCCGGTGTTCTTCTAAAGGCACACACTTGCCTACGTCGCCCATCACCGGAATCTACAAATGTCGTCAGATCATCTTGATCAAATAACCATCAGAGAGCCGTGTCGTCACCTCATCTTCTCCCAACCATCGTCAAATCTTCGAAGATTGGACGGTCCATATACAACCACGCGTAAGCACCGAGCCTACTATCAGAGCCTGCAGGTTTGGGCCGTCCGAGGCTATAATGAACCCCCGTTGAGCCTTCGAGGAGCACCTGATCCTAGTTGAAGAAAATCTGAGCCTCCTCCGAACATGCCATCACATGCCTGTCATGTGATTGGACGGGTATTTTGCATAGAGCCCCCGCCGACTACTCTATATTGTAATCAGGTCCAGAGAGCACGTATCCTACGTACGCCAGGAATATTGTGCACCCGACCCCCTCTGAGTTTTGATAATTATAAAGATACCCCTATACATGTGGATAATTTACAGGGGAGGTCTTACGCATATATTTATTTATATTTTAGTCCCTCCCAGGGATGTGTTTGCTAGTTAACTTTATATTTTTCTTGTGTTTATGTCCTTGGCTTGATTTATGACTATCTTATGTATCCTATCTCTGATGGATTTGATTTCAGTGGTGTTTCGAAGCTTGTTTTATTTCTTTCTAATGGCATAGCCTTTGGTTAGTTTTGGACACTTAGGCTTGTGTTGATTAACTCTAATGAAATAATGTCAGTCGCTAAATGATCGTCATGCCATTATGATACTTGTCATTGCATATTGCTTCGTAAATGAATTATGAACTTGTTTACATATTTATTTCTCATTCATTATATCTGATTTGGGCATATTTGTATCATTCTAATCTTGCATTTCCTTGCATAAAAAATCAAATAAAAAGTGTTTCTCTTATGTGTCTGCTTGGTGTCTTTTTGTGCTTTTTTTATTCATTGACCTGTGAACTTTTAATCAGACACTTAATTTAGGTAACAAGAGTCTAAAAAATACATAAGAGGCTCGTGTCCCTTAGTTCGACCTTGGGCTTTCCCAAGTAAAAATTTTTTGACCGCTTTATTTTGATTGATTATTTTAAATCAAGCGGTTTTTTACGCATCCTAATAGGCCAACTACAACACACTAAAATGATTTATTAAGAGGCCGAATTTTTAGGATTGCCATCGACCTGATGAAGGCTTTGAGGGCTCCGGTAGTATCGTTAGGATGACCCGCAACCGGTGGAGGGCTCCAATGAAGGATGCGTAGGTCAGAGGGCATCTCGGTGAAATTCCTCCTGGAGCTGCTCTTCCTGAGCAGATGAGGTTCTAAAGTGCTCTCTCCATGCGTGATAATGCCTGCAAAGGATGCAATGCTCAAAGACGAAGCTCCAATGAATTTTATTGCATGGATAGATAAAGGGAAGTGACTGGGGATGGTGCTTTGGGTCTCAAACGAAGGTAGGGGATGGATACCTGACCTAATCTCGACCTGATGGTCGCGCCTTAGGGTGGTGGGTTACGTAAGAAGGTGCAGGAGAGTTGATGAATCGATATGAACAGGTGAAGGGTTTCTATGGTGCTCCAACCATTTGGTTGGTGCAAAGGAACTGGTAGCAATGATGAAGTAGATAGATGGATCGAAAGCAAAAACATGGGTGAAAGAAGCGATACTTGAAGGTTTGGATGAACTCCTAGGCTCTAGGAGAAGGTGGTTCAATGGGTCTTGGCCTCAACCGAGCATCATCTAGTTGGGAGGCTGCTCATAGTGGTTCTCTGGCCATGAAGTGAGCTTTGAACCACCAGGCACCTCCGCAAAATACTACGATGCTCCTCTAACGGTTGTCACTTCGATGAAGGTGGCTAAGGGTCTGTAGTGGTACGAGGGACGAGCTGATACGGAATGCTAGGCAGATCCGGTTGCGCCTAGGGATCCGTGAGGATCATGGATCACAAGGCTTCAATCGGGCGCATCAATCAAGGAAGGAGGTGGTCGGGTTTGGGTAGAAGAATTCGAAGAAATGGCTCTGGAGAGAGGTGTGCGACCTGTTCCATCTTGGAAGAGGCCGTTGACTGGGGTCAACAATATGATGTGGACCAATGAAAAATTAGGATATACAAAGAAAATAGAAGAAAGATAGTAAATGAATTTATATTGAAAAGTGTATAAAATAAAATGTTTAATTTTTATAGATATTTTTATTTTATTTTTAATTCTTACTCTGAAAAAATAAAATAGGCTATATACGATATATAGTATTATATACAAGTACATATTCCCATGTATTATGTACAAGGATTTTTATTTTATTAAATTTTCTAAAACCAATTTGGAAGGAGAGAGGATCGACTAAGGGCGGAAGAAGAATGACAAAAAGTTAGGCTAACGACCTAGTGGTCCTAGGTCACTGGGAAGAGGATCATATAAATAATGTTATTTAATTGGTTAAGAAAAATGAATAATATATGTGTATTATACCTATATAATAATTACAATTAATGATTTTAAATTATCTTTTTAAATATATTTTATTAAAAATATAAAATTGATACATAATTACAAAGTATGGAATACACATAACAAAGAATAAATAGAATAAACCTAATATATATTATACAAGTATACTAATAGAGTCTGAAAACTTACCTTTTGCATATTAACTCTGATTTCAGTAAAATCACTTTTATTTTATAGATAATAGTATAAAATGAATTATAAAAATGACCACACCCAATTCGGATTTCTAATGGCAAAGTTATGAGGTTTGCAAATTCAGGTTTACAACATTTGTAGTCCTGTGATTTATTAGTATTTATTAACAAATAATTTTATGTCATATTTTAATATTTTTCTACTGATTTTTATAAATATTTTAGAAAGTTAATTAAGTTAATTGGCTTTAGTATGAAATTTATAGAAAATAGAGAAGTTTTATAAACATATAGTACATATATACAAAGGTGTCCTATCGCCGAAACTCATAAAATTTATCATACATTTTTTCTGTATTTATAAAAAAGAGTATTAATTATAAAACAAAGTTTTCAAGTAAGTTGGGTCATTTTGGTGTTTTCTATAAATATATAGGAACCATGAACTGTCTTTTATAGCATTTTGGTTCCTCGTACTTATTATTTATTAACGAAATAATTTTTTTGATGCTTTGATAATGAAATATATATATTATAAACAAATTTCAAGAAGAAAATATTTTGATTTGAAATTTTCTGAATGATGAAAAAATTTTATAACCACATGTACATGGTAAAAAATGCCTCTATGTACATTGATGATGATCCTTATCTCCCCCTACTTATCTCATCAACAACGGTGCCATTTGATGAACCTGAAATTCATCTCATTAATAGTTGATAATTCTAGCATAGGAGATTGATTTAATTCAGCAAAAACCGCAATCTTCAAATGTTTTTCTTGGCCAGTCTACCAAGGTCACGATCCTCATCATTGAGATTTATCAAAAATTAAAGATTAAAGTTGAGTGATTATAATCATAGATCTAGGTCTTCGTATGTAGGCACAATGCGCACATCACAAATTAACAAATAATATGTAAATAATGAACAGTGCAAAGAATATACATAGACAAAATAATATATAAATGAGGTGCAAGGATATGATGCAAGACCATGAAACATAGCGTGATAATGCCTTATTTTATTGTTTTTAATTCTATAAAGAATAAAGTAGCAAAAAAATATAATGATGCATGCAATGAGAAACATAAATTTTGTATTTTCATTTACCAATAAAATGATGTATTATGCTATATAAATACTGATGATAATGCATACCGATAAAACTATGCATGAATATGCTCCAAAATAATTAAATAAATGAGGAATAAAAAAGGCTAATTTATAGAGAAATGATGTATTAAAATGAATCAACGTGAGCATGAATGTCATTTAGATTAGTAATGTGATACAATACATATAAAAATTAGTATATTTAACAAAGTATCAAGACAAGGAAAAAATGATGGCATTATATAGAGAAAAAAAGGCAACAAAATAGAATTAAAATCAACTAAATCGAAGTGCCTATGCTCAATATATTATCATTTTAATATGGGGGCATATATGTAAATAAAAACATGAAAATAAAAAGATAAATATGAATAATAGTCCATGGGAGAGGCATATATGTAATTTTCACAATTCATCAATGCATCCAAGTAATTTGCCCAAGTGTTGCATGCGAGATGTGCATGCCTGGGCAGGACTTTTTTGCAAATATGGAAACATGCCAGGGGTGTAATTTAATTTCCCCAACTCGCACATGCTTTGGTCCCGCACTGGCTAGGCTCAGAGGGCGCCACATGACCCAATCATATTATTTTAAAAATGGAAAATTAGAAAAAAAGGAAAATGAGGTCATTAGAAAAAGTCAAAACATGAAAGTTGTAGATCTCAATGAGATCTACAAGTTTCATGTTTACCAAAAAGTCAAAAGAGATGAAATAAAGAAGGCAAAATTTTTGGAAGTATTTTAAAAGGTTAAAAACGCTAGATTCTAAAGTTTTGTTATTATTTTTGTATTTTCGATTTCTTTTAAAACCCCAAATAAATATCTATGATAATTAATATAATTTTTTGGAGTTTTAACGAAGAAAAATATAGAAAATAAATGGTCTAATAATAGACATAAATTAGGATTAGTTCTTGGAAGATGGTTTATTGGTAGAGATGTGGAATTAATGAAGATTTGCAGTGAAGTGCTTATGCTCCGAGGATAATAAGGGATAGTAATGATAAATAATAGATTCATAAGTCAGCCAAGTTATTGAACTGGTCTCTGGGTTAGGATTAGTATGTACATATTTACGTATATACATCCTTCTTTCTTTTGTTTTTATTTTTCCCTTTATTAATTTTTTGGTATAAATAAGTGCTAAATATATAATATTAAAAAAGGATGTTAGATTGTTAGTTAATGACAATTATTGTTATTTACATGTTTTCTACTAAAGATTTTGAGGCAAAATAAAGGAATAAAGATGATGAATTGGTGATTCATTATTCCCCTATACTTTACCTTTGCTAGTCCCTTAGCAAACATTTAGTGCAAGAATAAGTGAAAGACTAAACAAGAAAAGAAAAAGAAAGGAACTTAGAAAAAATCGTTTTTTATAGTATTCTTCATAAAATCAAAGTACGGAACATGATCAAGACTCTGGATCATTATTTGTTGGAACCTTATTGGGAATTGGATTTCAGACTCGACAACCTTTAAGCTCCACAAGTCTCTATTCAGTTTACCTCAACAATCAAGTCAAAATAAGTCTCCATATGCAAAATCTACGACTATGAATCTTACTTTTACTGTGAATGTAAAATATAGTTCCATACATATGAAATGATAAAGAACAACCTTCTTTAGCAAGGTGACCCTAATTCCCTAGTATCGTTAATCTTTCCTCGAGGAGCGTGGTATTTCCTTCTGAGTTCAGGTGGGTATTGTGTCCAAAATCAAATGGGGGAGAAGATAGAATAATAAGAAAAGAAATGGAATGAGACTAGTGTATCCAATTCACCTTATGAAGCCGGCTATTGTAGACAAGTCTTTACTAAGATATATAGGTTCCCTGAAGCTTAGACCATTGCGATCATGTATATATTTGGTCTTTAGCTTCTTTTTGGTAGAAATTAATGTTGCACTACATTGATCTTTTATGCCTCAATGGATATAGACTTTTTCTTCAGCCATAATTTGGGGGTCTAGAAAAAATTAAGCCAGCAGACCATACCTTCGCCAAAGCTTTATTTCAACCCACAGCATCATGTCTTTAGACATCCATGCCACAAGCTCGGTTGGGGTGTACTAGACACTCGAAGTTACTATGTATGTTTCCATTCACGTGCTTCTCTTGCTAGAAGATTCTGCCCCTCACCACCTAATCAGTGATGACCTACGTGAGAGGTGCTTGTCCAAGTTCGGTCATTGTCTAAAAGAATCATGCATTTGTATGAATATATTCTACTTAGAACAATCAAGATGACATGTGAACATAGTCTTATGGACTCAAAGAATTAAGCCTCTCGACCTGAAAAGTCTCAACTCCCGTTCGTACAAGGTTCATCTGAAATTAATTAGATTAATGTCTTAACCAAGCTCAATTCTTCAAATGTAATTCTATACTAATTCAATTCTCAATATCATCATGAAAAATGTGAATGCAAATGCAATAATTTTTTGAAGTGAATTTTCTGATTTAAGTTGTTTATGTGATGTTTAGATAACTTTTGCAAATTTTTAGGAATTTTAAACTTTTAGAATTTTTATGTGTTTTTAGAGAATTAGTAAATTGAATGTATTTACATGAAAGAACAAGGTTTTATATATATATATATATATATATATATTCACAAAAGGTTTTATTAAAAAAGTATGTTTAGGAATTATACAAGTTTTATGCATGATTTTATATACAAAAAGATTTTAATTACGAGTTTTATACATGGTTTTATATACAAAAAGATTTTAACTACAAGTTTGATATACAAATTTTACAAAAGAATTTTATTAACAAGTTTTAATAAAAGTTTTATGAAATAATTTTTAAATACATAATTTACAACTAATTATGGGTTTTATATTTACATGAATTTTACAATGCGTTTATATACACAATTTATCATATAATTTATAAACATGTTTGGAAAATAGTTTTACAAAACAAGTTTACAAAAGGTTTTGACAAATATTTTACAAAAATCTTTTCAATATAATTTAAAAATACTTTTACAAAAACATTTTTTATAAACTATTTTACAAATATTTTACAAATTTATTTAATGAAGAATTTACAAAATGATTGACAAAATGAATTTTGAAAGCATTTTCTTTCCAAACATTTTACAAAATAATAATTTTGGTACAAAATAATTTATAAAAAATTTACAAACAAAATGATCATACAAAACTAATTTTACAAAGGTTTTTACAAGGAGTTTTACAAAAAATATAAATATTTTAACAAATGTATCTTAAAAATATTTTACAAAATATTTTACAAATATTGTACGACTCAATTTACAAAATATTTCAAAATATTTTTAACTTTATAAATTCAAGCGATATTATTAAAACACAACAAATTACGAGTTATGATTAAAGTATATATACAATATATATGACACCCCCTATACTTTAGCTCAAACTATGTCTTCATAGTGACCAAGAAGTAATAAAGGAAGGAATAACTCATGTTAAGTTAGAAAAGGGAAAAGAATCCTTTGCTACAACAACTCAAAGAATAAAGAATAAAATCAATAGAAGCCGATCATCCTCCCTATACATAGGATCAAATAATCCTAAGTATAGAAGACTGTACAAGTGAGGATAAATGAGGAAGAGAATGTATACAAAATCAATGACTCGTCTTGTCCCCCATATACTTAGGGTAAAAGATCCCTAAGTATAGAAGATAATATCAACAAGTTGATTGACAAGCAAGAGAATAGAAGAACTAGTTCATCGTCAGCATTGAAATGTGAAGATGAAGAATCATCCTCAACGACGTATCCTAAACCCTGTGTCAGTGTATTGTATGAAGTAGATGTACGAAAGAGGTCAAAATCTATTGTAATATGATCTATATCATCATCAACATAGCCGTTATCTGAATTTGGGTGAAATGAGGGCTCGCTATTCTCACAAATAGAAGGCACGATTAAAGGATATACAACTGAATCATGTTCGACCATCAAAGTACATGCTACCAGCGATTTCGACTTAATGACATATACTATGAATCTCATCAATACATACCCAAAAGTATGTATGAGAATCACAGAAGGCTATGCTCTCCAAGTTTTACTCTTTGGAGAGGAATTCCTGGGTATTAATATAATCCAAAAATCTAGAATCGTGTCTAATCTTATCTGTAAAATCACATGCCCTTGTATCTGGTGAGCTTGTAACACATTCATCCGATGCAAGATTCTCCAAAACTCGAAGCTTGGCTCTTTGCTGATGGAAGGAACAGTCACAATATCAGTCCCATAATTAATAATACCCATGGTTGTATGCATAAAAGGCTAACCAAAAATAATGACAACATCCTATGATGGTACTAAGGAGTCAACATCCAAGAATACAAAATCCACAATGAATTTTGTGCCTTGTACCAACATGACAATGTCCTGAAGTGTAGCCCTCGACCTCTTGGCCGATATGTCTAGAAACTGAAGAATCGTTCTAGATCTCTTGAGAGACCCTAAATTGAAGTGTCTCAATAAGATGGAATGGTAAAATATTCATAGAAGGCCCATTTTTCTAAAAAGTTGTGATTGAACTCATGATCTAAAATCTAGAAATTGACAAATGGTGCTCCCATATAAGTCCTTTTTTCTTTTTGAGAGAAGCATGCTCGATGGCACACCACGTGGCAATGGTGAACACTATTTTTTATGAGCAATGATACATGATCTTCCTTTTTTCTGTTGTCATATACTATTTTAAACACATGTGGATAAGAGGGATGCATGCCAATGCCTAACAAAGAGTAAGCTTGGTTTGAAATCTATACAACATCTCTTTCGTGAACTTCGATTCATGGCTCTTTTCTAGATTTTGTAATTTTTATCCCTTCCTTAAATTCAGATCATCTGAGAAGGTTATCTATACATCCTCTTCAACCATATGTACACCTGTAGAATAAGAAGAAGATTTTTTTTGCCAAACTAAGACCGATCGTAGGTACAACCTCATTATAATAGAAAGAAGAACTAATAGAAGATGTACTGTTTTTATTCTTCTTTTTGGATTTTCTTGTTTAACTATTTTTTATAATTTTATGTCTTCCCTACACAGAAAATCATGTAGAATTTGTACCTCTATGTCATTGCTCATTATATGCTCCTTGCTCCTAAATTTTTCAACAACTATAGTCATCTCTGAACATTGTGGGAACTAAGAGTAGAAGTACCAAACAACTCAGAAGTTGGATGATAAGAAGATCTACTCCTTACTCTAGTTAAGAGCCGGATACCAACTGTCGAAGATGTCCAATTGCTTGTTATAATAAACATCAGTGTCTTGAATCAAATGGATAAAAATACTCAATCTTAGGACCGGTTGCAGCTAGCATATCAAAGTGGCATCCCAAATCAAAATATGTCTACTAAGATGGATAAGAATATATGAATGAATCTGAAAAGATATGCTCACGAGGAATAGATTGTTTGTGGCTCTGGTCATGATATGGAAACAAAATAGACCGAGAATACTGCTCAAGACATGATTGGTAAACCGAAGAGTAAAAATCTCTATAAATGTCTCAATTTCCATCATCTGTGATGCATCAATATTCACATCAACTACCTGATCTACGATCTCTGAATAATCATGAAGTTGATCAGCTCAGTTCTATCTCGCATCTCTCTCATGTGATGTCTCGACATCAGAAATATCTCCAAAGGGAATTTAAAATGAATCCTCGTCGAGATTGTCGTGTGAACCACCATACGAGGCATCATCCAATGCCTTATTGCATTGTGGTCATACCCTTATAGAAAATATGAACCAAATCTTCATTGGAGTTCCATGATCTAGAAATCTCCTCAAAAGAGTCTGAAAACAAAGCCACATATTGTGAAGTGGTTAAACATGTATGAAGTCTCTAATAATTATCTTTGTGAAATTAGCTTGGCTAATGGGGTAACACTTCCTAGTCAAAGTGGCTCGTAAACTAAAATAATTAAATCTACATATTTACAAGAATAGGTACCTTATAACTCTACATGGCACCCAAAAAGCTAATTTTTTCTCTCATAACTCCAAAATTTATGGAACCACCCTCGTTTAGAAGATAATTTAATTTATAGTCCAATAAGGGTGCTTTTTGAAAAAAATTGAGTTGATATGGAGCCAAAATTGATATTTTAAGTTCTAAGTACAATGATTTATTTCACAATTATTTTTATTATTTAGAAAACATTTTTATGTACAACTTTTATTGAGAAAATAATGGTCCTTGAGGCCTTTTTATTGATGAGTGAAATATGAGGAGTAACATGTACATGGAATGCATGCTGAAACATATAAAAAGACCCTATCTCCCCCTACTTTATTCCTAGTCAATCAGGTCAATGATTGACCTTCTCTCGGGGTTCGGGTCAACATGTACTTATTTCATAATTACATTCTTCTTTTTCCTTTTTTCTTTATTTTTGTTTTTTTGAAAAATATTTGTTGATTGTGAGATATTAACAATGACATGCACGTAGATAACTTATTATATTTACATATATTTTATACAATTTTTGCTAAAAGATACATCTATAATAAAAGAATAAAGAATGAGAATCATATATTCACCATCCCTCTATTCTTTACCTTTGCTAGTCCCTTAGCACAGACTTATTTGAAAAAGAAGTGAAATCAAAATGAAAAAGAAGAAGGAAGAATCAAAATTGATGGTTTAAATTTATCTTCATAAAATTGGAGTGCGGAGCTCAGTCAAACCATTGGATTATAAGTTTGGTGGAACCTTATTGGGAAACACATTTAAGACAACTCCTTCAAGTTCCACAGTTCTATTGTCAGTTCTCCTCAATAACCTAGTCAGAACAAGTCTATATACGCAAGATCTAATGAATATGAATCATTCCTTGTATTGTGTAATTGATATGTAGCTCCCCACCTCAAAGATGGCAAAGAAACAACCTCCTAGAACAAGGTAACTCTAATCCCCCAGTCTAGCAACACTTTCCTCGATGAGGGAGGTATTCCATTCTAAGTTCAAGTTTAACTAGCTAAAGATGAGCGGAAAATGAGATAATGGATTGTGACCAGTGTAGCCACGTATCCCTTGGAGCTTAACCCATGTATCTATATCTCCAACTGCAAGCTTCCTTGAGAGGAGATGGTGAAATACATATGCTTTTCCTATTCACTAAATACACTCAAGCATGCATTTTATTTTCAATCAGGCATGTCCCCTTTTTTGTAGTTTTTTTTTTTGCATTTTTGATTGCAACCCACAACATGCTGTCGTTAGACCTCAATTTTACTATACTAGGTTAAGGTGCACGTCCCTTCCTAGAGGAGGATGGGAGGTTCCGGCTAGCAGTACTACCCCCGTATGCTACTCCAAGCCAAAGGATTTTGCCTCCTCACCACCTCATTCGTGTTGAGCTAAGTGTAAGTTGTGTGTCCAAGTAAAGCCATTGTCTCTGAGAGTCATACATGCATTGTAAAGTGTTCTACTTAGGCTCATCAAGACGACATGTGATCATAGCATAGTGGACTCAAAGAATTAAGTCTCTATGTACCTGAAAAGTCTCAACCCACCCAAATCCTACAAGGTTCGTCTGAAGGTAAATGGATTATGGTCATATCCAGCTCCCTTCTTCAATTTGATTCTAGACTAGTTTAAATCTCAATCCTGATGTTGAAGAATGCACATGCAAATATTTAACAAAACTCTTTTAGGTCGGATTTATTTCAAACTATGTAGATTTTTAGGGAAAAATTGATTTTTCTAAATTTTAAGTATTTTTGGAAAAGAATAAATAATATTTTCACAAAGATATATTCATATTTACAGAGGGAAGTATATTAAAAGTTTTATGCGCAAGTGCACTTATGCACAAAGAATTTAGGGGTAGATTATTATTTTTAGTATACAAATATATACAAGTGGTTTTCATAACCCATGTGGCAAAATAATTTTTGTAAACATTTTATTTTCACATAATATTTCTAAAATTTTGTATAGTGTACCTAATTTGGATACAAAAAATAATTTTGCAAATTTTTGGGAAAAAAATTACAAAGATTTTTTAAATTATTTTTGCACACTATTTTCAAATTATTTTTATTCCTATTTTATAAATAAAAGACAAGTGATTAACAAACAAAGTACGAGTTATGGCCAAAGTATATATATGTAATATATATGACACCCCTTATACTTAGCTCGAACGATGTCCTCAGAGTGGTCAGGGAGCGATGAAGGAAGATATAACTCGTGCTAAGTCTAGTGTAGTGAAAAGAATGCTATACTACAACCACTGAAAAGAATGAAAGAATAGAACCAATAGAAGTCGGTGATCCCCCCATACTTAGGATCAAGTAATCCTAACTATAGAAGACTGTACACCAAGTGGAAAACCGACGAGTGGAATGTACAGACAATACCTCCCCTATGCATACTGTAAAATGTCCCTAAGTATAGAAAGAAAAATAGAGGTAATGGAGAAAGGAGTAATCATAGGTTTAATACCCACCTATGCTTCAGATAAAGTGCATCATGAGTATAACAAAATCATAAGATGGAATTGGGGTATTAAACCAAATGAATGAGTGATAAAGACAATATGGATCTATACATAGGTGGGGTAGAAGTGAAAATTAGGTAAGAGATGCAGATGACATGAGTCAAGGAAGACATCTTTAAAAAAATGAATAGGGGAAACGTCAACAGTGAGTAAATCAGGATCAAGATGGCTTCAGGCAATGAACGTTAACTCGAAAGGGGGATTCAGAAAATTATTCAGATAGGTTGATGCATCCGTTGTCACGCACCTTTCTGACCATGTATTGTCCATTCCATTTTCTTTTGTAATTTCCTTGGAAATAATCTCAACCTTGCATCAAATAGCCATACTTTCTGTTTGTGTCAAACTGTATATGGCTGATGTGAGAATCATGCCATATCTTCACTCTATCCTTCTATTGTAGTCTACAAGAGAAGGTTGTGTCTCTCAGTTCCTCAAGGGCTGCCAATTCTTCTCTCCTCTGGTCTCCTAAACACTTTGGATCTAATAACAACTCAATAACTGCCCAAAATGGCTTATGCTTTATTTCCACGGGTAAGTGGCAGGGCTTGACATAAATGAGTCAAAAAGGAGATGTGCCCAATGGAGTCTTGAAGGGTGTCCTATTGGATCACAAGATCGAGTCAAAAAGATGTGATCAATTCTTTCATTCTGGGCAGACAACCTTTTGCAAAATAGTCTTAATATCCCTATTTGAAACATCATCAAGACCATTTATTGTGGATTATAAGGAGTGGCAACTCTATGGTAAATGTTGTACTCGTTAGCAAGGACCCTTACCTTGTCATTGATAAAATAAGCCCCCCCCCATCAGAATTCAAGACTCTATGAACCACGAACAATGAAATGATATTCTTCCCAAAAAATTTGCAAACAATCTTTACATCTGCGGCTCGGGCAGGGATGATCTCAACCCAACATCTCACGTAATCCACGACTAACAAAATGTACTCAAATCCCTAACTCATAGGGAATGGACACATAAAATTGATGCCCCATGCGTCCAAACCTCACAGAAGTGAATGAGCTGCTCTAATGAGGGACTAAAATGCCAATACCACAAAATACGAGGACCAGACTGCAAATGCTTTTAACTACATACAATATTTATTAGATTAGAACGAATAAAGAACATGCAAGGACAAGAAGGGAATAACCTTGGCAGGGACATGTGGCGCGCATGGAGGAGGGTGCTGACGTACGGTTCTAATCTGACGCCCTGGTGGATCTAATGGCCTACAGGGAATGTCGAGTACATGCAGGGAAAATGAGTCAGAGGCTCTGATCTAATGACATAAAGGCTACTAATGTATGGTGGCTCTGATTTGATATGGTAGGAGGGAGCTCATCCAACGGTGGGAGAAGGGTCTGGAAGAACACGCCTATGTCGAACTTCAATCGAGTGAGGGAAGGGATCTGTCGACCTGATGAAGGCTCTGAGGACTCCGATAGTATCGTTAGAATGCTCCGCATCCGGTGGAGGGCTCCGATTAACGATGCGTAGGTTAGATGGGCATCTCGGTGAAATCCCTCAAGGAGATATTCCGCTTGAGCAGATGAGGTTCCAAAATGCTCTCTCCACGCGTGATAATGACTACAAAGGATGTGATGCTCGAAGACAAAGCTCCAGCGAAGGTTATTGCATGGATAGATAAAGGGAAGTGACTAGGGATTGTGCTTTGGGTCTCTAGCAAAGGTGGGGGATGGATACCTGACCTAATCTCGGCTTGATGGTCGAGCCTTAGGGTGGTAGGCTAGAAGGATACGGAGTATTCCTCAAGCGCATCACAGAAGCGTGAGCATCGTATCGTATACAATAAAGAACGACTAGTCGAACAAGTTGTTAATGCAGCATAATTTAAAAAATTTCATGTGATGAGACCACATGATCCAAGAACAATTCCCCTATCATTCCATCTAAACTACATCAAGTATATAGGAGTACCTCTTGAAGCGTGGTTGATTGAGTCTCTACTAAAAGAGACCTCCTATCTCAAATCTGATCTACGGAGAAGACGTTTGCGAGCATGGGGATGAACTGTGTGATCCTCACAATCCAAGATGTGGAATCCAAGCGTGGAGCTCCTGATCTCGTCGCACGAGATCAAATGCCTTCTTCGTGAGCGAAGCACACCAAGGAAGGTGGAGAACCTAGAGTCGTCGAAGTGGCATCACAATGGCAGAATGATGACAAAGTTATCTCCTCTACGCTATGGTGGATGACCACCAATGAAGAGAGGAGAGATGGCATGTGAAATAGAGAGAAGAGAGAGCTTGATGTTTCTTGTTCTTGTTGTAATCATAGAGAGCATGAGATGCCTCTCTTTATATAGGGTTTGAGAGTCCATGGACTCAACTCATGGAACACACAAAATCAATGGATGAGATTGATTTGTGTTTCTTTCAATGGTTAAGACTGTTGTTAGTAAAAAACACAACAACTAATGATTTAATTTAGATTAAATATATTGGGTAAATCAAATATGATTCAATCCAAAATCAAATCAAGCAAACATGCATACAATTGGTTGGAGATTCCACCCTCCATATTTGGAGTGCTCGGCCACCAATTTCCCTAGGGAAATTGTCGTCGTCCAGCCTTCCAATATGAAAGGGTGGTATCTCCACCAAACTTGTAATCTCTTGTAATCTCCATGATTTTACAACAACTCTTGTTGTAAAATATTCTACAATAGTAATTCACAATTATTTTTAGAATATTGCAATCTTGCCATTTGAAATTTGTGAATCATAATCACAAACCAAAATAAAAAATGATTTACATTTTATTTAATTATACAATGTGAATCCAATTCATACTAATAATTAATCGACAAATATAAATTACAATAGCCTCACACTAATACATTATAAATCACATTTATAACATATTATGAACAATTAGATATTTCTATCCATAGTATTCATATCCATAATAATTAAATCACATTTATTTATATTGGATCATCATTCACATACACCCATTAATGTGAATAAAATTTACATTATTCAAGATAATTAAATCACATTTAATTATCCATTTCTCAATGCTTAGATATAATCAACTTTTGAATTATTATTGAACCCTTTCAAGAATAATGCGCTTTCTCCACAGATACTTGGAGATAAGGACAGGGCGATTTTATTGTTCCATGTACAATGACTTGGATGTTGAGATCATATATCAAATTCAGATCTCACGGATCTCTCATAGATGTTTGATAAATCAAGACCGTGTATCTAATCTTATCATTGAATATGAATCTTATTCAGATAAATGTCCAACACTTGGAAAAAGATCATATTACTTCTCTACTGAGAGAAGTCACTAAAATCCAAACCTGTTTCACCACTCCCTCGAATGGTCGCGTCATGGTTATACAATCGTTTATGATCAAATCACCCTCAGGTATTCCTAACACCTGTACATCCTGCATACTGGAAGATCCATGATCAACCTAAAGATATAGATGAATTTTACACCGTTATCTTCAGGGTTTGATCACCAAATTTCTCAGAATTGGTCATTGGGAAATGGTATCGATCATATGTTTTCCCAAAGCATATATCATACCTTCAAATTCTTGTCATTCTTCCAAAGCACGTTGGCAATGCATGGAATTTGATCGGTCCCAATACCTGATGAGTGAGCTCATGTTTTCCGATTCACAAGTGAACCTGTATGATCCCTTTGAGAGATCGTATTACTCATATGCCCTTATATGCACACCAGCTCGCCGATGTATAGACCTTGGTTAGGTCATCAATCTATTGGTCTGCCAAATGTACACACTCAGACATATAGTAACACATCTGTCTCTAGTCAGAGGATGTGTGCCTATATTGTGACAGTATTCAATATAGGACTTAGGTTATCTCGATCTCGTTAAGTCAACCCTTTGAGCTAACTAATCTTACATCTTCAATTAACTATTCCCAAGCAGAGGACTTGCATCAAGAGGTCGGTCAGATACCATCCTTAATGAGAAAGGATTGCCATCTCCTACTCAAGCCGGAGATCATCTCTTAATAATCATTTGACGATGCTTGATGAGTCCTCTATCTAACTTCTTAGATATTCATCCAAGCACCAGCCTCTATGATTCAATTAATGAATCAACAACTGTATGATTATCAAGATGGCCATGGTACATAACCCTAATTGTACAGAGGGATCTTATAGTGCATTCATTCATTTAATCTCAGAAAAGGAGTGAAACAATCAATAACTTTTATTGATAAATAATATATATTACAATAACATTTATTGTAAGAATGGTTCGCCTCAAGCTCACATGGCTAACAATTTCCCACTAGCCCTTAGAACCATTCATGAACAATCCGTAAACCCATACTCATTACAAGTTGGTCGAAAACCTTCTGTGTCAGAGGTTTGGTAAGAGGATCAGCAACATTATTGGTAAAGGCCACATTTGTGATGACGATATCACCACGCTTTTGAATCTCCCGAATGATGTGGTATTTCCTTTCCACGTGCTTGCTCTTTTGATGCCATCTGGGTTCCTTCGCATGGGCAATGGCTCTCGTGTTATCGCATAGTAACGGGATGGGAGTGTTATAGGAAACTATGCCAAGCACCAGGATGAACTTGTGCAACCACATTGCCTCCTTTGTAGCATCCAATGCGGCAATATATTCGGCTTCTGTTGTTGAATCTATCGTAGGGTCCTGCTTCTTGCTTCTCCAGCTCACAGCACCACCGTTCAACAGGAATAAAAACCCTGATGTCGACTTTTGATCATCAATATCCGACTGGAAGTCTGAATCTGTATATCCCAAGACATGGATATCACCATTTCCATGGACCAAGATTTAGTCTTGTGTCCGTCTTAGATATTTGAATATGTTCTTTACTGCATTCCAGTGTTGCTCTCCATAGCAGTACTGTTAACGACTTACCACTCACACTGCACGGCATATGTATATCGTAGTACACATCATGCATATGTTAAGCTTCCTACAGTTGATGCATAGGGGCATTTAGCCATGACCTTCTTTTCCTCAACTCTTTGAGGAGCCATCCCTTTAGACGGATGGATACCATGTCTTAAGGGGAGGATTCCTTTCTTGGGACTATCCATACGGAACCGTTCAAGAATCTTCTTAATGTACCCATGTTGTGACAATCCCAATATCCTCTTTTTTCGGTTTCCGAACAACTCCAAGCCTAATATGTAAGAGGTTTCTCCAAGATCTTTCATCTCGAAGGTATGGGATAGCCAAATCATTGCATTGGTCATCATTCATGTATCATTCCCAATGATAAGAATATCATCTACGTAAAGCATAATGAATACAATGTCGCTCCCACTAAGCTTCTTGTACACACAAGGCTCATCATGATTATGCAAAAATTTATAACTCTTTACGGTTTCGTCAATTCTGATGTTCCAGCTACAAGAAGCTTGTTTGAGTCCATAGATGGATTTTTTCAGATTGCATAATTTGCCATCCTCAACTATTAAGCCATGGGGCTTCTCTATATAGATATTCTCCTCGAGGTATCCACTGAGGAAAGCCATCTTGACGTCCATCTGCCAGATGTTGTAGTCAAGATATGCAGCTATAGGTAGCAGTGTCCTGATGGACTTAAGCATGGCCATAGGAGAGAACGTCTCGTCGTAGTCGATGCCTTCTCTCTGTGTATATCCCTTGGCTACAAGACGTGCTTTGAAAGTCTCTACTTTCCCATCAGGCCCCCTTTTCTCTTGAAGATCTATTTACATCCAATGGGTTTAACCCCTTTAGGTGGATCCTCTAGGGTCCATACACCATTATTATGCATGGAGTCAATTTTTGACTTCATTGCTATCCATCTATCCATGTCATGACCCGCGAGTGCTTCATCAAATGGAGAAGGATCGTTGTTTGTTTCACCTAACACATGGAATCCATACCTTTCAGGTGGTGCAACCACCCTCGAACTCCTTCGAAGAGGTAAGGAGGTTTCATCTTTATTTATCTCTTCAGTTTCTGGTTCAGGAAGCTCAGAATCCTCAGGGAATTCAATGAGTTCCTCTAATTCATTTCTATCTTGACCTTTAAGGAAATCATCCTCCAGAAATTTCACATCTCTAGAGAAAAAATCTTTTGGGTCTCAAGGTCATAAAGTTGATATCCAATACCATCTTTAACATACCTAATGAAGTAACACTCGCGAGTGCGAGATTCCAGCTTAAGTGATTAACACATTCTTTGCATGGACCAAGCAACCCCAAACCCTCAAGTGATTAACACTAGGTTTGGTTCCATACCCAGAGCTCGTGAGGAGTCTTGGGTACAAATTTGCTAGGAATCTTATTCAGGATATACATTGCAGTGTCTACTTCATATTACCAGAAAATAAGATGTAAATGCTCTTTGATCGTCATTGATCGGACCATGTCCATGATGGTCCTGTTGCATCTTTTAGCAACACCATTAAGTTGGGGGGTTCCAGGAGGAGTGAGTTTGGACACAATTCCCTTCTCTTTAAGATATTCCTTGAATTCATCTGAGAGGTATTCGCCACCTTGGTCAGATCGAATTCGTTTAATGTTCCTGTCGGTTTGGTTCTCAACCAAAGACTTGAACTCTTTGAACTTTTCAAAGGTTTTAGATTTATGACGTAGCAGGAAAATAAAGCTATATCATGAATGGTCATTAATAAATGTCCAATAATATCGATATCCATTTTGAGTTGTAGTACTGAAGGGACCACATACATCGGTATGTACTAGGTCAAGAATATCTTTGCATATTGTAACCTTGTTACGGAAAGGCATCCTAGTCACTTTACCTCGAATACAATGTTCATAGGTAGGTATAGATTCATCCTATAGAAAATCTAAAGGTCCATCCTTTATCAATCTATTGATCCTATCAACAGATAAATGATCAACCCTTTGATGCCAAATCATATTCGTCCGATTTCCATTCTCCCTAGATATTTAAGGCTTTTTATTATTATTAGTGGTAGTAACAATCATGACATGTTCATTAATGCTCAATTCATAGAGTCCACCAGAAGTCAAAACACCATCTGCAATAAATTTATCATATTGATTAATGACTAACTAATTACAAAAAGGATGGAATATCCATTTTAAACAGGATTAGATACATGTATCATTCTAAAGCACATTGGATAATGAGCCAAGAATGTAACATCTTGCCAAGTTATGATCATAATCATATTTTTCATTAAAAGATTTATCTTCCGGGGTCCTTTGGTTTGCAATCTTTTCCTTGGATAGCACATATGAGATGCGCTCCGCGGAAAGGACAAGATCCATATTTCGGATCCAATTCGAATAATTTGGTCTGATTAACTGATTGACCTCCAGGAGCCTGCTCAGAGGGTTCATGGACTTCATTTTCTGAAATTAAGAATGCACTATATAAGAACATATAAATGATTATATATTCATTTTTAAAACATTTAACTAAGGCATTTTAAATCAAATTAGTCTTGCTTTATCAACTTTGAAAGAATATTCCCTTATTATCTTTCAAAATAAGAGATATACTTACTGCTATATCCCAAGCAAGAACTGGGATCTCCACTTTATCTTTGTCACATCCCAATAATATGAGAATTTGTGACTCGAATAAAGAGAAGCGGGAACACACTCCGCCTTGCAAGTCCAACTTGCATTTCCCAATTCGTTATTTAACGCCCTGGCCCACCACCCCTAAGATGATGTTGACCCGTCGTTAATTGAACCAACCGTCAACATGATTAAAAGTCGCTATACGTAATCCAATATCACCCCAATAATATTAGGTCCCGATATTGGGGTCACTACGTATATGTCCTGACTCTTTCAAGAAGCAAAGAACCTGATCCAAATAAGTTGTATACAGGAGCTGTCACTTCGGACATGCGTCTCCCACATACAATATCTGACGACGGAATCCTTTGCCTTGATGGGAGACCATGGATGTCACTTATGTGATTCTCCACCTCTTATTCAAATTCAATAATTAAATATCATGAATCGCATTCATATAATTAATTCTTCCAAGGAAAATACATATCTATTCATAATAGAGTGTTTTAATTGAATATAATCAATTTAATCATATTAAATTAATTATCTATCCAATCTTAATCAACTAACTTGATTATTAAATGAATGGAAGGTATAATCTCAACGTACGTATTATTCGAAATTTAATAATTAGAAAAATACACCTTGATTTCTCCGGCATTATCGAGTCCCTACCTGCTGTCATGGCTAGTATCGACGGGAGTGGGAAAGACCGCACACGGTGCAACCTGCTACCCCAACGCTCCCCGACTAGACACCATATCCACCTCAGGAAAGGTTAATTCCAAATAGATCATTGTGTTCTTGAGATGCTCATCAGTTATTCAACCGAAATTATACCATATAGTAATAATCAAAACCATTTTGATTATAAGGAAATTTGCTAAACAAATTCCCGATCCTATTCAGGCAAGTTTGTTTGTTGATTGTGTAACCAGTTGTGATGTAGATCTCATCTAATAAAATTATTGGTTGAGGCCATGTCAATTAAGGAAATCATTATCACTAAACATTTCTCAAAATATTTTCCATAACTATTCCAGGAAATTAACAATTAATTTGACTAATTGACAATCACATGGTTCTTGATTAGCAATGTAATTTCAGAAATGACCTTTTTTAAAATTAACATGTCTCAATCAATTTCAATCCAAATTACGCAAAATCAGTTTCCAAAAATTCCTAATTTGATTTAAAAGAGAACGAAATGATTAGCATGCATTTCAAGGCATTTCAACATAGTAATTAACTCATTAATTATGTTAAGATTCGCTGTCCCCGAAACTGAGGATACATGTTCATTCAAATGATCATATCTCGAGCATACGGAATCCAAATTAAGTAAACTCAGATACTACGGTTTCCTTAATCTATAGGGAACAAAATGCAAATGAATATTTCGTGTTTAAACATTTTAAACAGGTCCTAAATTGCGCATTAAATAGAGGTGTGAAAATGAAATGTGACAAACAATTTTTCGCAACCCTAACGAACCCAAGTCATCCTAGGTTTACCGATCGTATCCAAAACTTTACGACCTAAGGCTCTGATACCACTTGAAGGATACGGAGTAATCCTAAAGTGCATCACAGAAGCGTGGGCATCGTATCGTATACGATGAAGAACGACTAGTCGAACTAGTTGTTCTATGCAGCGGAATTTAAAAAGATTTCATGTGATGAAACCACATGATCCAAGAATGATTCTCGGATCATTCCATCTAAACCACAACAAGTATATAGGAATACCTCTTGAAGCGCGGTTGATCGAGTTTCTACAAAAATAGGCCTCCTGTATCAAGTCCGATCTTCGGAGAAGACGCTTGCGAGAGCGGAGATGAACCGCGTGATCCTTGTAATCCAAGATGTCGAATCCAAGCGTGGAACTCCTGATCTCATCGCACGAGATCAAACACCTTCTTTGTGAGAGAAGCACACCAAGGAAGGTGGAGAACTGAGAGTCTGAAGCGGCAACACAATGGCGGAATGACGACAAAGTTATCTCCTCTAGGGTATGGTAGACGGCCACAAATGAAGAGCAGAGAGATGGCATGTGAAATAGAGAGAAGAGAGAGCTTGATGTTTCTTGTTCTTGTTGTAACCCAAGAGAGCATGAGATTACACTCTTTATATATGGTTTGGGAGTCCATGGATCTCACTCCATGGGACACACAAAATCAATGGATTTAGATTAAATAAATTTGATAAATCAAATATGATTCAATCCTAAATCAAATCAAGCAAACATGGAGACAATTGGTTGGAGATTCCACCCTCCATATATGGAGTGGACGACCACCAATTTCCATAGGGAAATTGTAGCCGTTCACCCTTCCAATATGGAAGGGTGGGATCTCCACCAATCTTGAAATCTCTTGTAATCTCGATGATTTTACAACAACTCTTGTTGTAAAAAATAATTCACAATTAGTTTGAGAATATTTCAATCTTGCCATTTGAAATTCGTGAATCATATTCACAACCCAAAATAAAAAAGGATTTATATTTTTAATTAATTATACAATGTGAATCCAGTTCACACAAATAATTAATCGATAAATATAAATCACAATAAGCTATCGCTAATACATTATAAATCACATTTATAATATATTATGAATAATTAGATATTGCTATCCATAATAATTAATTCAAATTTAATTATATTGGATCATCATTTACATACATTCATTAATGTGAATCAAATTCACATTATTCAAGATAATTAAATGACATTTAATTATCCATTTCTCAATGCTTAGATATAATTCAACTATGGAATTATTCTTGAACGCTTTCAAGAATAATATGCTTTCTCCGTAGATACTTGGAGATAAGGACATGGCAATTGTATTATTTCACATGTAGTGACTTGTATGTTGAGATCACATCTCAAATCCAGATCTCATGGACCTCTCATAGGTGCTTGACTAAATCAAGACCGTTTATCTAATCTTCTCATTGAATCTGAATCTCATTGAGATCAATGTCCAACACTTGGACAAAGATCAAATTACTTCTCTACTGAGAGGAGTCACTAAAATCCAAACATGTTTTATCACTCCCTCGGAATGGAAGTGTCATGATTATACAATTGTTTATGATCAACTCACCCTCAGGTATTACTAACACCTGTACATCCTGCATACTGGAAGACCCATGATCAACCTGAAGATATAGTTAAATTTTACACTGTCATCTTCAGAGTTTGATCACGAAGTTTCTTAATCTTGGTCATTGGAAATTGGTATCAATCATATGTTTTCCCAAAGCATATATCATACCTTCAAATTCTTGTCATGCTTCCAAAGCACGATGACCACGCATGGAATTTGATCAGTCCCAATACCTCATGAGTGACCTCATGTCTTCCGGTTCATAATTGAACCTCTATGATCCCTTTGAGGGATCGTATTATTCATACGCCCTCATATGTACACCAGCTCACGGGTGTATAGACCTTGGTTAGGTCATCAACCTATTGGTATGCCAGTTGTACACACTCAGACATATAGTAACACATATGTCTCTGGTCAGAGGATGTGTGCCTATATTGTGACAGTATTCAATATAGGACTTAGGTTATCTCGATCTCGTTAAGTCAAACCTTTGACCTAACTAATCTAACACCTTCGAATCACTATTCCTATGCAGAGACCTGCATCAAGTGGTCGGTCAGATATCAGCCTTAATGAGAAAGGATTGCCAACTCCTACCCCCGATGGAGATCATCTGTTAATAATTATTTGGCAATGCTTGATGAGTCCTCTATCTAACTTCTTAGATATTCATCCAAGCACCAACTTGTATGATTCAATTAATGAATCAACAGTTGTATGATTATCAAGATGGCCATGGTACATAACCCTAATTGTACAGAAGGACCTTATAGTGCATTAATTCATTTAATATCTAAAAGGGAGTGAAATAATCAGTAACTTTTATTTATAAATCATATATATTACAGTAACATTTATTGTAAGAATGGTTCTCCTCGAGCTCACATGGCTAACAAAGCTATGTAATGAGTTGCAAGCGAGTTGATGAATCGATTTGAGTGGAAGAAGGGATGTTGTGGAGCTTCGACCAGATTGCCGGAGCAAAGGAACTGGCGGCGACGATGAAGTGGATAGATATATCGAAAGCAAAAATGAGGACGAAAGAAGCGATACCGGAAGGTTCAGATGAACTCCTACGCTCCAGGAGAAGGTGGTTTGATGGGTCTTGGCCACAACCGAGCAATGGCTAGTTGGGAGGCTGCTCGCGGTGGTTCTCTTGCCATGAAGTGAGTTTCGACCCTACAAGCACCTTCGGTAAATCCTAAGCTACTCCTCCAATGGTTTTCACTTCGATGAAGGTGGCTAAGGGTCTGTGGTGGCACGAGGGATGACCTGAGGCATTGTGGAGGTGAGAGAAGAGGATTTATAGGCCACACAAGTGTCCCAAAAGATTGGAGCATAATGCGGAACCCTAGGCAGATCTGATTGTGCCTAGGGATCCGTAAGGATCATGGATCATAAGGCTTCAATCGAGCGCATGAATGAAGGCAGGAGATAGTCGGCTTCGGGCAAAAGAATTCGGAGAAATGGCTCTGGAGACAGGTGTGCGACCAGTTCTAGCCTAGAAGAAACCACTTACTAGGGTCAACAGTCTGATGTGGACCAATCATAAATTAAGATATACAAAAATCAAAGAAAATAGAAGAAAAATAGCATAAGAATTTAAATTTAAAAAGTTTACAAAATAAAATGTTTATTATTTTATAAGCTATTTTTCTTTATTTTTTAATTATTTTTTTGAAAAAGTAAAATAGGGTAATACGTTATATAGTTATGTATACAAGTATAATATTCCTACGTATTATGTAGAAGTATTTTAATTTTATTAATTTGAAAAAAATAATTTAATTTTTTATTATTATATTATTTACAAAATAAAGTAAGGAGTATAAATTAATTTTTATTTTATTTTTATAGATTATTAATGAAGGATAATGAGTATCCTTAAAGCGCATCACGAAAGCGTGTCGATCGCATCGTATGCAATCGGAGCAACTAGTCGTACTAGATGCTAGGTGCAGCGGAAATTAAAATTTTTAACTTTAAAGATGAAACCACATGATCACGAGAACATTTCTCGGATCGTTTCATCAAACCACAAAGTATTAGGAATACCTCTTGAAGCGTGGTTGTGATCGCGAGATCCCAAAGTAGAGATCCTCCTATATTAAGTCCGACCCACGGAGAATGCGCTTGTGGGCACGATGATGAGTCGCGTCCTTCCCGCAATCCTTTGACGAAGATCCAAGCGTCGAGGCGCAACAAAAATGATCTCCTTCCTAATACACAAAGTGGACGGCCACTTGAATATTAGAGAGACCCCACGAGAATGAGAGAGAGAGAGTAGAGTTCTTCAACTCAAGAATGTTGTTGTAACTTGGAAAGGCTACCCTAGCCCTCCTTTTATACTAGTTTAGGGTCCAATGGATCTCAATCCATGGGACACATGGATCCAAGGGCTATGCTTGGTCCATGCTAAATCAATGGCTATGATTGTTGTTGGTTAAAACCAACAACATTAATTTAAATTAAAAAATGTTGCAACATTATCAACATAATTTAATTTAACATTAACTAATTAAGAGATAATGTGATAAATGAAATGGAGTCAACCAACCTCCCTAAAATTGGGGGGCGTCACCCATGAACAATTCATGGGTGACGCCACCTATGAATGGTGGTCAATTTTGGCTCCTTTTTATTTATCTTATTATTCCTTAATTAATTTTGTATTGACAAAAATATTCACCAAATTAATTCCCAATTAATTTGTGAATATTTCAATCATGCCATTGAATATTATGTGAATCATATTCACAACCCAAACTAGTTAGTAAATTGCATTTCCAATTAATTAATAAATGTGAATCTAATCCACATTATTAATTAACAAATGCTATTCACATAAATTCTCTCTCTTATATATGTATATTATAAATCATATTTATAATACACATACATCATGGATAGTGTTATCCACATTCTCTTAATCCTTGATAATTAAATCCCATTTAATTATCTTAGATAATCATTTTCACAATATGAATTATATTCATATCAAACTTGATAATTAAATCTTATTTAATCATCAAGTCCTTGCTTGGATATTTCATCAAAAGAATTATTCTTAAACCCTTTCATGAATAATGTGCTTTCTCCGCGGATACTTGGAGATAAGGACAGGGCGATTGTATTACTCCACGTATAGTGACTTGGATGTTGAGATCTTATCTTAAATCCAGATCTTACGAACCTCCCACAGATGCTTGATTAAATCAAGACCGCAAATCCAATCTTCTCATTGAATCTGAATCTCATTCAGATCAATGTCCAACACTTGGACTAAGATCGGATTGCTTCTCTACTGAAAGGAGTCACTAAAATCCAGACCTGTTTCATCACTCCCTCGGAATGGAAGCGTCATGGATATACAATCATTTATGATCACATCACCCTCAGGTATTCCCAATACCTGTACATCCTGCATACTGGAAGACCCATGGTCAACCCGAAGATCAAGATCAATTTTACATTGTCTTCTTCATGGTTTGATCACTAAGTTTCTCATTTGATCATTGGGATTTGGTATCGATCATACACTTTCCAAAAGCATATATCATACCTAGGTCTTGATCATATACTTTCCAAAAGTATATATCAAACCTACAAATTCAGTCAAGCTTCCAAAGCGAGACGACCGTGCACGGAATTTGATTCTTCCCAATATCTCATGAGTGAGCTCATGTCTTCCGGTTCAGTAGTGAACCTGTATGATCCCTTTGAGAGATCGTATTACTCATATGCCCTTATATGCACACCAGCGCGCCGGTGTATAGACCTTGGTTAGGTCATCAACCTATTGGTCTGCCAAATGTACATACTCAGACATATAGCAATACATCTGTCTCCGGTCAGAGGATGCGTGCCTATGCTATGACAGCATTCAACATAGGACTTTGGTTATCTCGATCTCGTTAAGTCAACCCATTGACCTAACTAATCTGATACCTCCGAATCTCTATTCCTATGCAGAGGACCTGCATCAAGAGGTCGGTCAAATATCATCCTATGTGAGAAAGGATTGCCATCTCCTACTCAGGCTGGAGATCACATCTTAACAATCATTTGCCGGTGCTTGATGAGTCCTCAATCTAATTCTTTAGATATTCATCCAAGCATCAGCCTCTATGATTCAATAATTGAATCAACAACTGTATGATCATTAAGACAGCCATGGTACATAACCCTAATTGTACAGAGGGACCTATTATGCAAATTATTTATTCTTCATTTCAGATCAGGGAATGATATTTGCAATAAAATTTATTGCATAATGGCTCGTCGTGGGCTCACATGTCCAACAATTAAGAGTATTAAATAATTAGTAGATGTTGTACGTATTTGTGTATTTTGTACAAAGATTGAAGGATTTTCTTTTTATTTTAGTTTTTTATATTTTTTATATTATTTCTAATGCTATATAAAGGGCTATAAAAAGGATGAAATGTTTTTATTTTTTTTCAAAAATAAATAAGTAAATATTATATAAAAGTATAGATGATATGTACAATACATAGTCAACCCTTATCTCTCTCTCTACTTATTTTCTTTTATGATCAGGTCAAGACTAGAACTTATCTTGGGTTTCGGGTCACTCTGTATTTCTTCTAAATACAACATTCTTGTTCTTTTCTCTTTGTTCTTTTTTTTTTGCAAAATAAATGCTAACTACGAGATATTAACAATGATATGCAAAATGTAAAGTTATTATAACTATAGATATTTACAGGTGTTTTTGCTAAAAAGAATAGCTAAAAAACAAGGAATGAGAATCGTAGATTCATCTTGAGTCCCCCCATTTGATATCAAAACTCTAAATACCATGAAACATGAATTGATATTTTTCCTCAAAAAACTTCATACGGTCTTTGCATATGTCTCTCGAGCGGGAATGGCCTCAACCCAATGACTGACATAATCTACATCAAGTAGAATGTACTCAATCCCTTGACTCTTAGAGAATGGGCCCATGACATCAATGCCCATGCATCAAAAACCTCACAGAAGTGAATGGGCTACATAGGCATCATATCATGTTGTCCACAAGTTCCCATCCCCTGACATTCAGTGCACCTCTTCACGAATTCATATGAATTCTTAAAGAGGTTAGGCCACCAAAGGCCAAATTGGAGATCTTTCTATGTTGTCCGTCTCCCAGAATGATGTCCTCTTGCCTCAAGGTTGTGGTAGTAAGTGAGGACGTTGTGGTTCTCCTCCAGTAGAATACATCAACGCCAAACACTAGCCCCCTTTATTTAATAAAGGTTGGGATCCTTCCAATGGTACGACTTGGCCTTTGCAAGGGAGATCAAATCGCTGTCTGGTACAACCTTCTTGAACTTTCTTGACAACAAGATGTTTCCTAATGTCAGCGTACCAAGGAAGTGAGGTGATAGCATGAATTGCCTCGTATGGGAATGTCTCTATAATAGGTGTGGTCATCTCTGAATCGTCAAGATGGTCTAATTGGGAGAGGTGATCTGCCTCCACATTCTTGACCCCGGGTTTATCCTTAATCTCTATATAAAACTCCTAGAGTAGAAGTATCCATCTGGTTAATCTGGGTTTAGCATCTTTCTTCGCCATGAGGTATCGGATGGTGGTATGATCTCTATAAATAATTGATGGCATGAAATTTCGAGATCGACTAATGTGGAAATATATGAAAAGGTCATTTTCACTACTCAACTGAATCGGTCACAACAAAAATCAAACTTTAAAGGAAATCATAAGTGGAGATATCAACGGTTCGTTATTTTTATTTACCTGGTATAGCCACAAGGGTCGAACACACAGAGCACAATTAAAGAATTAAGTAGTCAAATCTTAAAGATAAAATGATTTTTAATAGTTTTTAATTTTTCAAATTTCTAATTTTTTAATAACAAAAGAAGCACAAAGAAGAGAAAACAAACACGACTCTTTTTGCGGTTTTTCAAAGTGATAAAAAATACTCAAAAATAAAACTAAAAATATTTTTATTTTTTTCTAGATTTTAAAGTGTTTTTGGTAATATTATGGAATTTTCAAATTTTTTTTATTTTAGAAAAAAATTCGGGCTCAAAACTCAAAGTATTTCATACATAGGACCAAATTGAAATTTAAAAATATTTAAGTACCACAAGTCCTAATTAGCAATTTTATGATAAAAGATAGATAAAAATCTACAAAGAGGAACTGAAAATGAATTTTGGGATTTTTATTTGATTCTATATGATTTTTTTAAAAAAATTGGTTGTTTTGTGATTTTGAAGTTTTCATAAGGAATTTTCACAAAAAAATAAAACGTGAAATAAAACAAACAAAAAGGCACAAACAAGAATTTTTAATAGAATTTAAACAATTTTTCGAATTTTTATATTTTTTTCTATCGAAAGCAGGGACTTTTTTAAGGATTTTTTAATTTTCAAACATAGAAAATGCAATCAAATGTATCCACGAAAATTACAATACAAACTCCACACTAGTAAGAGCTAATAGTGAATTTTAGGTAATTTTTAGAATTAATTTAATATTTATTAAGTCCAATTAAAAGCATGCAATTAACCACAGTTCACATGAACCAAATCACAAATATTTGACATTTTTAAACTAAATGAGTAACACATAGTTAAAGTCTAGGGTCAAATATGCAAAAAGTCCAATTAGTTCGCGCACATGCTCAGTATCCAATACACAAGGTTATAAATGCAATTTCTAAAATCTCAATAATCATTCACTAAGAGCATATAACTTCAAGGTAGAACATTCAAAGAAACCAAAATACACGTGAGCATATGCGTGCTTCGAACTTAGAGGAACTAAAATTCTAATACAAAAACTATGAGGTCCAAACAATAAATTTTCTTAACTACAACATTTATTTAATGGATTAAATATAAAAACACAGACATGCAAGGCAGAAAGTGAAATATACCCAGGGTAGGGGCACATGGTGCACGTGGATAATGGCGCTGGCTATGGCTCTGATCAACTCTAATGCAAATCTAACAGCTTAGGATCTATCTCGAAAGTGTGTGTCAGATGCATCAGATCTAACGACTTTAAAGATGCTACTATCGGGTAGATGAGATGCAATCTGATATAAGAAGGGTCATCTAACGGTAGAAGGAGGGTTTGTAAGAACCAGCCCTTGGTGAACTTCTATCGAGCATCGAAACAGATCTCATGCTCCGATGAAGGGTCTAAGAGGTCTAGTGTCGTGAGGTTGTTCCGCATGGAATGAGAGGATCTGATGGGTAGGTGAATGGTCAGATCAACATGACGATGAGAGACCCCCCAGAGCAGCTCCTCCTGAGCAACTGGAAGTTCTAAGTAGTTTCCTTACACGTATATGTGCCTACAAAGGGTAGAGGGGACTCGGGTCTATGCTTCAGTCTTGGTTATTACTTCAGAAGATAAGGTAAGAGTGGTGATATGGAGTTCCATCTATGACAAAGGTAGAGGAAGGATATCTGGGCCTAATCTCGACTGGATGGCGATGTCTTAGATTATCATGTTGCGTAGGAAGGTGTTGAGTGAGCAGAGGATGCAATATGAACAGATGGGAGTGTGTCAAGGAGCTCCGACTATCGGATCAGATTGAAATGGTAGACGATAGAGTTGGATGGAATGATCAGATTGAACAGGAAAAGGCAGGGGATAAAGAAGCTACCCGGAGGTCCAGATTAACTTAGATGATCCAGGAAAAGGTCGTCGTCAAGTTCTTAGACTCAACCAAGCTGCGGATGGCTGGGAGGCTGCTCCTGGTGGTTCTCCGACCACAAAGTGATATTCGAGCCACCAGGCACCTCCGACGAATCCTAAATGACTCCTCCAACGACTGTCACTATGAGGATAGTGGCTCCGGGTCTGTGGTGGCACAAGGGATGAGCTAAGGTGCCGGAGGCGAGGGATGAGATTATTTATTGGCTATACAATAGTTCCATAAGATTAGAGTGTACCACAAATCCCTAGGCAGGTTTGGTTGTGCCTACATATCTACGAGGATCATGGAAGTTAGGGCTACAATCGGGTGTATGGATAGAGTCAATCAAAGATTTGGGTCGGGCGCCAAAAAATGGAGAAAATTCTCCAACGAGGCACATGCTACCCGACCCAATCTGGAAGAGACCGTTGACCCGAGTTGGACCAATCAGAAAATAAGATTTATAAAATTCAAAGAAAAGAGGATAAAACAATAGCAAATGAATTTAAATTAAAAAGTGTATCAAATGAAAAATGTTTATTATTTTATAAACTATTTTTTTGTGATTTTTATTTATTTTTATGAAAAATAAAATAAAATAAAGTATATACAGTATATAGTATTATATATTGGTATATTATACCTATGTATTATGTACACGTATTTTTATTTTATTATTTTTACAAAAATAATTTGAGTTTATACTTTATTTATTTACAACATGATTTTAGGAGTATAAATAATTTTATTTTATATTTATATATTGTTTAAGGGATTAAAATAAATAATGAAGGTATTATGTATATGTATCTTTTGTACATAGGTTGGATGACTTTATTTTTATTTTAATATGTTATTTTTCTGTTTTTTTATTTTTGTATTGTTTTTAGGGCTATAAACAAGGGTGTAAAAGAATAAAATAATTTTATTTTGTTTTAAAATAAATACGTACATAGTATATACAAGTATATGTGATATGTATAATACACAATGAACCCTATCTCTCTCTACTTCTTTTCTTTTGTGATCAGGTCACGGCTTGACATTATCTTGGGGTTTGGGTCACTGTATATTTATTTTAAATACATCATTCTTTTTCTGTTCTCTTTATTCTTTTATTTTAGCGAAAAACATTCCAAATTCAAGATCTTAAGAATGGCATCCAGAATGCCAAGTTATTATATTTACTAACATTTACAGATGTTTTTGCTAAAAATAAGAGATAAAATAAATTAATAAAGAATGAGAATCGTAGATTCATCACCCCCTATACTTTACCTTTGCTAGTCCCTTAGCAAACACATACTTGAAAAAGAAGTGAAAACAAAAAGAAAAGAAAATAATTAAGGTTGATTATTAAACTTATTTTCATTAAATTAGAGTATGGAGCTCAGTCAGACTGTTGGATTGTTAGTTTGGCAGAATTTTATTGGGAAATAGGTTTAAGACTCATCAGCCATCAAGTTTCACAATTCTACGGTCAAAATTCCTTAGCAAACTAGGTCACAAGAACTCTACATATGCAAACACTAATGACTATGCTTCTTTCCTTGTACCGTATTAGCGATATATAGATCCACATCTTAGAAATGACAAAGAAACAACCTCCCTCAACAAGGTAACTCTAATTCCCCAGTCTAACAGCTCTTTCCTCGAGGGGCGAGGTATTCCCTTCTAAGTTCAAGTTAAACAGCTCAAGAAGGTGGGAAAGAGGAGAATGGACCATGACCAGTGTAGCCATGTATCCTTGGGAGCTTAATCAATGTATCTATGTCTCCCTCAGCAAGCTTAATGAGATGAGAAGGTGTAATATACAAGCTTGGCTTTATTGACTATATACACTCCGGTAGGCATTATATTTTCAATCAGATATATCCACTTTTTTTGGAGTTTTTCTTTCCTTTGCACTTTTTTTTGATGTGCATATGTACAACATATCTACATGGTGCAACATATACATAAGGAGTTTTTCTTCTTGAGGTAGTAGACTATCCCTCTTTTGAAGCATTATTGCTACCCACAGACACATGTCTTTAGACCTCAACACCTTTATACCAAGTTGAGGAGCACATCCCTCCCTAGAAGAAGATAAGAGGTTCCAGCTAGCATTTCTATACTCCTATGCTACCCCAAGACAAAGAAGTGTGCCTCCTTACCACGTTATCTGTTTTGAGCTATGTTTAAGGTGCATGTCCAAGTCAAGCCATTGTCTTTGAGACTCATGCGTGCGTTGTTAAGTGTTCTACTTAGCATCCTCAAGATGACTTGTAAACATAGCTAGTGTACTCAAAGAATTAAGTCACTAATGGACCTGAAAAGTATTATCCCCAAATCCTATAAGGTTCCTCTTATGTTAGGTGGATTAAGGTCTTAACCAAGCTCCATTTTTCAATTTACTTCCAGACTAGTTTAAATGTCTATGATTCAGAAAAATATAAAGGAAGAATGTATGAAAACTCTTTTTGAATTTTTTTCAAAAATATGCAAATTTTTATGAAAAATTTTTGAATGCAAGAAGAAGAAGAGTTTTTCAAAAAACAATTTACAAATAAAATTTTGCAGACTTTTATTTTTCAAACATTTTTCAAAAATTTTGTACTATTTACATAATTTCAATACAAAAAGTATTTACAAATATTTATACAAGCAAAACATTTTTACAAACATTTGTACAGAAATAGATCTTACAAGAGGGTTTTTACAAACATGTATGTATACGAAAAAATTTAAATTATTATGAATTTTAGTGATTTTTATCTTGTGGGTTTTTATCCATATTATTCATATACACGCAGAACTCAAAGTATGAGTTATGGGTAAAGTATATATGCAATATATTCGACACCACCTATATTTAGCTCGAACGATGTCCTCAAAGTGATCAAAGAACGATGAAAGGAAGACATAACTCGTGCTGAGTATTAGGAAGTGAAAAGAATGTTATAATACAATGATGAAAAGAAGAATGTAATGAATAGAAATAGGTGATCCACCTATACTTAGGATCAAATTATCCCAAGTATAGAAGATTGTACACAAGGGGAAACTGAGGAGTAGGATGTACAGGGTTTACCTCCCCCATACTAATGGTAAAATATCCTTAAGTATAAGAAGTAAAAAAGAGGTAAAAAGAATCAAATGAATAATCAAATGTCTGATACCCCCATACTTAGGGTAAATGGCATCTTAAGTATAACATAATCATAAGGTAAGAGATGCAAATGATGTGAGTCAAAGACCGCATCTTATACAAAATGAATAGGGGCGACGTCAACGATCAACGGATCATGGTCAAGATATGGCTTCAGGTGCAGACCGTTAACCTAAATGGTGGAATCAAATGACAACTCAGATATATTAATGCTTCCCTTGTCATGTAAGTTTCTAACCAAGTGTGGTCCCTTCCATTTGCTCTGTAACTTCCCTGAAAATAACCTCAACCTAGCGTCAAATATCCATACCACCTCATTCGGCTCAAAATGTTTATGGCTGATTTGAGAATCATGCCATATCTTCACTCTATGCTTATATTATAGGCTACTCGAAAAGGCGGTATCTCTCAACTTCTCCAATGTTGCCAACTCTTCTTTCCTATGATCTCCTACACTCTTGGGATCCAATAATAACCCAGTGATTGCCCAAAGTGACTTGTGCTTTACCTCCACAGGAAAGTAGCATGGCTTGTCATAAATGAGACGAAAGGGATATGTACCCAAAGGTGTCTTGAAGGATGTCCAATAGGCCCACATAGCTAAGTCCAAAAGCTATGACCAATCCTTTAAGTCTCGGCGGACGACCTTCTGCAATATAGTCTTGATCTCCCGATTCGATACTTCAGCAAGACCATTTGTCTGAGGGAGATACGGAGTAGCAACTCGATGGTCAATGTTGATTTCATTAGCAAGGGCCCTCACCTTCTCGTTGATAAAGTGAGTCCCCCGTATGATATCAAAATTCTAGGTACCCTGAACCCTGAAATGATATTTTTCCTCAAAAATCTAGATACAGTTTTAGCATTTGCAGCTCGGGCGGGGATGGCCTCCACCAAATGACTCACACATAGTCTACAACAAGTAGAATGTACTCGAATACCTGACTTGTAGGGAATGGACCCATGAAATCAATGCCTTATGTGCCAAAAACCTCATAGAAGTGGATGGGTTGCATGGGCATCATATCAAGTTGTCCACAAGTTCCCATCCTCTAACAATCAGTACACCTCTTCACGAATTGGTCAAAATCCTTGAAATTGGTAGGCTACCATTGCTGGATTGGAGCACTTTCTTTGTTGTCCT
The DNA here is from genome assembly GCA_037367405.1 of Ottelia alismoides. Classification (NCBI taxonomy): domain Eukaryota; kingdom Viridiplantae; phylum Streptophyta; class Magnoliopsida; order Alismatales; family Hydrocharitaceae; genus Ottelia; species Ottelia alismoides. The sequence continues at coordinate 1,458,488 of JAZKJV010004628.1, read as the reverse complement.
CCTTGCAGAATGATGTCCTCCTGCCTTAAGATTGTGGCAGTATGTGAGGATGTTGTGGTGCTCCTCCAAAGGAATACACCGACGCTAGACACTATCCCCCTTTCATGGCAAATGGTGGGATCCTCCAATTGGTATGACTTGGCCTTAGCAAGGAATGTATGTAGTCGTTGTTTGGGCAGACCTTGTGCAACTTTGTTGGCAACAATATATTTCATAATGTCAATGTACCATGGAAGCGAGGAGATAGCAAGGATCGCCTTGTCTGGGAAGGTCTCTGTTACAGGTGCAATCTGATCAGAATCCTCAAGATTTTCTAAACGGGAGAGGTGATCTGCCACCACATTCTTGACTCCAGGCTTGTCCTTAATATCAATATTAAACTCCTCAAGTCGAAGGATCCATCTGGCCAATATGGCCTTAGCATCCTTCTTTGCCATGAGGAATAAGCCCTTTCTTTTTTTTTGTTATCACTTTTTTGGATATTTTTATGCAAAGCTCTAATGCTTTTGTAAATTCTTTGCTTAACCCTATGTGATATAAATAAGAGGGGGAAGGTAGAAAAGCAATGCAAGTTCAAAATTAATGATGCGATGCCCAGTCAAAAGGCTCACCTTGCTTCCCAGCTCTCTCCATGTGAAATGATATAAAGAAATTTTAAACTTCTACTATATGCGATGCAATGAGGAAATCACCTTAAGATATGAGTTTCTATTAGTGTGAAGAACTTGTTCAATAATTTGACTTAGTCCATGCATGACATTGTATGTATAGGAATGATACTAGGGCATTGGACCTAATTAACCGAACATACATTCTTAGAATCTAAGGGCTCATTCTACAAGATGTAAAATAAAAATAAGTCAAAAAACACAAATCACATAAAATAAATACAAATAAGAGGAAAATATGAAGAAAGAAATGTGGAAGTGATGAAAACACGAGAAAGCTTATTTGGATACCCTAAGTGAACAATCACCTATTGAAATGGAACAGACTTAGTTTAAGTGTTCAAGGGTCTAAGTGTTTAATTATTACAAATTACTTGAAATGAAATGACACGTCTAAGTGTTTAATTATTACAAATTACTTGAAATGAAATGACACACATGCTCTCTCTCTCTCTCATAACTAATCAATGTATATACTAAGGTGAATATACCATACATATTCATAAATAACATTTACTTCCACATTAATTTATTTACTAACTTTCATCTGTGTGTAAATATTATACACTTATTATTTTAACCTAAAATAAATAAAGAAAGAAAGAGAAAATAAAGAAAATGAAGAAGATTGCTTATATTTAATAGATACAGGCTGACCCGAACCCCGAGAGAAGTTCATGACTTGACCTCATTGACCAGGAGAAAGTAGGGGGAGATAGGGTCCTTAATCAAAAAATCCAGAAAAATTGTTTAGTAAATATTTGTATACTTACACTGTTTTATTTGTACGTAAATTGTACTAAAAATAAAGCATTTTCAAAACAAAAGTTGTAAATAAAAATGTTTTCTAAATAATAAAAATGTTTGCCAAATATGATCTTGTATATAATAAAGGTAACCACATCTAGAAAAGCATTAAGTGATAATTGAAAGATTAATTTCGACTCCATATGAACTCAAATTGAACCAAATAACTTCCATTGTATTCTAAATTAAATTATCTTTAAAATGGTTGTAATTTGATAATTTTCTAAGTTACGGTTGAAAAGTTGGTTTTTTGGGGTGGTTTGTGCAATTTTACCAATTATTTATTATATATTTATTTTATTGTATTTGTAAATAATTGTAAATATTTTTAATTATTATTTAAAATAAAAAAATAAACATTTGAAAAAAAACTAAACTGATCTCCTTATTTAACTTTGTAAATAATGTACTATATGTATATAGTTTATGTATATAGTTAATTTTCTTAAATAACCACCACAAAAAATAAAACAATTAACATTTATTTTTTCAATTTAATAAAGTGAAGAAAGTACAAAAAAATAATTAGTTTTTGTAAATAAATTTAACTTTATCTAATTTCAAAATTTCTCTTATATATTATCTTCATTAAAAATTTTAAAAATTCAAATTCCTTTCTTTATCTATTAATATGGCTCCCTCTCCCTAATTTAACTTGATCAATCATTGGTGAGAGGAGTCTATTCTCTGAGAGTTATCTTGTCGCAGAAGGGTGCCTAGCCACCAAGTCATCTAGTGACAAGGAGACGACCTTCGTCGAGGCGATTAAGGTTTTTTCCACTCCTAAGGTGAAATCCATTTTTCTTCTCTTATTTTTAATCTAAGTTAACTTTGTTTAAATTTTGGTATTGTTTTTATTTCATTGTCATTTTTACTCTAGATCTTAGAATACATCACGATTTGATCTGCCATCATTTGATTTCATCTCACATGCTTGATCTCTCCACATTCACGTTCTATCCCCCACGATCTCTCAAATCTGACCACACACGGTGGTCAGAGACTCGGATTCGATTCTTCCATTTTGTCAGATCCTCATTCACGTACTTTTCAATTTTTTATTATTTATTTAAATAAGTAGAGATGATGCATCATGTTTGAGTCCTCTTCTATTTTATAAAAAATAAAAAAACACAAAAAATATATTTTTTACCATCCTAACATTTATTTTGCAGGAATAAAGAAGAAAGATTTTAAAAATTAAAAAATTAAAAATTAAAAGTTTTGTTTTTCTATTGTTTCTGTTTTACAAAATTAAAAAAACTTTAGGCGATAGGCACCACCTACTCCAGCCACCGGCGGTGCTCGCCGCCATCCGTACTTGGACCATGTACCTCCGCCATCTCGGAGGAGCTCGTTCGACATCCCACCTTCACCGCTCGTTCAATACTATCCTGCGCACGTACAACCCATCATCTCGAGCAAACGTGTACCAGGCAGCCAACATAGCGACCCAACCGTCCCCTTTTCGCACCTCCATCCCACAGTCCTCCACAGACGAGCGTCACCAACTCTACACCTCTCCGCAGTGAGCAACCCCCTTCGCCAGTCTGTCATCGTCAAGCGAGCAGCTCTCCGTCGAACTCCATCTGCTAATGCTCTATGCCTCTACCGCTGCCACCACCGCGTACACCACCGCGAGCCTCTATCTGTGCGGAGGAGAAATGAAGCTACAGCGGTGCCCTTGGCCTCTTGCTCTGCTGGTGAAGATGAAGAAAATGAAACCCTAGGTTTAAAATAAAAAATTTGGGTAAATTACATAAAGCCCCTGGAGGTTTCAGAAATTGTGAAAAGGCCCCTACTAGGAACAACACGTATGACACACGCGATTCGTTATGTAATTTGCAAATTTCATCCTCTAGTTTATTTATTTTTTTATTTAATGAAAACATTAAGTATTTACATTTCAGTCCTTGTTTCCACACTTTAAGTTTGCATGATCTTTTTATTGGAATAAAAATCATTTGTTCGCAATAAATTCTGCAAAAATTCGTGTTATATCCTGCTTAGTTATTCTATCTATGGTAATGTTTTATTACATTTAATTATAACTTTCTATTATTAAAAAATCAAAAACTCTGCATTTTCTCTATTTGAACTTTGAAAAATCATAAAAATTTGAATATTGCTTAAAAATTTCCCAAAAGAATACATTAATTCTCTTCTGATGTATTTTAATTTTTTTTCAAATTTCATGCATTAATTATTTATAAAACCACAAAAATACAAAATACTAAAACCATTAAAAGATTCATAATAAATATATAAAAATCCAAAAATTATGATTTTGGTTCCTATTTTAGATAAAGCATTCTAGTTCTTAGGAAAAGTAGTTGTAGTAATTTCTGATTTCGTTCTGTATTTTTAAATTGAAAAATAATTTTGCTCATTCAATGTTTGCATGTTCCATGTTTTTATTCATTCTACAAATCTTAAGAAAATTTAAAATATATAAAAAATTACAAAAATAGTAAAAAAATAAAAAAACAAAAAAATATTTTAATTGAGCAATTTTTAGCATTTTTGTTATATTTGAAAAATCCAAAAAAAATTCTTTTGTGCACGAATTTGTTTGAAAATCAAATTTTTGAAACTTTAAAAAATTATGAAACCAAAATCACGTAAAAAATCAAAAATAAAAAAAAATAAAAGAGAAATAAAAAAATTCTAAAAATAAAAGACAGAAATTCCACAAAGTTAAGGATAGCTTGCATTTGAGATCCCTTTTCTGTTAGTTGATTTTTCAATTATTTGAATAACCTTCGAGAATTCTAGCTCCCTAAGTTCGATCTTATTCGCTATACATGTAAATAAGTAGTAAAATATTTCTCTTGCTCCACATTATTCTTTGTAATAATTTTAGCGAGATAAAGAGAAAAAGTACATATTTTTTGTTGATACTTGATTGGGTTGCAACGACTTGTTCATAATTCATGTAATTAAAACCCCAAAAATCCTGAGTCAACAAAAAGGGGCCATTGCCGGGGAGGCACAGCGAGGCTAGTTAAGTTTCTCTTTTAACCTGCTATTCTTGGTTGTAAAATTTTTTCCACATTTATTCCATTTTTCATATTCATTGTTTTTATTTCATTTTCCCTGCTCATATTTGATAATTGTATTTCTTACACATTCTCTCTAGTCTTTTGAATGCGAGGGCCTACGGAGCGAAGGAGATGATCCTAGGAGAGGCGAAGCCCTAAGCAAAGCGAAGGAAGGTTGATTCATCTCGAAACCTAGGGGAGCGCATGAGGAGGAGAAGAAGATTTTGAGAGAGACCATCATTTTGAGCATAGATAGTTTATTTACTTATTATAGCATTTGAACTCTGTAAGAAAGACATTCATTTGTTGCGGGGTCTATTTCTCCAAGTGCCAGTGCACTTGGGGAACCTCACCGATTTTATTTTCATCGCCTTATTTTTCTTTGTTTCATGTGGATTTCGTGAGCTACCTATTATTTCTTTATTTAATTTGTTTGAGCCAAGTAATTAATTATGTCTAAACACCCTAAACGAGAATTTATGTACCTATAGAATATAGCGTAATTGGACTTAGTCAAATTAACCAGTTCTTTCCCGTTAATAGAAGCTATTGTTAGGACGGTTCACTTGCATTTGCATGTAGGTTAGTTTATTTTTCTGTATTTAAACTATGCGCATATCATTTTGCATGTAGAGTGTTGGCGACAAGGTATGCATCTCTTAACCCCTACATACATCATTGTTTTTAATCGTTCACTGGCATTTCCGATCTCCTTCCTTGTTTTCACTCACATAAGGTAAAGAAGGAAATTGGACACATGATAGGAGATTTATTGAAAATCAAGTGAAAACTACCTAAAATTTGGGACTACTAAAGAAAACTCGACCCTAAAAGAAATGTAAGTAAAAATCATTATTTTGGGGAGAGTAACCCCCTCATTATACTTGTTTTAAATTGCTCGCCTACACAGTGCCCAAATCCCATAACTCAACCTAAGTATTTGTACAACTTTGTGTTTTATGGTCTAACTCTAAAATTGATAAGATAAGAGACTGATCTTTCATAGTCTTCACTGAGTTGAGTTGGTGAATCAGGGGTTTGTATTGTGTTTGATTTCTTGTGTGCGTACTAGATCCTTTTGCGCATTTGCTCCTTTTTCTTCAAATATTTTGACTTATCCCTCATGCTCTTCCAATCATTTTCTCTTGTTTCGGAGATGACCGACTACAGTTATTTTAATCCGATCTTCATGAATTCCTCATACCCTCCAACCGATCCACCTTCCTTTTCCAGGAGGACTTTCCTCCTGATTTTTGTGCATATCTTCCTAACCCATTATTTTAGGAATCGGACTTCGATTCTCACCCGTTCTCATTACACTCATAAGATCCTAGGATTTTGTAGTCACCTTTCATGATTTCCACACTTGAGACCCTGAAACAGATGATGGAGCATACGAATTCGAGGATTAGCAATCTATTTAACATCAATAAGAGCTAGAACACTGCTCCACTATTTGAGGATATGGATTCACTTGATGATAATTACGAGATCTTGCAATCGTCCAAAATACAAAAAATGTGAAGATTTTAAAAATCCAAAAATATTTCGGGAGACACATTGATGATTCATTTTATGAGGAGAGGTCACCTATGCCAAACCATTTTGCCACACAATCATTCACCACATGTCCCAACCTTGACCTCGAGGATGACACTATACAAACTGCTCTTGGCAATCCTCGTGTATATGTTGATTCTGATCTCCCCCCTTGTTTAGAGGAGGTCCAAAAATTCAAAAAATATTGACTAAACCCGAAGTGGTGGCCACTATTCACGGGATCATTAAAGCCTCACTTCAACAAGCCATGTCCCATTTATCTGCTCCTCAACCCAATAAGAGAAAGCAGAGGAGCAGATCTGAGCATCACATATTGACCATGGCCATCGCCTACGCCATCCCTCACCGTCCACATTTTAAGAAAGGGAACGCTGCCACCCCTCTTGTGAGTTGCTCCATCTCTGACTATTCTTGTGATAACACTCTCCTTGATAGTGCTACTTCAATCAATATAATACCATTCTCTATGGTACAGTCTCTTCATCTTTGGCCTCTCAAGAAAACTAGGATGATAGTTCAATTTGCCAATGGATCTATCAAGAGGTTGATGGGTATATTAGAAAATGTTGTCATTCTTATCCAGGGCATGAAATTCACTTCTTATTTTGTCGTATTGCCCATGGGGACCTCCACCCTTATGGAGAGTCCTCTAATCATCCTGGAACAACTTTTCCTCACCTCTGCGGGAGCCATTATTGATTATGGATCAAGAGATATTCGCTTTCATTCTGATGTAGGAAAGCGATGTGTTAATCACTACACCCATTACTGACCAGGGATCTGCATCCCATGAGAGCATGCCCGTGTTAGCCAACCCTAAGGAGTTTGACCTTGATGATAATAGGAGAGGTTTTTGTTGTATGTTGGATGATACTGAGACTCGATAATTCCTATTCAAGGAGGAGGACTCAGAAAGCATAGACCTTGGAGTTCTCCCTCCTGGTATATGACGACGCATTGATGACATCTGCGGGATTTACATAATAGACACCCTGAAGTGGAAGGTAGATTTCGAGACTTGATAGAATGGACATGATATGGCTAGATTCACTTATGAGTCCATTCCTTTTCACTCTGATTTACAAGAGACTGATAAAGTTGAATTTGATTTGATTGCTTTTATAAAGGAATTCAAGTCTTTTAATGAGGATGATGATTTAGGTAGGGTATGCTTGATTGGAATTTATCTTGCTTTTTCGGATAATGATTTCGAGCCTTTTTACATTGATATTTGCGAGACTTTCCAGGCCGCACCTGACCACGCTACTTCCGCTGACTGGTTTAGGCCTGCACACTCTAAAACTGCTGAGGATACATTCCTGGTCGATCCTGATTACTTTGTGTTCAATGAATCCCCCAATATCGACCTGCACCTTGTTAGATCCATTCCTCAGCGATCTTGCAAGAAGGTCTGCTTTCAACCTTCTTGACCTTTGTACATCCACTCCTCTTGTATATCCATTCGATTCATTCTTTCTCCTCCTATTTTATTGTTCACCCCTTTTGTGTGTGTATATATGCTATCACTTAGGATATGCATTATCCTAAGTATAGGTGGTAAATGATTTATGTTGTTCATATTTGTCATGTTCATCACTCTTGTTGTTGCTTATACTTAGGGATACTCTACCCTAAATATAGGGGGAGTAATGTTGTTCATATCATTTTTTTGTATTTTTTTTCCGTTGAGTCCATACATTCTCTTCATTGGTTTTCCCTTTTGTACATCGACTATACCTAGGATTACTTGATCCTAAGTATAGGGAGGATCACTAACTTCTATTCTTTTTATATTTTCTTTGAGTCATTATAGCATAGGAGTCTTTTCACTTTTCTATACTTAGCACGTGTTATGTCTTCCTTTGTTGCTCGTCGATCACTATGAGGACATAGTTCGAGCTAATATTGCATATATACTTTCGACATAACTCGTACATTTAATATGATTATTTTTGGGGATATGTATTTAAAGTCTAAAATCCACATGGGTATATAGACTTTGGTAATCTTTTATAAAAAAACAACAAAAACAAAAAAAATAAAAAACAAACAAAAAACCAAAAACAAAAAAAAACAAATAACAAAATAAACAAAACAAAAAAATTTCTTGTATATACTGGTATATATTTTACTAACCCTTTTCCCGATAAAAAAATTCCTAAAAACTACCAAAACAAAAGTCTACAAAAATTTGCATAACTAGAATTAAAATAATTTCTTTCTTTTCTCATGTGCATCATTTTTCAAAAAAAAATCCATAAAAAGTTCAAATTTGGAATATTGTTTCAAAAAAAAGTTGTGTTCTTTTCTTTGCATTGTACATATTTTCTTGCATTTGCATTGTGCAATTTTCAGGATAGTATTGACATTTGAACTAAGTCTAGAACAAAATTGAATAATGGAGCTTAGTTGGACCTTAATCCACTTAATTTTAGAGGAACCTTATAAGAACTGGAGTTAAGTCCTTTCATGTCCGAGTGGCTTAATTCTTTGAGTCCATAATACCATGTTCACATGTCATCTTGAGTAGTCTAAGTAGAATATTTAACAACGTGCGCATAATTCTTTCAGCATGTGACTAATCTTGGACAAGCACTATACACGTAGCTCTTCATGGTGGAGGTAGTGGGGAGATAAAATCTTTTAGCTTGGGGAAGCATACGAGGGTAGTACATATAGGCGGAACCTCTCGTCTTCCTCAAGGTAGGGAAGTGCGTCTCAATCTGGTCTGGCGATGTTGAGGTCTAACGACAAGATGTTGTGGGGATGCAATAATGCTTCAAAAGAGAGATAGTCTACTAGCTCAAGAGGAAAAACTCCTTATGTACATGTTGCACTTTATATATATTTTCAAAAAAATGGAAACAGAAAAATGCAGAATCACCAAAAGTGGACATGCCTGATTGAAAAGTAAAATGCCTGCCGGAGTGTATATACAAGGATAAAAAAGAAAAAAATAGTAAGATCTTCAAAGTCAAATTTATGCAAGATTGCAGCGGATTACTTGGCTACACTGGTCATGCATCCAAGGATTGGTAGCTACATTGGTTATCGTCCATTCTTTTCTCCATCTTCTCTTCTTGAGATAGTTGTACTTGAACTTAGAAGGGAATATCCCCGCTCCTTGATGAAAGAGTTCCTAGACCGTGGAACTAGAGTAACTTTGTTGAGGGAGGTTGTTTCTTTTCTAATTTTGAGATGGGGAGCTATAATTCACTAACATCGTACAACTAAAGATTCATAGTCACAAGAATTTGTGTATGTAGACTTGTTATTACCTGACAGTTGAGACGACCTGAATAGGAGTCTTGTGGAACTTAGAGTCTGTTCGTTTTAAATCCATTTTGCAATAAGGTTGCACTACACTAATAATTCAAAGGTCTGATAGAGCGCCAGACTACAATTTTATGAAGATAAGTTTAATACTCAATATTATCCTAATTTCTTTAATTTTTGCTTTCTTCTTTTTTTATATAATAAAAGTAACCACATCCAGAAAAATCTACTAAGCAATAATTGAAAGATTAATTCTGGCTCCATATGAACTTAAATTGAACCAAACTCACTTCCATTGAATTCTAAATTAAGTTATCTTAAAAATGGTTGTGATTTCATCACTTTTGGAGTTACGATCGAAAAGTTGGTTTTCTGAGGTAGTTTGTGCAATTTTACCATATATTTATTGTGTATATTTATTTTTATTACATTTATAAATAATTGTAAATGTTTTTAATAATTATTTAATATAAAAAAAATAAAATTTTTAAAAAAACTAAACTAATCTCCATATTTAACTATGTAAATAATCTACTATTTGTATATAGTTTATGTATATAGTATATTTACTTAAATAACTACCACATAAATTAAAAGAATTACATTTATTTTTTCAATTTAATAAAGTGACGAAAATACAAAAAAATAATTAAATTTTGTAAGTAATTTTAACTTTATCTCATTTCAAATTTTTCTCTTGTCTCTTATCTTCCTTCAAAATTTTAAAAATTCAAATCCTTTCTCAATCTATTAATATGGCTCCATCTCCCTCATTTCAACTTGATCAATCTTTGGTGAGGGGAGCATATTCTCCGAGAGTTATCTTGTGGCAAAAGGGTGCCTAGCCTCTCAGTCGTCCGGTGACAGCGAAAGGGGTTGTCGACCCACAACAGATAGAAGGGGGATTTATTAAATCACATAGTTGGGCTCCGAGAATATGGCGCCCTTGTGTCAATCTATTTGATTGTATCGAAAGGCCCAATGAATTGGGATTTCCCTATTTAGCCAGTTCCTTTCGGGGCAAGCGGATCATTTATCATAAAGAGGATGAGCTTCAAGAGAATGATTCGGAGTTCTTGCAGAGTGGATTCATGCAGTGCCAGACATGAGATAGATCTTCCAAAGAACAAGGCTTCGTCGAGGCGATTAAGGTCTTTTCCGCTCCTAAGATGAGATCCAAATTTCTTCTCTTGTTTTAAATATAGGTTAACTTAGTTTATTTTTTTGCATTGTTTTTTTATTTCATTGTCATTTTTTTCTCTAGATATTAGAATCCATCACGACTTGATCCACCATCGATTTCTATTTCATTGCGCATTCTTGATCTCTCCACGTTCACGTTATATCCCCCACGATCTCTCAACTTCGGCCACGCACGGTGATCGGAGACTCGAATTCGATTCATCCATTTAGTGGGATATGCATTCATATCTTCTTCTATTTGTTTATTATTTATTTAAATAAGCAGAGATGATGCTTTGTGTTTGAGTCCTCTTCTATTTTTAAAAAAATAAAAAAACACAAAAAATATTTTGTTTTCCTTCCTAACATTAGTTTTGCACGGATAAAAAAAAGATTAAAAAATAAAAAAATTAAAGTTTTGTTTTTCTTTTGTTTCTGTTTTACAAAATAAAAAAACTTATGGGGGTAGGCACCACCCTCTCCAGCCACCGGCGGTGCTCGTCGCCATCCGCGTCTAGACCGCGTACCTCCGCCATCTAGGTGTAGCCCCTTCGACAACCCACCATCACTTCCCATTCAACTTTGGTCTGCTCTCACACAACCCGTCCTATGGAGCAGACCTCCACCGTACGCAACCGACGTCGCGACCTAGTTGTCCCCTCCTTGCACCGACATTGCACCGTCCTCCGCGGTCCAGTGCCGCCACATATGCACTGCTCTATAGCACGCATCCCCCTTCACCAACCCGTGACCCCAGCATGAGAAGCCCTCTACCGAGATCCACCTGCAACTGCACCACGCTTCTACCTCTGCCACCCACCACGTGCACCACCACAAGCCTCTACCCGCGCGAAGGAGAAATGAAACTGCAGTGGCGCCTTTGGAATCTTGCTCTGCTTGTAAAGATGAAAAAAGGAAACCCTAGGTTTAAAATAAAAATATAGGTAAATTACAGATAAGCCTATAGAGGTTTCAAAAATTGCAAAATGCCCCCTGCTAGGAACAACACGTGCGACACACGTGATTCATTGGGTAATTTGCAAATTCTACCTTGCAGTTTATTTCTTTTATTTATTTAATGCAAAAACCTTAAGTATTCACATTTTATCCCATGTTTGAAGCCTTTAAATTTGCATGATCTTTTCATTGGAATAAATATCATTTGTGCTCAATAAATTCTGCAAAAATTATAGTTGTATCCTACTTAGTTGTTTTAATTGTAGCAGTTTTTTATTGCATTTTACCATGATTTCTTATTATTAAAAATTCAAAAACTCTACATTTTTCCAATTTGTACTTTAAAAAGTCATAAAAAAATCGAATTTTGCTTCAAAATTTCTAAAAAAATATTAATTCTTTTTGGTGTGTTTTAATTTCTATCCAAAATTCATGCATTAGCAATTTATAAAACATAAACAATTGCAAATTACTAAAAATCTTAAAAATCATAAAAAATCTAGAAAAATCCAAAAATTGTGATTTCAGTTCTTGTTTGAAGATAATGCATTCTAGATTTTAGGAAAAATAATTGCAGTAATTTTTGTTTTCATTTTGTATTTTTAAATTGAAAAATAATATTGCTTGTTAATTGTTTGCATCTTCCCCTATTTTTATTCATTTTAAAAATCCTAAAAAATCTAAAAATCTCTAAAAAATTACAAAAATAGTAAAATAAACATAGTTTATTTGAACATGTTTGAGAATTTTTGTTATATTTGGAAAATCAAAAAGAAATTATTTCTTTTGTGCATGAATTTTCTTAAAAATCATATTTTTGAAAATTTTAAAAATTGCAAAACTAAAATCACTAAAAAAATTGAACTACCAGAAAATAAAAAATAGAAATAAAAAAATTAAAAAGATAAAAATTATACAAAAATCAAGGATAGTTTGCGTTTGAGATTCCTTTTTCTCTTAATTGATTTTTCAATTATTTGAATACCCTCGGGAATTGTAGTCTCCCTGAGTTCGATAATGTTCGCTATACAGGTAAATAAGTAGCAAAATATTTCTCTTGCTCCACATTATTCTTTGTAATTAGTTCAGTGAGAGAAAGAGAAAAAATATATTTTTTCTTAACGCTTGATTGGGTTGCATCGACTTGTTCGTAATCCGTTTAATTAAAACCCAAAAATCTCGAATCAACAATACCCTAACTAGCACTATCCTTCCCTAAACTTTTAAACCAACTCGTGGCTTCATCCTTAAGTGTTAAGGGAAAGGTCTTCATCATGACATACTCAGGTGAAATATATGAATAAGCTCTTGTACTACATATCTCCTTAATTTCAAAAAGATGCTCGTAAAACTCCTTGTGCGACTTCCATGAAGTCTCGGTAGCAATGTGATGAAGTCCAAATCAATCAGAAAAGTCAATAAACTCGATGTATAAACTGACTTTGCTCCTATATTGTATATAGACTGCTCAATCTACACTCTCATCTCAGCATCTCGTGCACTCACGTATACTGAATGAGATGATCGATGCTCAGTAGTCCCAAACCTCTTCCCTACTGCCATAGACTTTATAGAAGGCTGACATGAAGAGAACAAAGAAGAAGGGTTAGAATGAACGGAAGAAGACAAAGAAATAAAAGAAGCAAAAGGAGACAGTTTTCCAAGATCGAATCAAATTCGGAGAAGGAGGGAGGGTCAGGGTAGGGTTTGAAAAGAGAGTTCTCTCTAACCGACCTGGGAGAAACAAACGAATACGAGAAAGATAACTCTCCAGGATCAAATTCATACATGGAGAACAATGAAGGACTCAACTCGGATTCAAAATACAAGTTGTCTCGAATCGACCTAAAAAATAAGTAGGTGCACATGGATGTATTGTCATAAGAATCGACTTAAGAGATTGTCTACCCATCATCGAGACTCAAGAAAAGAAAACAAAAAGTGAAAAAAAAAAACCAACAAGATTTAGATGGCATGTAACTACTAGGTCTCAGGAGAAAAAGATAAACGTACTCACAACAAGCATAAGCAAATGCAGAAAGCAAACCCCAGATTCACCTACTCAACTCGGTGATGATTGTGAAAGATCACTCATTAATCTTTTCAATTTTAGAGATAGGTGATCAAACTATTATATAGCACAATCTCATAGGTGTAGTCTCCTGGAGTATACTATGAACTAGTCGATGAATCCCCCAAGTAGCGAACTATCTACGTAAGATCTCAGGACTAGTTCTAAGGAAATTCACCTCCCTACTCACACAACTACTTCTGCTAACATCTGAGTAAGTTCTTGCAGTAATGACATGATCTAAGAGATAAATTTCAGCACTTATAACACAAGTCCAAATATTTGGTATCTATCCTTAAGTATGTGTGCCTCGCTTAGTATAAAGAGTATCTGTGCAATGAGGGGATTTCTCTCCCAATTCAAAGAATAATGTCCATTACGTTTGATTTAGATAGAGTGGTATTAAGCAATCCTAATTTTATTTTTTTTCTCATTTTTTTGATCTTTTTGGTTCGAGAAAAAATAATATCTAACAAATTTTATGTTTTTCCTTTAATCGTAAGTGAATGAAAATAGGAAGGAGAAGATGAGAATGAAATACACAAAAACTATGAATGCATGCATGGATAGAAGATGCGTACCTATTTCCCTCACTCTACATGAAAAATGATCCATGCAGAAATGTAGATCTAACCTAAATGCATGAAAATCTAAAAATAAAATAAGCAGAAAGAGTGAATAGTTCTACGTAGAGAATAATTGATTTTATTTGACTAGGTTATGGTGCCTTATGTCTAATTAATCTGCGATGCACAACTAAGGAAATAAAGTCATAATCAAGCACCAACATAGAAAACTATGATAAAAAGAAAAAGGTGACGAAAACAAAACCGTAGTGAGGTTCCCCGAGTGCATTGTCACTTGGCAAAATAGACCTCGAGGAAAATGAGTACTAACTGGGTATAAATCGGGATGCCATTAAGGGACCCCTTCCACAAAGTAAAAATAAGAAAATGTCCCTCCCTCTATAACCATTGAAAATAAAAAAGTAAACAAAACTATGTAGCTCTCATATTCGCCTTGTGTAGCTCCTCTATAACCGACTCGTAAAGAACGTCGATCTATAAGTACCTTGGCTGCTCAACTCCCGTAGAAGTTGAGCTCGATACGTAGGCCCTGCAACATAAAATAAACACAAAAGCCTTAAAAAGGAAATAAAGAAATAAAAGAGAGAGAGAAAGAAAATAAATGAAACTAGGAACAAAACATAAATAGATGATGAAAAAATAAAATCGTAAAAACCTAAGGCTCTATCTATCTACCCAAATGTTGCCTCCCTGACAACAATGCCATCTGGAATAGTCAACCGATCAGGTCATCAAAAATATAGACAATTGTCCTTGTGGTGACCTATTGAAATTACTATAAAATATTTTTTATTTTATTTATACTCCTAAATATAAGGGTAAAATGATAAGTATGAGAGTGTCAAATTCACATAGGCAAACTGTGTGAACCAGGTTAATATAGGTAGAGTTGCTAAGGTGTAGGATTTTCTTATTTTTTAAATGATTTTTATTTATTTATAGAAGATTTTATGGATTTTATATTATTTTGTGTGCTTCATATACCTATTAGTAAAGTAGTATATGCATAGTTTTAATTCGATTTTAATTTTTATAATTTATATTTGTTTTATTTTTTTAAGATTTTTAGGTGGTTTTTAGAATTTTATGGGTTTAAAGTATTTTAAAATGGAAAGTAAGGTTTTTAGGAAAATAGGGAAGTATTTTGATTTTTAAAAATAGTAGAAAATAATAAAATAAGTTGTTTTTATATTTATGGTAAAATAGATGAAAACACCATTATAATAAGATATTATGTATATTTTTTTATTTCTCTTGAATTAGTTATGAATTTAAAAATTTTAGGGTATTTTGAAATTTATAGAATTTTATATTCAATTTTTATTTGTGATAATTACACCCATAACCCTGAGTAATTCCTCAATCTCAATCATGACCCTGCATAATCGTGAATTACATGGTAAACCCTGAGTAATCACTCCGTCTCACACTCATGACACTCCATTAATTTTTCCCTTAACTCAACCATATCATTGGGTTAATCCAACCCTTCTTGAATCCAACGGCTGAAAAAAATTTTAAAAATTGTCTTCCATCTTCTTCAGCTTAGCCACCCCCTCCCCCTTCTTCCTCCTCCTCCCACCGTCTACAGCCACCCCCTTCGTTGCCCCTCCGCCCGCAGCCACCCCCCGCCGCCTGCGCGTGCCTGGGAACCCCACGCAACCCCGGGAGACTCCCGCCCCGCACCGAGCCCCAGCCCCCACCTCCCCAAGCCCCATCGATGTGGTATGTCAAATAATAGTTCTTCCCTTCTGTTATCTCCAACAACAGCATCAATGCAGAACAACCTTTTGATTTTTCCTGATTACAATGATTAGGCACTCAACACAAACAGGCTCTACATATTAGATCACCACGACAACGTTATGCCTTTCCTTGCCAAGATCAATTCGGAAACAGCGAACAAGATCTACGCCGGGAGATTTCCTCAAGGATGACGGCACCCTCAAGCCCATCGCAATCGAGCTGAGCCTTCCCGGAGCCAATGGTGCCGAGAGTAAGGTCTATATGCCTGCCGTCGAGGGGGTAGAGCACCAAATCTGGCAGCTGGCCAAGGCCTACGCTATCGTCAACGATTGTGGCTACCATGCACTGATCAGCCACTGGTCCACCATCTTATACCTTGCCACATTATTGATTCGTCTGAGATTTCGGATTTACTCTACGGACGCATCAGTCAGGGAAGACGTGCAAATACAAGCATGGTGGAAGGAGGCCGTGGAAGTCGACCACGGCGACAAGAAGGACGAGCCGACCGTGGAGGACCTAGTCTTCTCCTGCAGCACCATCATATGGATTGGTTCGGCGCTTCACGCAGCTGTGAACTTCGGGCAGTATCCTTATGGAGGGTACCTCCCGAACCGACCGACCGTGACCAGGAAGTTTATGCCGGGCAGTATCCTTATGGAGGGGGCTCGCAAGCTTCGACGACTTACCCCCCCCCTCCGCCGCGCGTGCATGCTTGGGAGCCGCCGCCTCGCGCATGCCTGGGAGCTGCCGCCTCGCGCATGCCTGGGAGCCGCCGCCTCGCGCATGCCTGGGAGCCCCCTCCCTCCCCCGCCACGCGCGCAAGCTTGGACGACCCCCCCCCCCCGCTGTATGGGAGCCCCTCCTCCCCAAGCCCCAATGCCACGCATCCCCAGGAGCCTCCCCGCGTTATGCGTGCCTGCAACCCCTTGTTGTGCATGCCTAGGAGGTCCCTCCTTCCAAAGCCCCGACGACCCAGGATCCCCGCCTCAACTCCCGCTCCAAGATGATGGAGAGAGATGAAATATCATGATTGTCAAATAAGAATATGTATTAGGGGCAATTTTATCTTTTCCTTAACGAAAACCGTCATAGATAACGGACATCTCAAACGGGACATAACACAGGGTTATGTTGTGTAAGAGTTAAGAATTACTCAGGGTTTACCATGTAATTCGCGATTATGCAGGGTCATGATTGAGATTGAGGAATTACTCAGGGTTATGGGTGTAATTATCCCTTTTTATTTTATTTTTAGTTTAGTGAGTAAAATGTAGTAAATTATATAGTATATAGAATTTTACAGATCTTTTAGAATTGTTTTTATATTTTTTTGTATTTTTGTATTTTACACATTTTTGTATTTTGTTTTGAGTTAGCAAAAATAGTAAAAGTTTTCAATTTCAAAATACTTTTAAGACTATATAGGGTATATTGTAGGGTATTTACAAAAAATATCATATTTTTATATCATGTTTATTATATATTTTAAATTTTAATTTATTTATTATATACAATATTCAGGGATCTTATGTAATGTTTTTATTTTGAATTTTATGTTATTTATTTTATATATAATATCAGGGGACTTCTGTAATTATCTAGGAATTGATGGATGCACAAGTAATATAAGAACACATAGGGGGATGTTGTGCGCAAAAACACCAATAAGTATGTACATGTGCACATATCCTTGTAAAGCTACTGATATCCTTGGAGTTGTTATCAAATATCAAATGTTCAAGGGTAAATGCACAAAGTTCCCAAAATATCACGTGTGAGATCACGTGAGCTACAGATCAAGGACCTCTTTATCAATAACAGATTTTTGAGAGGTTGAAGCAAATATATACAAAAATATTACCGCCTCACGTGCTTCGCACATTAAGGGAGGGTGCTTAAGCAATGATCGGTCTGAAGCGTCAGAGTAAGCAGAGCAGCTTCGATGAATGATCGAGATCTGTTCGCACAGGTAAATCTTGATCTCATATTTATACCCATTTACGGAACAAGCAAAGCAAATGATTCAAATCAACATAGAGTTATCAAGCAATAAGAAAGATCCAACCATGGAATAAAAAAAACGACCAATAGGAGAGAAAAATATAGACAAATCCATGGAGGGCAGCAAGAGGGGATTTAGTTTGTGCATGCATGGCAACAAACAAGAAGGGAAGAAGGGTTATACAAAAAGCATGGATTGCAGCAAGAGGATGGTAAAATTTTACCTTTTTCATTTTCCATTTTTGGACGATAATTGGAACTTGATTTAGCATGCAATCAACTGCTAAATTAGTTGCTGGACAACAACACAAAAGCATTAGACCCGGAGAATCGAGCTGCTGCCTGGAGGACTGCTTGAAGTAGCTCGAGCTGAGAATGTGCAACCACTATTGGGAGAATTTCTGCAGCAATAATTGAAGAGGAGGAATGTTTGGAGGGCTGTTTTCATTGGTAGTATCTCGCAACAACCAGGAGCAAAGGCTCCAGCTGCTTGGTGCATTTTCTTACTTCAACATGGAGTGCAGCTTCATCTAAAACTTAGAGGAAACAAAAAGGGCTGGAGAGTGCTTCTTACGATTGGTGTTGGAAAGATTTATGGAGAATAGGAGGGAGGTAATTTATATAAGCAAGGAACATAAGCCCTTGCTTTGACAAGTTATGTGACTTGATTGTGCAACATCTGTGTAATTTGGAGATAGAGGAGTTCTTCCCCAAATGTTTCAAATGGTGGCAGATATTTTCAGCTATTGCAAGATTGGGTATCATCCTTGTTATCTTAATTATATCAAACATGCTAATCTAGAATGGATCGAAAGCGTGTGATTCTTCATATATTTCATAGTGATGGCTCGTGAGCTTCATATTTGCAGCAAACTCTTCTTCTAGGTGACATTGCTCTAGATTTGCGATTGCTTTAAAGAAAAATAAGATTGGAAACTAAAATTTATAGCTATACATATCTAAGATTAGATCAGATATAATTCACATCGAAACTCGAGGAGGCTATGTTAAGTTCCAAGCTACGGTGGTCGCATGTGATTGATGATGATGATCTGTGTATAATACTTGAGCTTGACTCTTCTTTTCATACTGGTAAGAAAGTTCTGATGGTATCCCTTTCTAGTGATCACACAACTCAAAGCATAGGCTTCAATCCAAAAGGAAAAGAGAAATGATGAGTGGGAAGAGCTGATAAGGGTTTGTAGAAAATCTCTAGGAACTCCGGCCACTATGCATGGACATAGGTGGGTAGGGGTGAGAGAAGTAGAAAAACAAATGGAGGGAATCAGAATGATGATATGGATCGTTGATTTATAGTCGGGTTTATCTAAAAAAATAATATAGAGAGAGTTTGAGAGGAGAACATATGAAGAAAAAAAGTGATAGGAACAGAGGAGATGGAATAGGAAGAAGAAGCTCTACGCTAACGTGGAAGTAGATGGTGAATGCACTCTCCTGGGGAAGCTGTAGCTTGGTAGAGCTCTTATAGGTCGTTGCCTCGTCTCTCAACGAGGAAGGGAGGCTCGATGCGGTAGAGCAAAGCTCACACTGGCGTGACCACACCATATCCTACTCTCTCGATCTGTTGGTCGACAACAAACATAACAGATCTATCGCCTCTCTATCTCTCTCTCTCATTGAAACTAAAAGATGTAGAGGATCAAGTGGAGGATCGCTTTGAAATGACGAGGGCCGAGATAAAAATAGGGAAGAGGAGAGGGTCAATGGAGGAAGGAAGAAGAATGGTGAGAAGTCAGGCCAATGACATGGTTGTCCCAGGTCGTTGGGGTGGTGGGAAAGGAGATTATGTAATTAATTTAATACTAATTAATTTAAATAATCAAATAAAAAATGTATTAATTTCGTAAATAACTTAATTATAAATCTTAATTAAAAAAATAAAGTTGTTTAATTGATTAAATAAATATAAATAATATATGTGTATTACACATATATAATAAGCACATTTTATGATTTAAAATTATTTTAATTTTTCATATTTTTTTTTTAAAAATATAAAATAAATAAAATATTAATATAGCATCAAATACACACGAAATAATAAAGAATAAATAGATCAAAATTATAATATATTTTAGAAGTATGTCAATTGGGTCTCAAAACCTACTTTTTACTTATTAAATATGGATTTAGTAAAATCACTTTTATTTGATCGATAATTTTATAATACAAACTTTAAAAGTGAGTACACCTAATTCAGAGTTCATATAGACAAGTTATGAGGTTGGGAAGTTTAGATTTATGAGGTTTTACGTTTTGAGATTTATTGGTAATTATTAGGAATAATTTTATGTTATATTTTTATAATTTTCACTAATTGTTATAAATATTTTAGAAAAAGAATTGATTTAATTGAAATTAGTATGAATTTATAGAAAATAAAGAAGATATATATAGTACATATATACAAAAGGGGTTCAAATGCTAAAAACTCAAATAGTTTATTATAAGATTTTTTGTATATTTTTAATAAATATTATTAGTTATAAAATGAAGTTTAAAAGTGAGTTTGGTCATTTTGGAGTTTTATATGGAGAGATATGAACCGTGAAAGTTGATTTTTAGAGATTCTTAATTTCAGTGTATTTATTTATTCATTCATTAAATAACTTTTCTGATATTTTATAATTTATAATATATTATTATAAGTAACTTTCAAGAAGAAAATATTTTGATTAGAAATTTTTTGAATGATAAGTAAAATATATAAACACATGAGCAAGGTAAAATGTGTCTATTTACATAAATGACATTTATTTTGACATTTTTATAGATTATTATCCTCATCTCCTCATACTTCTTATTTTGTCGACCAATTCAATATTGAGATGGTCTCAAGGTTAGGATCAGTCTGTACATATTTACATAAATACAACCTTCTTTCTTTTATTTTTTCTATTTATCGTATAAATAAGTGCAAAATGTAAAATATTAACAAATGATGTTTAATTGTTAGTTAATGAGAATTAGTGTCATTTACATGTGTTTTACTAAGGATTTTAGGTCAAATGAATGAATAAAGATGATGAATTGGTGATTCATCATGATCCTCTGCAAGTTTCTACACTGTCCATTTACTTCTTTTTATTTTTTTCCTTGCTTAATTATTCTAGTTACTTTGAGAGCCATGGGTGAACATCGTAATTCACACCCATACTCATCATCCCATTGACAGATATCTACCATAAGGTCTTAATCTAGAGGCTAACCTAGAAGAAGATATGTTTGAGGATGTACCGAGGTACTTCTCCCCCCTCCCACCCCCCTCATATTTCTAAAGAGGTCACCCTTCTCATAGCTCATTCCTCTCAACCCACTTAACATATCCATATGTTGTTATTAAGTAAAATTCTCAACTGATTTTATTTACTAACTTATTATTATAGCCAAAATATCGTCATTTCCTTAAGTCCCCATCCTCGCACGTGTCACCAACTTACGAGCAAAAAAATAACAATTTCGGCTACCTTAGACACTCATCAACGATAAGATTAATGACATGCCTTCAATTTTATTTTTATTTGCAAAAAAAAACATTATCGTAACCTGACCTTTTTTGTTCCCTATGATATTCTTTGGTTGTACTAAATTCCAAGGCCATGGGGGTTTACATACCTGCTACTTATACTTTGTTCTATGTGCAAATGCAACTGTTTATATAAAAAAATAGACTCTACACAATTTCATATAAGAATTGTATATCTATAATATATCATTGCACCACAGCTTGTTTAAAATTTCAATCGACAGAGTCAAGTCTTCGGTCATCACATACAACAGAAATACTATCAGCAAACAAGCAATCCATGTATAGAAATTTTACTACAAAGAGGAAGATTATGACATTTTTAATGGTAAATGCATCACACTTGATTTCATAACTTAATCTCACTCGCAAAGGCACTACATATTAATATATAGTAAAATACACTTATTATCACTCACAAAGGCACTACATATAAATATGTAGTAAAATACACTTATTATCATGATAACTGAGAAACATCCTTATTGATTTCTTATTACGAGGATCTACGATCAAAGTACCCAATAATTTAGAGGGTATATTCAAGAATTCTAGTAGTGGGATGGAGGAGGAGGAGATTTATAGACGTAGGGAGGACTGTATGAATAGGATGGAGGAGGTGGGGAATTATAGACGTATGGTGGTGGAGGAGACGATGCAGGTGGTGATGGAGGTGGTGACTTGTAATAATAAGGCGGTGGAGGAGATGGTGAAGGAGGAGGTGGCGGAGATGGTGAAGGAGGAGGCGGAGGAGGTGAATAATATGGTGGTGGTGGAGACGGTGTAGGTGGAGGCGGAGACGGTGAAGGAGGAGGTGGTGACTTGTAATAATACGGTGGAGGAGGAGATGGTGATGGTGGAGATGGTGAAGGAAATGGAGGAGGTGGTGATTTATAGTTATATGGAGGAGGTGAAGGAGGTGGAGGAGATAGTGACGGAGGTGGAGGGGATTCGTAATGGTATGGTGGCGGAGGAGATGGTGAAGGTAGAGATGGTGGTGAAGCTGACGGGGGAGGCGGTGACTTGTAATAGTATGGTGGTGGCGTAGAAGAAGACGGTAGGGGTGGGGGAGGTGATTTGTAGTAATAAGGAGGAGGAGGAGGTGAAATAGAGGGCGGCGGTGGTGGAGGATAGCTATAAGAATAGGATAGAGGGGGTGATGGAGATGGTGGAGGAGGGTATAAATACGAATAGGCAGGTGGAGGAGGAGAATTGTAATGATAAGGAGCTGTAGGTGATGGATATGAAGGGGTAGGGGGATTAAAGATGGGAGGTAGCAAAGGGGGGATAATTATTTCTAAGAGCCGCGCTCCCTCAATTGTTGCAAAAGCACACACTGCCAAAGTAAGAAACAAGGAGAACTTGATGCTCCCCATGATAGCAGTGTTGCCCCCTTCCCTGCTGCCCCATGCCCTTATATAGGTCGCGAACTCATCCTGCATCCAAGCAACTTCGGTGCAGCACTATGCAGTGTTCAGATCCACAACAAGTGGAGGTCCGAATTTGCGAACGGTGGCTGCCCACGGATTTTCCTGGAATCATTGAACGTGGACTGGAACAGCGACTGGTGCTTGCGGTCAATACGGCTGCTGCAGGATGAGACAAGCTACTTGAGGCTGCCTTACCATCGTTATGAGTTAGGGCAAATTTGTTTGCGTGCTATTTACAGTTCATGCATGCATGCTGACAGCGATCAAGTAGTTGCCTCCGTGGAAATCCAGCCGCTGCATCGGACGATCGGGCCTTATGTCGGCACTAACTGGTTCCGGAATATCTCGCGTCCAATTTGTTTGCTTCATCCAAGTGGTCATGACTTATTGTTTGGCACATCGCTATGGAATAATTGATCTTAGCGCATATGTGTGAACTCATGAATGGTTTTCTTTCTCTGTTACTCGCGTCCTATTTTGCATATCGATGTGCAATAATTGATGTGGTGCAGATGTGTGAACACATGGATGTTTTTCCTTCTCTATTACTCGCGTGTAATAAATGAGATCTTAATGATGTCTGTTTTCCCCAGCACCACTAAAAAAGACATATTTTTTATGATCAATGAACTTCTGGATGTAATAGCGATCCGTGATGTATCCGTTTTTAAGTGGATATGAATTTGTATTTTGCATTTTAACGGATACGGATACTAATATGAGATTTTTTTTTGATAGGAAAAATGATACCAACAATATTTTTTTTGAAGATATATATATATATATATATATATATATATATATATATACACACACACACACGCGCGCGCACATATATGATTAGATTTTTTGGACGGATACAAATACAAATATCTATATTGCTAAATCATTGTTTATATTTTATATACATGCATCAGCTTCTACGTGGATTTCCAAATCATTATAGAATTAGTTGCAATATATTGATCTGAAGTTATTTTCAAATGTGGAAAGAAAAATATGGATATTTATATTATTTAAAAATTTGTTATACTTGTTATTAAACTTAGTATAATACTATAATTTCTTTTTGTATTTTGTGGTCTTATTGTTTATTAATTTTATGATTTAATTGGCTATTAATTTCAACTTTACCAAACAATCCTACTTAATGTTATCGTTAGAAGGCATTTATTATCTGCAGGATAATCTCTTTTCGTTTGTAAAATATCCGCATCCGAATTGTTACTATTTGTTTCCATGTCCATATCCATATTAAGGATACCATTTGCAATTTTAAATATCCACAATACATCTGTTTCCGTATCAATGCCTATATTTTACAATGGATAAGAATATGGTAACACATATATCTTTATTTATATCCATCCGTTTGCATATCTTTTCTGATATCATCTTTTGTCGATGTAACAGAAAATGTTAGAAAACAAATGCAATCGGCTGTTTTTTTTTGCATAATTGAAATTGAGAAGACAAGTTTTTGTAGCACTTAACCAGAACCAAGTAGGTGATTGACGAGCCGCGGACCTACCTTTTTAATGTGGTCTAATTGACTATTTCGTTGCAGTCGGATAGATCCGCGTCGATCAAAAATTAACCGCATGTATCGAATAATCATCGAATGAATTATCGCACGGTTTTATGTTTATTTAGCCTGGGCAAGCCCCAGGGTCGACTCAAGGAGGCAAAGGAACAACTCGGGATCAAGTTAGATGGATTAGATTGTGGTTTTCCAAGTGGTATTTTTTAAATTTTTTTATGCAATATAAATGCCAAAGCACAAATGCGGATGAATTAGGTTATTAAGGAAATCAACAACTTAGCCAAAATTAATTTGAATGTGAAATTAGACCGAATTGACCAAATTATATTTTCCCTATAAACCTAATCCAACAATGAATGCAAAATGTATTTTTTTTTGAATTTTTGGGTTTAAAATGCACATATGAAAAGTGCAAACTTTTTTGAGGGATTAAATCAAAAAGTGGTCAACACAAAAGTTGCTCGTCTCGACGAGATCTACAACTTTCATGAAGGGCTGAAAATCAAAGGAAGTGATCTGTACAAAAATGTATTTTTGGGTGATACCTTATAGATATACAATACCGCATTTTATCTTTTGTAATTTTTTGTCATTTTTCAAAAAGAGAAAAACCGAAATAAAAATAGAGGAAGTATGACAAGAATATTTACAACTTGGTCTAATTTTTTTGGATTTTTAATAATGAAGAAAATAAAATGATAAAATATAGGGGCAAAACGGTCAATATGTACAATATACAAAAGGGGCCCAAAACCCAAGTTTTGCATATGAGCTACGATTTTAATGAAATTGGTCTTGTTTCGAAGATCTCTGAATGTATATTACTTTAAAAGTGAGTAGACCTAATTCGGAGATCGTATGAGAGAGATATGTGCATTTTAAGACTCCTAGTTTCAAACTTGGATTGGGTTTTATTGGTCAATTTTACAAGTTAGTATTTTTTCGATATTTTTTTTAATTAATGTTAGTCATATATACACAATAGAATTGATTTTATTGGATTTGGAGTTAGTAAAAAATATATACAAATAGGGTATTTTATCCAATATACAAGTGAATATTTACATGTGAAATGTGCTTCTTATTTTATGCAAATATGAATGCTAAAATGCAGATGTTATCAAGGTATGCATGAATGCTAATTATGCAATACAAGTGGAAGTATGCATCTAATTACTCGGGAACAAAGCTCTATTTTCAACTTTTAGAGTCATGAATCACGATTCGTCAGCTATCAATCACATAATAAACGTGAAAATTACCGTTCATCCAATCAATGATCAAATGATAAAAAAACAAGCACATATTATTCGTACGAGGTATTACCAACATGCTATATCTTTTAGTTAAACCGACACTATGATGAAATGAATCTGTATTTGATGCTTATTTTGAAATGTGTCATTATATTATCCATTGTTATATATATATATATATATCATTCAAATTGGACTTGATCCTTTCATCCTTAAGGAAGGACAACAATCTCATTCATCCATAATTGATCCGGCGGTTATTGTAAAAGGTATGTTAGTAATATTATTTATTTAATCAAAAACCTATTTTGATCATTAGACATTATCTAAATATAGTATGTAACCACCTAAAATATCTCCTCATTGATCTCTCTCTCGTAATCTTTCTTTTCAATTTCGAAATCTCGCACAAAAAAGGTGTGGCAGAGGCGTCTTCTCTAGCGGCGATAGCCAATTGGGATGCGAGGCGATGCTCGACCTAGGGCGATGGTTCCTCCTCCAGGCGGTCAGGTGGACCGGATCTTATGTCAAGTACAAGGAGCCAAGCAACGAGTGAGAGAAAAAGGAGGACGAGTTCCTTGCGGGCGGCGTCGACGACGCCACCGACAATTGCAACAAGGACAACATTGGACGCGATGGCAACATATCATGTATTGGAATCAAGCGGCTTGAGAGCAGAGATGAGTAGGGGAATTGTGTTGGCTCGTGCGATGGACGTCTTGTTGGAGGGATAGAGAGAGATATTATGCCGGATCATACGATACATGCAGTGGTGTTATAGTGATTACGGGGGAATGCGAGAGGAGGAATGGACGCAGCACGGTGAGGACCCATCGACACAAAGATAAAATATTGATGTTTATTATACACTTTTTTATGTATATTTATACAATTTTGATGTGTATTATAGATATTTGATATGCATTTTTACGTATCAATTGGGTGCAAATGACAATTGAAGTTTTATGCATATTGTATATTTGATGTATATTAAATATTTTGGATGTGCATTATACATTTTGAATGCGTATTATACATATTTCATTTATATTTTACTCATCGATTGATCGTGAATGATCACTGCATTTTTACAAAGTATTATAAAAAAATTATTCTACAAAGAACCATGCAATCATTACAAATAAAATTGCATAAATTGCTAATATGAATAATATTCTACCAAGAACCATACAATATTTACAAATTGCTGAATAATTATGAAGGAACCATATAAATACAAAAGACATACAATCGTTAAAAAAGAACAGGAGATTATACAAAAAAAACACTTTAGGATACAAACATTGCCCCACGTAATGTCGCCCACCACAAAACTAAATACTTTTTAAATATGGTATTGGGAAAAATATCAAAAATAAAACTAACTAAATTTAGCATTTCGGAAAATTAATTAGGTGCATAACTAATGCAAAAGTTGATGAATAAAATACCCTTTTGGACAAATAAATTTATTATACCGTTAGATTTGAATCTAATGTCTACGATCGTTGGTCTTCCTTAAGAATGGAAGGACCAAGTCCTATTTGGAAGGCCACCAATATATATTATATGGGAAGAATTGGGCCGCCCCTGCGAAGTTAATTGGTCTCCCTCGCCTCATTTTTTGAATTTTTTTAAAAAGAATTAGTGGATATTCATCACTATATCCTTATATTATTTCATTCATGTTTCGTGAGAAACAAAAACTCCTACAACCTCCACATAGATAACCATTTTTAACAATTGTAGAATTGTTGAAAAAGACCCCGTTTAGATGGAGGTTGTAGGAGTATCTGTTTGTTACAAAATTTGAAGGACATAATATACACATATAGTGACGAAAATCCATGAAAGCATTTTCTAAAAAATAGAAAATTAGAGAAAATATGGTGGGGGAGCCAAGTTAGCTACCCCAAGGGGGCATCCCCATTTTACCCTATATATTGGGGAAATGGGATTGTCCCTGGGGGGAGCTCACTTGACTCACCTGCCCCATTTTTCCTCTCTTTTTTGAAAAATGAATCCGTGAAAGTTCAACACTATATCCTTATATTATGTCATTAAAGTTTCATGAGAAACATAGACCCCTACGACCTCCATCTAGACAGTCATCTTTTAACGGTCCAAGAGTTGTTGAAATTAACCCCATCTAGATAGAGGCGCATGAGTCTTCGTTTCACAGGAAATTTAAATAACATAATATGGGGATATAATAATAAAAATCCATAGAAGCATTTAAAAAAATATTTGGGGAAAATGGGGTGCGAGGGGGGTGGATAATAAAGCTCCCTCTTGGGGGCAGCCCCATTTACCCTATACATATATATGGGTTTAATATGGTTGTTGATGTAAAGGTAGACTCAAGGAGGGATCCAAGCATCTTGTTTTGGAGGATTTGTTGTGCCCGACAAGGTAGGTTCAACAATCGATGTGTCAACCGCTCTCTAGGCACTGAGATATCCTCAATCCACACGTATGAACAACTTATCCATGCTAATGCTCAATCAATTAATAATAGTGGTCTAAAATTTATTATACCATATGTATAGCATGCAAATGTAGGGTTGGACAATAGATCACAAAACTTGGTTTAAAGAAAATAATGTTTTTTATGTTTTTATAGGAATTTTTTGTGGGTTTTTTATTATTAATTTTTTGTAATTTTTTATTTTCTTATATTTTTATATTTTCCATACATGTAATACATATATAAGGTATATAAATAAAATATATACTATAATAGATATATAGGATATAAATTAATAAATAAATTATAGAAAAATCGAAAATGTCGTTAGTAAAATTTTCTTTATTTTTAAGGGGTTTTATAAATTTATAGGATATTTTTAATAAAAATATGAATAAATATGACTATAAATTATATAGGCTAGTATATAAATAGATATAGTTAGAAATACTCAAAAATAGCATAAATAAATCATTTATCTATATTTTTTGTATTTTAATCTATTTTGTTATTTTTTTTAAATTTTTTATGTTTTTGCATTTTTAATTGAACAAAAAGAGTAAACTGTGAACAATAAAAAATACATAGATTGTTTTGGAATTTAAAAATAAGATAGCTTATAATTTTTATGACTATTTTAATAAATATTGTATATAATAATTAAGACATTGAAATGAAAAATGGAATTTTTGGATTTTTCAATAATGTTTTATATTTTTAGGGTTAGAGAGGGTTTGCATTGCCTTAATTTTTCTTTTTTTATTTTTTAATAATTTTTGGTCTATAGGTTCAAAATATAGTAGTAAATAACTCCCATTTTTCTTTGAATTTTTAAAACATTTTTATCATTTTCGTTCATTTTTTAATTAAACTAAGGAATAAGTACAATGCTTTTGAATTTTACAATATAGGAAAATATTCTAAATGGTCTTACAAAAAATATGTGTGCTTTTCTATAATGTCAGATGCTTAAAATAAATTTCCCATAAATTTTTAATGTAAAAATATGTTTTTAATGCAATAAATAAAAGAAAATGGATTAATACTAACATGTACCTTATTGCAATTATAAATAAATAAACATGAAATCTAAATTATAAAATGGAACTATAGGATCCTATGTACAAAATTCCCACGAATATTTATTTTAATACAAGCAGTAGGGGTATAGATGTAATATCCAGAAGATTACATGTCCTACGTGCAATTTTTTCTAATAAAGTTTGATATTTCTCAAAGATCGTATAGTCTCACAAGGTGGGACCACTTGGTTTTTTACCAACAAAATCCTATCCATTGAAAGAAACATAATCAATGAGAGCCATTGGATTTGTGTTGTCCCATGGATTGAGATCCATGGTTCCCAAAATGTTATAAAAGGAGAGGAACCCCTTTGCTCTTTTTTACACAAAAGAGAACATTAGCCTCTCTCTCTCTCTCTCTCTCTCTCTCTCTCTCTCTCTATATATATATATATATATATATATATCTTTCTCTCTACACATCTGCCCTCACTCTCCCTCTCATGACCGTCCACCATGGATGCCCTAGAGAGGTTCTCCATCGCCGCAGCGTCGTCGTTATGTTGCCCGATCATTTGCTCGTGGATCTCCGTCTCCTTCAGTGCATCTCACTCGTGAAGAAGACGATGGATCTCGTGTGTCCAGATCAGGAGATCCACCGCTTGGATCATCAACATGGATTGCGAGAAGCACGCGGTTCATCCCCGCGCTCGTAAGCATCTCCTCCGTCGGATCGGACATGAGACAGGAGGTCTCTTCGTTTAGAGACTCGATTGCAACCACTCTTCAAGAGATAATCCTATTACTTGTTTGTGGTTTAGATGAAACGATCCGAGAAGTGTTCTCGGATCATGTGGTTTCGTGGCATAAAAATTTTTAATTTCCGCTGCACAGAACATCTAGTTCGACTAGTTGTTCTTCATCGTATTCGATACGATGCTTACGCTTCCGTGATGTGCTTGAGGATCTAACAATATCCTTCAAGTGGTATCAGAGCCTTAGGTTTGTGGGTTTGGATACGATTCATAAACCGAGGATGACTTGGGTTCGTTAGGGTTTGCGAAAGTTTTCTTGCATTTCATTTTCGCATCTCTGTTTTGAGATTATTTTCGGCACGGTTTAAATTTTTTATACACGAAAATAATAATTGGATTTTGTTCCCCATTAAATAAAAAAACCGTAGGATATGAGTTTACGTGATTTCGATTTTGTTTGCTCAAGATATGCTCATTTCAGTGAACATGTATCCACAGTTTCAGGGACAGCGAATCTCAACCTAATTAAAGAGTTAATTGCGGATTTGAGACGCCCTGAAATGAATGCAAATAACTTATGTTTTATTGTAATTCAAATTAGCAAACTTTAGGAACTTACTTTGCTTAATTTGGATTTAAACTGAGTGAGATACGGTATTTTTAATAAGTGAGGGTCACTGCTGGAAATACTTTCCTAATCAAGAACCTATTGATTGTCATTTAATCAATTAGAGAAATTAAATTGTTTAATTTCCTGGAATAATTGTGTATAAATATTTGTGAAATATTTGATGATAATTATTTCCTTAAATGACATTGCCTTAACCAATATTTGATTAGATGTGATCTAGATCATTAATTGGTTACATGATCTACATGATCTACATTCCAAAAAAACATGTTGCTTGGATAGGATTTGGGATTTGTTTAGCAAATCGATGATCATCTCAAGTACAAAATTATCTATTTTGCATTATCCTTTCCCAAGGTGGATATGGTGTCTAGTCGGAGAGCATTGGGGTAGCAGGTTGCAACGTATGTGGTATGTCCCACTCTCATCGGTACTGGACATGACAACAGGTAGGGTTAGTATAATGCTTAAGAAATCATGATGTATTTCTAATTATTAAAAGTTGAAATAATACGTATTTGAGATAATACCATAATTTCAAGTAACAATTAAAATGTTTGTTGGATATTAATTGGATCATTAATTTAATATGATTAGATTTATTGGAATCCAATTAAAATTAAAACACTCTATTATGAATAGAAATGTTATTTCACTTGGAAGAATTAATCATAATGAATATGATTCATAGTGATTAATTAGAATTTGAATATGATATGGAGGATCACATAAGTGACATCCATGGTCTCCCGTCAAGGCGAAGGGTTCCGTCGCCAGGGATTGTATGTAGGAAACGCCTGTCCGAAGTGAAAGCTCCTATATGCAAGCGCATCTGGATCGGGCTCTTTGCTTCTCGAAAGAGTAAGGTCGTATGCATAGTCACCCCAATGTCGGATTCTCATATTATTGGGGCGATATTGGATTGCGCATAGCGAGTACTATTCCTGTTGACGGTTGGTTCAATTAATGACGGGTCAACATCGACTTAGGGGTGGTGGGCCCTGGTGTTAAAGACCGAATTGGGAGATGCAAGTTGGACTTACAAGGTGGAATGTGTTCCCGCTTCTTTTTATCGGAGTTGCAGATTCTCATATTATTGGGATGTAACAAAGATAAGGAAGGAGATCTCAGATCTTGTTGAGATATAATGGTAAGTATATCTCTTACATTGAAAGTGATTAAGGGAATGAACTTTCAGTGTTGACAAGGCAAGACAACTTTGATATCAAAATTCCTAAATCAAAGTAAAATATATATTTATATATTTATGCAAATTTCTTATTTTAGATAATCCTTTATTAAACCCACTCAATAATATACTCAATAATAACCAGTAAAATATCATGGATTGGACTCATGATCCAGATATTATACTTGCAGTTGGACAAATAATGTATGTTGTTGCAATGTGCAAGTTTCCTCATAATAATGAGGAATGACAATTAAATAGATAATAGGACTACAACCCTAGGGTTTGTATGTCTCTATAGTCGTGATATCTCATCGGATGTACTTTAGAAGTGACATGTCGATAATGATCACAATTGTCAAATAATCCTTATAAAATCTAAGAAGATATTCTGGCATACATATGTGCTCTTGACATTTATCATGTATGACATAGTTCACTGCATCATGCAAAATGGTAGCTCTGTAAGAGATGATGTTTTCAAAATGTTTGAATACCTACCTGAACCAATGTTTCAAGAGTTTAGATGGATGTAGACACGATGAGTGTCGTCGTTCTACTGTCTATACTCTAGTCATTCATGAAGCTTCATAGTATTCATATTGTATGAATTTAATTAAGCATGTATAAATGTTGAAATGCTCTTACATTGAATTCTTTTGAATTTAACGTAAGAGATCCCTAGTCTTAAGAAATGGTTGTTTATAGATGAAGGGAGCGCAGTGGAAGCATGGGTCAGACCCGAGTAAGAAGGAAAGTCAAATAGTTGACCGTACTTCTATGACTTCCATATGACATCCAAAGAGTTGGATGAATGTCAATATTGCAATAAGTTGATGTGTTGATAGTATGACTATCAAGTCTGTCTATAATCCTTTGAGAAGGACTCGGAAAGAGCATCAAATTACAATAAATAAATGATTGATATTGACTTGATTATTAAATAAGATAATGTCTTAATATTGTATCTCAATCTTCTAATAAAACTTGCAATGGGTTGCATATGCTTTAGAAGACTGGAGAATTTGATCTTCAGATTTAATAGTCATCTACATGGTTTTTGATGCAATTGTTACAACAATTTCCATTGGATCACTAGACTTCATAATTTCAGTGGGAGAGCCCTTAGTCTTAGATAATGTCTCTATGACCTAGACATTAGAATACACTCATTGTTTGTTTCTAAATGTTGGAAATAAACATGAATTCTGGAATGGACCTATCATAAAGAGTTATGATGGAGATATTTTAGAAAGTAATCTAAAATATAGTGGACTCCACTAAATTAGAAAATTAATGAATGGTTCATTAACATTTCAAATACTGAAATTAAAAGATCAATAGGAGGATAAAGATCATTTGACAATGATCTAGCATCAAGCCTTGGACATTTATTTATTGATTTGATCAATAGACTAGTAAGAGATGAAACTATAGAATGTCTAAAATTTCAAAACTTACATACTTATGAATATTGTATTCAAAAGTAAAATATGCCCAATACACCCTTCCTTGGGAAAGGTGTAAGATGTCAAGGTATTCGGGATCTCATATATATTGATGTATGTGGATCCTCTATATCATAGTAAACATTATGGATATGTGATATTTATTGATGATTATTTATGATATGAGATTTCTTCTCTTCACCTAAGAAACCTTTGAAATGTTCAAATATTTCATAATTTTGGTTTAGAACCAAAGTTTGAAGAAAGATGAATTGTTTTTTATCTAACTTAGGTAGCTTGTATCTATTAGATAAATTCAAAGAATACCTTATGGAGATATGAATATCATTTCTATCTCAATCGTCTTGATACACCTTGACTCAATATAGAGTTATAGGGAGATACAATTGGATCATGTGTGACATGATTTGATCAATGATGAATTTTTAGCATAATTTCCTCTTAGTTTCTAGGTATATATGTAGTAGAGACTACATTCTATATCCTAAATGAGATTCCATGCAAGTAAGCTGGAATTGAGCACTAGAGAGTGCAGCTTCATTAGGAAAAAAAGGATGGTATTGGATACCTACTTTATGACCTTGAGATTCTTAAAAGATTGATGATCAAAAAATTCCCTTCCTAAATCCGGGTATGGTAGAGATCACTCTCGGGTCGTTGCGACCCGGATCTCGGAGAATCGGTCCATCAAGAAAAATCTAGAACCACCAAATCGAAGGATAAAACAATAAAATAAAATAGCGGTCCTCGCTAGGTTATTAACCTGGTACAGCGACCAGGGTCGGACTCAAGGAGCACGGGTTGGCCTTACGGCCTACGAAGTACTCAAAACGATAAAAAAATGAAGAAAATGTTTTTGGTGGATTTTATTTGTTTTTAATTTTTTTGTGTTTTTAATTATATAAGAAAAATGGGCAAACAAGCACAATCAACAATTATTTAAACACCCAAAAATGCTCCAAAATTTGAAATAAAATTGTTTTTGTGTTTTTAATATTTTGAAGTATTTTTGGTAATTTTATGGGAATTTTATAATTTTTATTTTATTTTCTAAAAATGGAGAAAGAGGAAAACAATGGGTTACAATGCAGCCAGACTTGAAAGACCAATTAAAAATATATAATTCATCTATAAAAATCTGGAGATAATTTTTATAAAAAAAAATATATACAAAACCTAAGCTACAAAAAAAGAGTTTGCATTTTTTGAATTTTATAGAATTTTTAATGATTTTTATAAGATTTTTAGGGGTTTTCAATTTTTATGGGTTTTATAAATCTAAATAAGTCAAAACTTCAGCATTAGCTAGAAAACCACAAAACACACAATCCCTAATTTGTTTAGAATTTTTGAGAAAGTTTTTATATTTTTAGTTGATTTCCTATTCCAGACAGTAACAAAAATATGTGTTTTTGAATTTTAAAAAAACAAAAAGCAAAAAAAAAGTCCCAAAAAATAGTGAAATTTTTAGACATGGCAGGAGCCACGTGTCCAAATTTCACTGGATTTGAATTTTATTTGCTATTTTACTCAACCAATAAAAGAGCTACAACACACAGGGATCTAAATGTAAGAAAAGATAGTTCGGAGGGCTAAATAATAACACGTGCAAAAATCTTATGGTTTAAAGCGCAAAAATCACATACAATCCGCGCATATTCAATTATAAGCACGCACAGGGGTATAAATGCAATTATCAAAAACTAAATTTCATTCCTTAACATAGCACAAAACCCAGGCCCTTACTATGCAAAATGTCCAAAATATCACGTGACGATGCACGTGTTCCATGTAGATAGGGACTAAAATACAAATCAAGTAAACATAAGGTCTAAAGTGCAATTTATCCGAAATAAACGCAACTACACTAAATATTTATAGGACTAAACTATAAATGCAATAAAAAGAGTGGCCTAAGTGAAATTACCCCTTTATTAATGATCAACGGTTGAGGGTGTGCCACGTGGAGATCTGACGGTGGAGAAGCATGCATACCTCTTCGCTGGATCAACGCTCCCGATCTGATCCACAGATGGATCTATGGCTGGAGTCACTCCGCAGGTGGATGGCTACGATCTGATTTGGCGAAGGAGGGCGATCGGACGGTATCTGGAGGTTCTCCAAGAACAGGCCGTCGGCAACCTTCGCCGGCCCGATACGTGCGGTAGAGAGGTCCTCCGGAGCTGCTGAGACGTGGAGAATAGAGCCTACGCTGGTCCGCAGCTGGTGGGTAGCTTCGATGAGGCTGGGGAGCTATGGAGAGCTCCGATGACGAAGGTGTCTCGGAGTTGCAGTGCTCGAATGGCTCGGCCTCCATATGAGGTCGATTTGACCTGCAAACTGCATAGAAAGGAACCTGGGTCGAGGGCAAACTGCCTCGACCCGTTAGTGGGTGAAGGGGTGGTCAGAATGAGGCGGAGCAGGGGTCTCCAGCAAAACGACGACGATGGGGACCTGAGTTCCTGCTCCGGGGAGAGACAGGATGATCGGATGGGTGCAGAACGTGGAGAGGAGTCTCGTGAGCGTGAATCGAGGGCCGGATGGTCAAATGGGTAATTGGAGGTGCGTGAATCGACCGGTGAAGGCCGACGGCGCAAATGGAGGAAATCTGAAATTAAGCTATCCTAAGAGGAATCGGGGGTACCTGATGGCTGAGGTCGACTGTGATGGGGCTCAGGAAGCTCCTAGGGTCGTTGCCTCGATGGCTCGTCGAGGCCAAAGGATTAGCTCGCTCGGTGGCGGAGCACGTCGGTGAAGGTCGCCGGATCAAAGGTTGCAGCCCTTCACTCCTCGCTGCGACACTCTCCTCTGATAGTTGTCACTCTAGGAAGGAGAATGGAGGTCCTGGGACTGGAAGACAATGGCCAAAGATGGAGTGAAAGCGCGGTGGAAGAAGATGATATATACTCGTAGGGGTCCGGCAAAATGGAGGTCGGGCGAGTGATTCGGAGCTTGGATCCCTAGGTAGATCCCCGGGCGTGGATCAGGGATGTATCAAGTGTAATCAGGACCCGGGGTTTGGATGATTAGTGATCGGATCATGCTTGGAGAAATAGGCGAAATCAGGTCGGGGGCAAGGATGCGTCACTGAGAAAAAGAGAGGAGATCAAGGTTGATTAATAAACTTTCCTTCATTAAATTGAAATATGGAGCTCGGTCAGACCTTTGGATTATTAATTTGTCGGAACGTTATTTGGACTTAAGCTCGAAACTTAACAGCCTCCAAGTTCCACCAATCTATGGTCAAGACTCCTCAATAAACCAGATCAGAACAAGTCTACATACACAAACTCTAATGACCATGAATGTTTCCTTGTACTGTGTAAGTGATATGTAGCTCCCCACCTCAGAAGTAGTAAAGAAACAACATCCCCCAACCTGGTATCTCTAATGCCTCGGTCTAGCAACTCTTTCCTCGAGAAGCAGGGTATTCCCTTCTAAGTTCAAGTGCAACCGGCTCAAGAAGAGGGGGAAGAAGAGAATGGACCATGACCAGTGTAGCCATGTATCCTTGGGAGCTCTAACCAGTGTAGCTGAGTCTCCCGCTGCAAGCTTCATGAGATGGTCATGTATAACATAAGCTTTTGTTTTATTTAACTATATACACTCCTGTGGGATTATTAAATTTTCAATCCGACCCACCACTTTTTTGGAGTTCTTTTCTTTTTGCACTTTTTTTTCATGTGCATTTGTACAACAAATCTACAAGGTGCAACATATATACATAAGGAGTTTTCCCTCTTGATCCAGTAGACTATCCCTCTTTTGAAGCTTTATTTCAACCCACAACTTCTGTCTTTAGACTTCATAACCACCAGACCAAGTTGAGACTCACTTCCTTCACTATAAGAAGAAGAGAGGTTCCGCCTAGAAGTACTACCCTCATATGCTACCCCAAGCCAAAGGAAACTGCCTCCTCACCACCTCATTCGTGGAGAGCCATGTGTAAAGTGCTGGTGCAAGTAAAGCCATTGTCTCTGAGAGTCATGCGTGTGTTGTTAAGTGCTCTACTTAGGCTCATCAAGATGACATATGCTCATAACCTAGTGGACTCAAAGAATTAAGTCCCAATGGACCTGAAAAGTCTCAATCCTAAGCCCTATAAGGTTCCTCTTATAATTAGGTGGATTAAGGTCTTAACCAAGCTCCATTTGTCAATTTAATCCAGGCCAGTTTAAATGTCAACTATAATTTGGAAAAACTGTACAAGAATTTTACAAAGATGCTTTTTACAAAATATTTACACATGTGCAAATTTTTTGAAAAATATTTGAAAACATGGATGTATGCATGAATGCGAAGTTTTGCAAAATATTTACAAACATTTACACAAGGTTTTTGCAAATTTTTTGTTTTTCAAAACATTTTACAAAAATTTTGTACTATATACATAATTTTTATATGAAAATATTTAAACACTATTTACACAAAAAGATTTTACAATCATTTGTACAAAAATAATTTTTATAAATAAATAAGTATGTGCAAGAAGAATTTTATGTACAAGCGAAATTTTTAATTTTTAATTTTTTATGGATTTTTAGCCAATTTTTTTTATTAACACACTCACACAAAGTACGAGTTATGGCTAAAGTATATATGAAATATATACGACACCCCCTATACTTAGCTCGAACGATGTCCTCAGAGTGATCAAGAGCGATGAAGAAGACATAACTCGTGCTTAGTATAGGGAAGTGAAAAGGAATGGTATATACAAAGATGAATCAAAGAATAGAATAAGGAAGACTCGGTGTTTCCCCCTATACTTAGGATCAAGTAATCCTAAGTATAGCAATCTGTACATGAAGGAAAATCCGAGTGGAAGGATGTACAGGGTCTACCCCCCTTATACTTAGGGTAAAATATCCCTAAGTATAGGCAGCAAAACAGAGATAGAAAGAATCAATAGAATACCCGAGAGTCCTACACCCCCCTATACTTAGGGTAAAGTACACCCTAAGTATAGCATAATCATAAGATGAGAAAAGGGGTGTGGGACTAACGAATAGAGTGATATGGACAACTGGATCTATACAAGTCGAAAGAACAGTGATAATCAGGCGTAAGATGCAATAGATGTGAGTCAAAAGACCACATCTCACGCAAAGTGAATCGGGGCAACATCAACAACGTGCGGCTCATGATCTAGATATGGCTTGAGCTGCTGGCCGTTAACACGAAAGGTAGCATCAGAAGACAACTAAGATATATCAATACTCCCATTGTCATGTACCTTTCTAACCAAATAAGGTCCCTTCCATTTGCTCTGTTGCTTCCCTGAAAATAGAAGAAGCCTAGCATCAAACAACCATACTCTCTGTCCTGGATCAAACTGCTTGTGGCTGATATGAGAATCATGCCACTCCTTCACTCTCTCCTTATAATGTAGGCTGTTTGAAAAGGCTGCATCACGAAGCTCCTCCAGGGATGCTAACTCTACCCTCCTCTGATCTCCTACATGCTCTGGATCCAAAAGTATATCTGTAACAGCCCAAAGTGACATATGTCTCAGCTCAACAGGTAAATGGCAGAGCTTGCCATAAATGAGGTGAAAGGGAGATGTACCCAAAGGAGTTTCGAAAGACGTCCTATATGCCCACAAGACCGAGTCCAAAAGTTGTGACCAATCCTTTCGGTCAGGGAGGATGACTTTATGCAATATAGTCTTGATCTCCTTGTTCGACACTTTAGCAAGACCATTCGTCTGAGGGTGGTATGGAGTGGCAACTCGATGGTCTATGCTGAACTCGCTAGCAAGGGCCTTTACCTTGTCGTTGACGAAATGAGACCCCCTGTCAGATATCAACACTCGAGGTACCCCGAACCGTGAAATGATATTCTTCCTCAAAAATCTGCAAACAGTCCTAGCATATGCGGTTCGGGCGGGAATGGCCTCAACCCAACGACTGACATAATCCACGGCCAACAGAATGTACTCGAATCCCTGACTCTTAGGGAATAGACCCATGAAATCGATGCCCCATGCATCAAAAACCTCACAGAAGTGTATGGGCTGCATTAGCATCATATCACTCTATCCACAAATGCCCACCCTCTGACAGTCAGTACATCTCTTCACGAACTCATCGGAATCCTTAAAGAGAGTAGGCCACCATAGGACGAATTGGAGCACTTTCTGTG
Source organism: Ottelia alismoides (assembly GCA_037367405.1). Taxonomy (NCBI): domain Eukaryota; kingdom Viridiplantae; phylum Streptophyta; class Magnoliopsida; order Alismatales; family Hydrocharitaceae; genus Ottelia; species Ottelia alismoides. The sequence continues at coordinate 1,419,136 of JAZKJV010004628.1, read as the reverse complement.
TCGTTCTCCTCCCAGAGTGATGTCCTCCTGCCTCAAGCTTGTGGGAGTAAGTAAGGACGTTGTGATGCTCCTCTTGAGGAATGCACCGATGCTAGATACTATCCCCTCCCTCATGGTAAAGGACGCGATCATCCCAATGGTAAAACTTGGCCTTCGCGAGGAAGGTCTCAAGCTTCTGTCTGGGCCAAACTTGTGGAACTTTCTTGGCGACAAGATAGTTGACAATATCTACATACCATGGGAGAGAGGCGATAGCAAGGATCGCCTCATCTGGGAAGGGCTCACAAATACGCTCAATCTGCTCAGAATCCTCAAGATACTCCAATCGAGAGAGATGATCCGCCACCACATTCTTGACTCTAGGCTTATCCTTAATTTCTATATCAAACTTCTGGAGTAGAAGGATCCATCTGGTCAATCTGGCTTTGGCATCCTTCTTTGCCATGAGGTACCGGATGGCGGTATGATCAATATAAATGGTCACTCTAGATCCAATGATGTAAGATCTGAACTTATCTAGGGCAAAAACTATGTCTAGCATCTCCTTCTCAGTGACTGTATAGTTCTGCTGCGTGGCATCCAATGTACGGCTAGCGTAGTGAATAGCAAATGGGACTCCATCCCTCATCTGTCCCAGCACGGCCCCCACGGCAAAATCGGAGGTGTCGGTCATGATCTCGAATGGGAGAGACCAATCAGTTGGCTGGAGGACAGGAGCATCTACAACTCGACTCTTGAGAGTCTCAAATGACGATAGACACTTATCATCAACAAGGAACTCGGTGTCTTTCATCAGCAGATTAGTCAACGGTCGGGCAATCCTACTAAAATCATGAATGAAGCGCCTGTAGAAACCGACGTGCCCCAGAAAAGACCGTAACTGCCGCAAGTTGGACGGTGTATTGAGTTTTCTAATGACATCCACCTTGGCCGGATCAACCTCCATGCCCCTGTTGGAGATGATATTGCCAAGCACCGTCCCCTGAGTCACCATGAAGTGACTCTTCTCCCAAGAAAACACAAGGTGAACCTCAATGCATCGCTGAAGGACTCGATCTAGGCAGTCAAGACAAGAATCGAATCCATCACCGTAGACCGAGAAATCATCCATGAAGACCTCCAAGCACTCCCCCACCATGTCCGAAAAGATGGACAACATGCATCTCTGGAATGTCACTGGAGCTTTGCACAATACAAATGGCATGTGTCTGAAAGCATATGTCCCCAAAGGAGAGGTGAAGGTGGTCTTGTCCTGCTCCTCGGGCGCAATGGCCACATGATTATATCCGGAGTACCCATCCAAGAAACAGTAATGGCTCTTCCCTACCAGCCTCTCAATAATCTGATCAATAAAAGGCAGGGGGAAATGATCCTTCTTGGTGGCCTGGTTCAATCGTCTGTAGTCCACACAGACCCGCCATGAAGTGGGTACCCGGGTAGCGATCTCCTCTCCAGACTCACTGACAACGGTGGTGATGCACGTCTTCTTGGGCACCACATGCAATGGACTGACCCACTTGGAGTCGGAGATGGGGTAGATAAAATCGGCGCTCCACCATTTTGAGATCTCCTTCATGACAACCTCTCGAAGATTCGGGTTCAGCCGCCATTGGAACTCACGCGACGGCTTTGCCTCCTCCTCAAGATAGATATGGTGGGAGCACAGGGTCGGACTTATCCCCTGCAGATCGGCTACACTCCATCCTATCGCCTTGTGGTTCTTTTCAAGAACCCCCATCAGAGGGGATTCTTGCTCTCCAGTCAGATCACCAGAGATAATGACTGGGTATATTTCATGCTCACCCGCAAGGAACCTATACTTCAGCGACAACGGTAGCGGCTTCAGCTCTGGACAAGTAGGTGCTGGCAGATCTGGCCTATGAAAAGTCTGAGTGAATGATGCCAAATCTGCATGGGAGAATGAGAACTCTCACTCACAATCTGAATCTGGAGAAGGCTGCTCTGCTGGACTGTCTCTGCTCTACACGGAATCAACCTCCTCCCTAGTTGTAGGCTCAGTAGAAGTCAGACATGGTGTTAAATCATCAAACTCTGCCCAATCACTATCTGACTCCGAGGGATCTGTATCATACTCACAAAAATCTATCTCACGGTCAGGAACCAGTTCTGCTGCCTGAGATGTATCCTGGACCAAGAATACGCTCTCCATGCTCTCCTTTGATGGTGTCTCTACATCAACGAACTCTGAAGGTAAGAGGATGGCCTGTGCGACTGGATCTTCCCAAACTGCCTCGTTATCTGTAATCACAAAATCGCAGTCCTGGTGGATGTCTCGCCCTGCCTCTGTCATCTGCTCTGAATCTGTGGTCGGCTCTGAGCATGCTGAATCTCTGGCTCTAGTCTCCTCGACCGTCTATATTTGTATACTCTCACCCTCGACGCGAAACTACACCTTCCCGCTATCATGGCCGGACACTGCCTTGGCTGTGGCCAAGAACGGGCGTCCTAAAATGATGGGGGTATCGGTCATAGACTCCGGGATCTCCATGTCCAATACAACGAAGTCCACGGGGAATTTCAGTCCCTGAATCGTGACGACAACGTCCTTCAGCAACCCCTTCGGCCTCTTGACAGATCGACCAGTAAACCAAAGGACCGTCCTGCTCTGTCGGAGAGTGCTCAACTCGAAGCGGTCGAGAAGGGCTGCCGGAAGTAGGTTGATCGAAGAACCGCTGTCTAGTAGAGTGTGGTCGAACCTATGCTCATGAATGTGGCATCTGACATACGAGGCTCCTGTATTTGGCCTCTTGGCTGGCAGACGGTTCTGTATCACAAAACACGTGGAACGAGTAAGCACATGGATCTCAGACTGATGGTTCCTCCTCTTCCTCCTGACTGTGGTCCTGTCTCTGAGTGATCTCTGGAGTAGAGGGATGTGCTCCAAGGCCTCCTGAAGAGTCAACTGTATATGGAATATCTCTATCATCTGCTGGCTGAACTCTACCTGCTGGTTCTTTTTCTGATTTTCTTTTTTCTTCCCCTTTTCCATATGAAATGCTCGTGGAAAGGAGATCACGGGGTCCTTCTCAGATGAAGGACTAGGAGAGGGTCTGGCATGCTCATGAACAGTAGAATCCACACAAACATCATCAATCAACACATGCAGATCCGAAAATAACAAACCATTTCCTTTATTTGCCGAACTCTCCTGATATACTAGTACTGAAGGAAAAACAACAGGACAAATAGAAGTGGAAATGGTGGCCTCAGTACCACACTCGGCATGTCGACTCGCAGCATCAGTACCGTGCTCTATCTCAACAACTGTGGTGGCGTCAGTACTACCTCATCCATCTGGTGAAGTGACGACATCAGTACCATCGGCTGGATCAACATCCATGGTGGCATCAGCACCACCATCATCATTTCTCGCAGGATCAGTACCGCACTCCTCCTCATATGGTGCTCTTGGAGTGGCATGGGATCGTCAATCAGACGAGGCGCCGCCTGCTGGCATCCTACCGCTCCTAAGTGTAACAAAATCAACATCAAAACATGTATGCAGATATATCACCATGTGAAGCACTAGGAGTGGTAATCTCAATGAACTCTACCTGCTCAGACTTCCTCTTCAAATTGTTTGGGTTTGGCTCAATCTGGGCAGGAATGGCGGCCTTCCCTCTCACGATCTCCCGTATCTCCTAGCGGAACTCATCCATCTCCCATCGGAAAGTGGCCTGCTGCTCGGTCATGAGGCGGGCCAGATCATCCAAGGCATGGTTCTCATAGGTCGGCTAATGAGAACCTGATGGGTTGCCTCACTGGTAGTGAGGCTGCTGCGGCTGGTGCGGGTGAGAGGGATACTGTGGATGATACTGGTGAGGCTGCTCTTGCCTCCAAGGCTGTCCCTGCTGATAGGGACGAGGACCGTACTGCTGTTGTAGCTGGGATTACTGCTGCTAGGGTACTGGGGGCTGCTGGTGTTGCTCTCGCTGATGGTCATACTGGCCACTCTAAACTGGAGGCTGCTACTGGGAACTGCTGCCTCCATCCGACCAGCGGAATCCGGGATGGTCTCGTCAGATATCGGGCTAGGGTCGGTCGTACCAAATCCCGTTGACATCCATTTACGGCTCCGGCTCGTAGGGGGTGGCGGGAGTACTGTCAAGGGCTGATCCGGTTGGTAGACCACCATCTGAGTGTCTGGAGATGGTGGTGGCTGCTGGTAGAACTGTTGCTGCTGGTACGACTCCACCTGTACAAGGTGAACCTGTCTAGGCTGAGTGGAGTGTTGGGACGAGCTGTCGTTGTTAGGATCTCCTCGTGACCGAAGACGGGGCTGAGAAGCCATCTGTGCCTCCTAGAGACACATGAGCTGTGTCTTCAGGTCACTCAGCGTCTGTGCCATCTGATCCATGTATGTGATGCCCTGGCACTGCTTCTTCTCTATTAACTCGATCCGGTCCAGCTTCTCGCTTATGATGCCCATGTCTGCGGTTGTGGACTCGGCTTGTGCGACTGCCGCGGATGAAGTGGAACGGCCGGCATCGACTCGTGCTATCCTCTGATATTACACGACATGTGGCTAGGGGTGTCCCTGTGTGTAGAGTCGGGTCTGGGACATCACTGTATAGTTCTCGGCCATCTCCTCGTAGATGGCCCAGACCTAATCCTCATCCTTGGCGAAGTAGGAACCGCAACAAGAAGCATTCACCAGGCCCTGCTGCTCTGATGTCAACCCACAGAAGAAGCTCTTAACTAGGTTCGGCTTCGTGATATCGTGGTACGGGCATCTGTCGGTGAGCTCTCGAAATCTCTCACATGCCTCGTAAAACTGCTCGTTGGGGAGCATGGAGAAGTTGCTGATCAGGGCCCTCGTTGCATTGGTCCGCCCGAGTGGATAGTACTTGTTCAAGTACTCGGTGCAGAGCTGCTCCCAGGTGTACACAGATCTCCCTAAGTACTTCAGTCAGTTGGCTGCTCTGTCGGCGAGGGAGAAAGGGAATGCAATCATCCTGATAGTGTCCTCGTCCACCTGACGATCGTGGATTGTACTGCAGATCATCTCGAACTCCTGGAAATGAAGATGGGGCTCCTCAGTGGCAAGCCCATGGAAGCGGGGGAGAAGTTGAAGTGTGTTCGGGGGGATCTTGAAGTCCCCCACGATCACCGGAAGAACCACCCACCAGTGTGTCAGGGTCGATCCAGGGTTGTGCAACTCCTGCATCGGTCTCGGCTGCTCTGCTGCCGGCTGGTCTGGCTCATCTGGCTCATCTGGGCCTCCCCATCCCTTAGCTCGCGGCTACTCTCGTGCGGTCCTCAGTCGCTCCATCTCTCTCCTCATCTCCACCATGAAAGCTCCCTGATCACATATCTATCTCTACATGGTCTCGAGGGAAGCTAACATGGTGATGTTGATCGCACCCTAGTCTAGAACGAAAGTGGCCGTCTCAAGCCCCCCGGTGCACTCCTCGTTGCTGGCCATGGTCTCTGCAAAGGCAAAAGACCCAAACTCAGGTGCCGATAAATCGTCTGTTTGTTGTCTCGCATCTGGCATTGATATCTATTGGAAGAAGGGGGGTCAAGGGGGAACATGGCGGAATCGAACTCGGGTTCGGAGAGCGGGTCTCGGCTCTCACGAACCAACCTAGATGAACGGGCTGGAGTGCGGACAAGCGGTGCAGCCAGAGGCTACCTAAGGGACCTCCTGCCCATCAACTCGATCTGGCGAGTCTGGCGGATGACATCTGGAAAACATACAAGATGAGAAAACAAACCTCGGGTTCACCTACTCCACGCTGAGCTAAAGATTGTAAGAGCTCGGTCAATTATCTTATCAATTTTATTGAGGTGATTACGTCAGGATATCAGAGCGATTATGCGAGCTGATAGGAATCCAATCCGCCAACCAGACTGTCCCGTATAAAAGGCCGGTAGTCTGATCGGGGCTCAGATATGGCACGAGTCTAGTGTGCGGGTCTCTCTCTCTCTCGCTCAATCAAACCAGACAATGAGGAGGTTGCTCTCCCCAAGACAGATTTTTAGATGAGATGTCTTTTAGGGTCAAGTGTGTTTAGAAATCCCAAATTTATAGTTTTCGTTTTTTAGGTATTTTTCAAGCAAGCAACGCCTAACGAATTTTTCGGTTCTCCTGATTATTTTAAGTCCAAAAACTGGGGGAGAAGACAAAAAAGTCGATGCGCGAAAATCAATGATGCATGCAGAGTAAGAAATACGTACCTAACTCCAGCAGTCTACATGCAAAATGATCCACGCATAAAATAAAGGCTGAAATTAAACTACCTATATGATGCACGAGAATCCGTCCCTAGACGAAGCAATTTCTACACGTAAGCACAGTAGCTGGGTACTCAATCCTAAGTTCGGAGTCCTATCTTGGGAGCCACTCGGTGTCCGCCACAACGGATCCTACACATGCTGTATGTGACTCCTCAAGGCACGTGGACTAGAGCCTAAGTAATCAAACTTTTTCTTTGTTATTTAATTACTTAAGTCCAATAATCGATCTATAGGAGCAGGCAGATAATTAGGGATTGGGCCTTAATTAATTACGTCACAGTCAATAAAAATCATAAGCTAGGGCTAAATCCACGCAAATTAGATAAGCAGGTGAAATAAATGTGGGAAAACAAAACCGACGAAAATCACGGTGAGGTCCCCCGAACACACCGGTGCTCGGCGAAACAGACCCCGATAAGTCACCACAGTCTAAGTCTGAGTCCCTGTATTATTACAAAAATATAATTCTGCAGAAAATAAAACTAAACTAATCTAATCTAAACTACGGTTATTTCGCGGCTCCCACACTTCAGTCCTCCTCCTTGCGCTCTCCCGCGGCTCCGTAAAGAAGAGAGCCGCCTCCAAATCCTACGGTTGCTTCGGCTTCCGAAAAAGCCGCCTCGGTCCTCGAGCCATCGCAAGAAATAGAAAAAGAAGTGTGTTAGTCCAGAAAAATATGGAAATCAATCAGAAGCAATATATCTACAAATATCTACAAAAAAGCCACAGAAAAGAAAACCGCGAAAAATCGAAAAAGACTACTAAGCCGTGCTCCCCGGCAACGACGCCATTCTGATGACCGAAAAATTCCCTTCCTAAATCTGGGTAAGGTAGAGATCACTCTCGGGTCGTTGCGACCCGGATCTCGGAGAATCGGTCAATTAAGAAAATATAGAACCACAAAATCGAGGGATAAAACAATAAAATCAAATAGCGGTCCTCGCTAGTTTATTAACCTGGTATAGCGACCAAGATCGGACTCAAGGAACATGGGTTGGCCTTACGGCCTACGAAGTATTCAAGACTACAAAAAATGAAGAAAATGTTTTTGGGGGATTTTATTTGTTTTTAATTTTTTTTGTTTTTAATTATATAAGAAAAATGGGCAAACAGGCAAATTCAACAATTATTCAAACACTAAAAAATGCTCCAAAAATTAAAATAAAATTGTTTTTGTGTTTTTTATATTTTTAAGTGTTTTTGGTAATTTTATGGGAATTTTATAATTTTTATTTGATTTTCTAAAAATGAAGAGAGAGGAAAACAGTGGGTTATTGTGCAGCCAGACTTGAAAGACCAATTAAAAATATATAATTGGTCTATAAAAATCTGGAGAGAATTTTGGAAAAACATATACAAAAACTAAGCTACAAAAAAAGAGTTTGCATTTTTTTTGAATTTTATAGAATTTTTAATGATTTTTATAAGATTTTTAAGGTTTTTCAATTTTTATGGGTTTTATAAATCTAAATAAGTCAAAAATTAAACAGAAGCTAGAAAACCACAAACACACAACCCCCAAATTTTTTAAAATTTTTGAAGAAGTTTTTTTATTTTTAGTTGATTTTCTATTCCAGACAGTAGAAAAAATACGTGTTTTTGAATTTTTAAAAATAACAAAAAACAATAAAAATGTCCCAAAAAAATAGTGAAATTTTTACACAATGGAGGAGCCACGTATCCAAATTTCACTGGATTTGGATTTTACTTGCTATTTTATTCAACCAATAAAAGAGCTACAGCACACAGGGACCTAAATGTAAAAAAAGATAGTTAGGAGGGCTAAATAATAACACGTGCAAAAACCTTAGGGTTTAAAGCGCAAAAATCGCATACAATCCGCACATATTCAATTAAAAGCACGCATAGGGGTATAAATGGAACTATCAGAAACTAAATTTCATTCCATAACAGGCCATCGGCGAACTTCGCCGGCCCGATACGTGCGGTGGAGAGGTCCTCCGGAGCTGCTGAGATGTGGAGAATAGAGCTTCACTGGTCCGCAGCTGGTGGGTAGCTCCGATGAGGCTGGGGATCTCTGGAGAGCTCCGACGACGAAGGTGGCTCGGAGCTGTTGTGCTCGAATGGCTCGACCTCCAGATGAGGTCGATTTGACTTGCAAACTGCATGGAAAAGGAACCTGGGTCGAGGGCAAACTGCCTCAACCCGTTAGCGGGCGAAGGGGTGGTCGGAATGAGGCGGACTGGGGGTTTCCGGCGAAGCGATTGCGATGGGGACCTGAGTTCCTGCTCCGGGGCGAGTCAGGATGATCGGATGGGTGCAGAACGTGGAGAGGAGTCTCATGAGCGTGAATTGAGGGTCGGATGGTCAAATGGGTAATCGTAGGTGCGTGAATCGGCCGGCGAAGGCCGGCGGCGCAAATGGGGGAAATATGAAATTAAGCTATCCTAAGAGGAATCGAGGGTACCTGATGGTTGAGGTCGACTGTTTAGGGGCTCAGGAAGCTCCTGGGGTCGTTGCCTCGATGGCTCGTCGAGGCGAGAGGCTTAGCTCGCTCGGTGGCGGAGCACGGTGGCGAAGGTCGTCGGATCAGAGGCTGCAACCCTTCACTCCTCGCTGCAACACTCTCCTCCGATAGCTGTCACTCTAGGAAGGAGAATGGAGGTCCTGGGACTGGAAGTCGATGGCCAAAGATGGAGTGAAAGTCGACGAAAGAAGATGATATATACTCGTAGGGGTCCGGCAAGATGGAGGTCGAGCGAGTGATTTGGAGCTCGGATCCCTAGGCAGATCCTCGGACATGAATCAGGGATGGATCAAGTGTAATCAGGACCCGGGGGTTTGAATTATTAGTGATCGGATCATGCTTGGAGAAATAGGCGAAATCAGGTCGGGGGCAAGGATCCGTGACTGGGTGGTCCTGGGGGGAGAGTTGACCGGGGGTCAACAATCCCCCGTGGACCAATCAAATTATTCCATTTTTTAATTATTTGTAAATTCATTTAAAATTAGTAAATGATTTTATTTTAAAAAGTTTTTAACATGAAAAATGTTTATTATTTTTCAAATTATTTTTTAGTGTTTTTTATTTATTTTTTTGAAACATAAATAACATATTTACATTATATCATTATTTTATATAGGTTTATATACATATATATTTTTTATTTTTATTTTTAATTGTTTATTTTTGCACATATATTCCAATTTTATATTTTATTTATTTAAAACATAAAATTTGGAATAAAAAGGTATTTTTTATTTTATTTTTATGATTTATTTACATTAGTTAAATAAATAGATCTATATACATATGTACATGGTATATATACAAGGTGGGAAATGACTTTTATTATTTTTCTTTTTATTTTTATTTTTCTGATTTTTTTTATAAATATTTACAAGGTATAAGAAACACCTTCTTATTTTTATTTTGAGGAAAATAAAATTATTTATATACATTGGGTTATGTACACCATGATTGACCTTATCTCTCTCTACTTGGTTTCTTTTGCGGTCAGGCCCATGCCGAGCCCTCCCTTGCAATTAGGTCCCTCAATATTTATTCTAAATATTTCCCTCTTTTTGTTTTATTTCTTTATTCATTTATTTTTACACGAAAACATGCTAATTATGAATAATTACATGATGCAAAATTTTGGCAATTTATGATATTTACAACTATTTACATGGCATTTTGCTGAGGTTTCTAGCTAAAATAAAGGAATAAAGAGTGATGAATGGGCATTCATCAAAGATCTCATCTCTAAGAATATGATTCTTGAAGGATGACTCTCTTGAGAATCAAGATGAAAATGAAGTAAAGGAACTCATTTAATCTTGAGATGATAATGAGGCTCCTGAAATTGAAAACTAAAAGGACAATTAAAGATGAAACACTAATACCTCTTCAAATGAGTTTGAAGATGTATTCCATGTGTCAGTTAAGTCTGACAATGATCGAATTTCATGTGATGAAACTTCTGAAGATCATGACATGGAAAGATGGATGTTAGCAATAAAGTCTAAAGTAGACTTCGTATACAAGTGTTGTATATGGACCCAAAGGATCCACCTATATGGATAAGACCCATTAAGTGCAAATGGATCTCAAAGAGAAAGGGAACCTGACCTACACAACTTGACTTTTTTATCTATGAGATGAAAGTCAAGATTGCATTCCTCTACGAATACCTCTCTGAGGATATTCACATGAAGTAGCCCCAGTGCTTCATGGTTGAGGAAAGCAAGATGTGCAAGCTAAAGAAATCCATCTATGGACTCAAATAAGCTTCTTGTAGCTGGAATAATAGATTCGATGAGATTATAAATGTTATAATTTCAGATAGAATCTTGATGAACCATATGAAGCTTAATGGGAGTGCCATTTGTGTTCATAATGCTAAATGTAGATAATATCCTAATCATTTAGAATGATATAAGGATGATAATAAGTGTTTTATAATCTGGTTGGTCCATAACTTGAGATATGATCTCAAAGGATACCTCTTAGATCTTAGTTCTGAATGTGTTAAGAAGCAAAGAGAAGATGGTATTGGGACTGTCACAATAGTAGTACACCTTGAACATATTCCATTTTCTGGAAAATTACAAGAAAGGCTTCCATCCCTAAGATATAGTACTGGCCTATCTAAAGGGATAGCACCTCAAAGAGTTGAGGAAGTGAATACTAGAACTGCTTGCACTTGTGCATCAGTTATGAGAAGCTGAGTGTATGCTAGATGTGTACAAAAGCCAGATATCTGCCATGTAGTGGGAGTAGTAAAGAGATGCTAATCCTACTATAGAGAGAAAACACTTGATTGTAGTAATAACAAAATCTTCATAGATGACAAGATTTTTGAGATAGTGATCTCAAAGTCTTATCTTCAAAAACATAAGACTTTATAGATAGAGATCTAAAAGGTCTTAACTTTGGATACCTTTGGGGATAGAGATCTCCAGGAATAAGGATATTCTGATAAGGATTATGGAAATACTGGTTATAAAAATTATTAAGCTATAGTGTCAAGGACACTATAATAGCTTTAACAAGATTGAGTATTGGTTGCATAAGATGCAACATTCTCATTAGATGCGAGCACTGTTACTGGGGATATGCAAATGCCATAAAAGGACTTGGCGTAGTCTCGCAGGAACAAAGTGATTGATCAGCTTACCTAGCTATTTTCTTAATAGCCTATGATTGTCACATGAGTGTGGGTTTAAATGATTAGCCCATTAATGGCTCTTTGGGCTAGTGGGAGATTGTTGGACATGCGATCCCACGGCGAGCCATTATTCAATAAATGTTATTGCGAATATCAATACCTGATCTGAAATGAAGAATGAATAATTTGCATAATCCTTAGTATAATTAGGGTTATGTACCATGGCCATTTAATGATCATACAACTGTTGATTCAATTATTGAATCATAGCTGGTGCTTGGATGAAAATCTAATGAGTTAGATTGAGGACTCATCAAGCACCATCAAATGATTGTTAAGAGATGATCTCCAGCCTGAGTAGGAGATGGCAATCCTTTCTCACTTAGGCTGATATCTGACCGACCTCTTGATGCAGGTCCTCTGCATAGGAATAGAGATTCGGAGGTGTCAGATTAGTTAGGTCAAAGAGTTGACTTAAGGAGATCGAGATAACCAAAGTCCTATATCGTATGCTGTCATGATACAGGCACACATCCTCTGACCGGAGACAGCTGTGTTGCTATATGTCTGAGTGTGTACATTTGGCAGACTAATAGGTTGATGACCTAACCAAGGTCTATACACCGGCGCGCTGGTGTGCATGTAAGGGCATATGAGTAATACGATATCTCAAAGGGATCATACAGGTTCATTACTGAACCGGAAGGCATGAGCTCACTCATGAGATATTGGGAAGAATTAAATTCCGTGCACGGTCGTCTAGCTTTGAAGGCTTGACTGAATTTGTAAGTTTGATATATAATTTTGGAAAGTATATGATCAAGACCTAAGTATGATATATGTTTTTTGGAAAGTATATGATCGATACCAACTCCCAATGATCGAATGAGAAACTTACTGATAAAACCCTGAAGTAGACAGTATAAAGTTGATCTAATACTTCGGGTTTATTCTGAGTCATCCAGTATGCAGGATGTACAGGTATTGGGAATACCTGAGGGTGATCATAAACGATTGTATAACCATGACGTTTCCATTCCTAGGGAGTGATGAAACGGTTCTGGATTTTAGTGACTCCTCTCAGTAGAGAAGTAATCTGTTCTTGGTCCAAAATGTTGGACATTGATCTGAATGTAATTCAGATGCAATGAGAAGATTAGATTTGCGGTCTTGATTTAATCAAGCATCTATGGGAGGCCTGGGATCTGGATTTGAGATATGATCTCAATATCCAAGTCACTATACGTGGAACAATACAATCGCCCTGTCCTTATCTCCAAGTATTCGCGGAGAAAGCGCATTATCCTTGAAAGAGTTCATGGATAATTTCATTGTTGATATGAGTATCCGAGCTTTGAGAAAATGGATAATTAAATGTGATTTAATTATCATGATTATAAAGAGAGCTATCTTAGATAATTAAATGTGATTTGATTATCAAAGATATAAATAATGTGAATATAATTCATATTATTTGAGCACATGAGAATAGAGATCTAAGATGATTAAATGTGATTCAATTATCATGGATATGAATAAAATGGATAGCAATATCCATATTAATCATATATATTATAAATGTGATTTATAATATATAAGAGAGAGCAATTTGTAATTTACATTTGTTAATTAAATGTTGATGTGAATTGGATTCACATTGGACATTAAATTGAAAATATAATTTACATTTTATTTTGGGTTGTGAATGTGATTCACAAATTTCCAATGGCATGATTGCCATGTTCACAAAATAAATTGGATTTATTTTTGTGAAATTATTTGCAACAAAAATTGTTGCAAATGTTGGAGAGAATCATGAGATAATGTAATCTCATGTAATATAGAAAGGAGGCTCCCTTCCTAATAAGGAGAGGGGATGGCTACCAAGTCCTTATAGGACTCATTGCCATCCTCCCCCCTTTATGGAAGGAGGCTTGCCTCCTTCCTATTTCTCCAATGGAGATTGATTTGATATAAATCAAATTTATATTTATTATATATTTGATTTTTATTAAATTAATTGTTGTTGGTTTTTTATCAACAAAATCCTAGCCACTGAAAGAAACACAATCAATGAGAGCCATTGGATTTGTGTTGTCCCATGGATTGAGTTCCATGGATCCCAAAATGTTATAAAAGGAGAGGCACCCCTTTGGTCTTCTTTACACAAAAGAGAACATTAGTCTCTCTCTCTCTCTCTCTCTCTCTCTCTCTCTCTCTCTCTCTTTCTCTCTACACGTCAGGCCTCACTCTCCCTCTCATATCCATCCACCATGGATGCCCTAGAGAGGTTCTCTATCGCCGCAGCATCGTCGTTATGCTGCCCAATCATTTGCTCGTGGATCTCCATCTCCTTCGGTGTGCCTCGCTCGTGAAGAAGACGATGGATCTCGTGTGTCGAGATCAGGAGATCCACTGCTTTGATCATCAACATGGATTGTGAGAAGCACGCGGTTCATCCCCGCACTCGCAAGCGTCTCCTCCGTCGGATCGGACTTGAGACAGGAGGTCTCTTCATTTAGAGACTTGATCGCAACCACGCTTCAAGAGGTAATCATATTACTTGTTTGTGGTTTAGAAGAAACGGTCCGAGAAGTGTTCTAGGATCATGTCCTTTCGTCGCATAAAAAATTTTAATTTCCCCAGCATAGAACAACTAGTTCGACTAGTCATTCTTCGTTGTATTCGATATGACGCTCATGCTTCCATGATGCGCTTGAGGATCTAACCATATCCTTCAGTGACCATCTGAATTCTCGACTTCTTTTGGGACAATATTAAGAAGGGCCACCCACTTGGAGTTAGAAATAGGGTATATAAACCATGCCTTGCATCATTTCTCAATTTCTTTCTTGACTACTTCTCGTAGATTGGGGTTGAGTCTCCTCTGGAATCCCGATGCTTTGCAGTTCCTCTCTAAGACCTATAACAACCTAGACTCATGTTCTAAAGTCAAGTCTGAGCATATGATAATAGGATATCTCTCTTTGGGTCCCGCAAGAAAGTCATACTTGATTGTAGGAGGTAGTGATTTCAGTTCTGCCAAAGTGATATCATCAATCAAATCTGGCTGAATTCAATCCGAATCTAGTTCCGTACTGCATGAAGGTGGGATAAACTGCGTAGTACTCGCCACCAACTCAGAAGTATGGGGAGTCAGATCGCCAAAGTAATGCGGTAGTTCGGCCAAAGCCAAGTCCAACTCATCATCTATGTCCCATGATTGTTCCGAAGGGGGTGGAACTGAAAGATCCAAATGGATCTCCATGTCATCACAAGAATAGGTTGATGCATCCCTAACAAGATCATACAACACATGGAAAACTGCATTATCCACTATGTCCTTTCAAGATGAAAGGGACTTGCTCTATTCTGAAGGAACATGTCCCCAAATCCCAACTGTGCTAATCATTATGAAATCTGCCTCTGAAGATGAGTACGCTACTCTTTGAATCGGGTCACTGACATTTAGTTTTCTTCATCTCAAGGTTTACTTCTCCGCTTGGAGAATTGAACTTCATCATTCTCGTACAATAATCGAAAGCTACACCTGCGGTCCTAAGAAAAGGTGCACGAGAATGATTTGAGTTCTCTCCAATGATTGGGGGTCTCCATGTCCAAGATGGTGAAGCCAACTTGATATTTAACCCTCAATCAAGATAATGACGTTCTTTACTTCTCCCTTAGGTTTCTTGACTGAACAATCTACGAATTGGAGTAAAGATCTAGATTTACTAAGTGGCCCCAACTCCAATTTCTAATATAATGCTAAGGGAAGTAAGTTGATTGAAGAATATCCAAGAGTGTGCGTGCAAACACAATGTCATCAATACGACTCTCCACATAGCAAGCACCCATGTCTCTCTTTTTCTTTGGCAATGTCTAATTCTTGAGATAATATGTTGTGGCTACTAACCAGACGTGTGTCTTTATATGTTGGTTCTCTTTCTTCCTGCTAACCCTTGTCGGTGTACATCTCACCTTAAGGTATTTTTGGAATTTAGTATGGTTAGCCACATACTCATCAAATGGCACCTTTACAGTGTATTCTCTTTACAAAACCATGCCATATTGGGGCCATATTTCTCAATCTTTTTGATGTGCTTTCCTGTCATAAGATCATGTGGGAAATGGATTGAAGCTAGGGAAATAGATGATGAAGAGTCTGAGTCATGAACTGAAAGATCATTCTTGGCATTAATGGAAAGAGTTTTCTTCATACAAGAATCTTTTTGATGAAACATGCAATCAAAATCATAACTATCTACTATAGGTTGTGGAATAGAAGCTAAAGTGGTATTCGCCACAATCAGAGATACAAGGTCCTCCGTAGACTCATAACTATATCCGTGTTGCTAATGCTGCATACGTGCTCTCCTTCTCCTCTCGGCTCCCTGAGTAGATATCCTCCAATGGTGCTGATGGGGCTCTAGAATATGTTGCCTCTCCTCCTCGTCCTCTAAAGACTCCTCAGGTAGAGCTCCAGAGATGCCTCTGCTCATGTCCCACGCCCGATCAGGTATGATCACAGTCCTTCGGCTCCTGAGTGACATGTGATTAGCCTCGTCACACAAAAGAATCTCATTTTCAGATCTAGGAGATGCTAAATAGTATACCTGACCAAAGTGTTGCTGAGAACTAGATCGGTTCAGGCTATTGGGGTTAGCTTGAACTTGGGCAAGGATTGAGGTAGAGGGTGCAGCCTGCTCATCTTGCCATCTAGACAAGCGGTTGACATCTACCCGTAAGTCATGAATTTTGTTCCTATAGGAACACAGCTCATCGAGAATCTGTATCTATATGTCCACAGGACCATACGAAGAAGGAAGGGGATAAGACTGGGAAGAAGAATGGGAAGGCTGGCCCTGCTGACCAGGGTACTGCTCTGCTGCTCCTGGGGTATCTACTGAGACTGAGGGCCCTTCTAGCCTGCCTGGTAATGGCCCTGTCGGCCGTACTGCTAGTACTGCTACTGTTGCTAGAATCCAGGGCTCTGTTGTGAAGGATGTGGAGCAGAGGTGAATGCGATGTTGTGAATGGTCGGGGGACACTGGTAGGTCTATCGGGTACTTCCCTTCTTGGTAGGGTCCTGAGTATACCATACTCCATTCACCTTCCAAAATGGTGGAGCCTCCTCCTGAATTATATCTGCTAGTGGAGGTGGTTGCTGGAAAGAGTGGGCATAGGACTGGTCCTGCTCCCACAGCTAGGATTGCCCTGACACTAACTGCTCCTGAACATGGCGAACTCGGTAGATGGGAGCAGGGGACAGTCATGGCCTTCTCAGTCAACTCCTCCATCTGCTTTGGATGTTTGGAGACGTTCCTGTCTAACTCATCAATCCTCCTGTCAATCTTCTCGACCACTGTAAGCTTGTCCGCAAGGAGTCCCGTGCTAGGGATTACGTCTTGAGAGAGATCAACTATAACTGATTTTCCTCATCCAAATGAGAGTGAATTGGGGGATGATGTATAGGCCCTGCTGGTTGAATATTGGCTGAGCAACTAAGGTTAAGTAATGCATAAGGGTCGTTGTGACCCGAATCACAAGGCACGATCAACAAGAAAAATAAGACCACACAAATCAATAAATCAAGGCACAAAAATATAATATAACTGGTCTCTATTATTTATTTAACATGGTATAGTGACCGGGCTCGAACACAAGGAGTACAGAAATATACGAAGTAGTCGAGATCAGGAAATTAAAAATATTTTTTATTTTTTTTGTAAATTCTAATATTTTTCAAAATAAGAAACAAACCAATGGAGAAAGAAACCTTCACAATTTTTATTTATCATATAAAGGCTCTAAATTCATGAATAAAAATATTTTTATGTTTTTAAAATATGCAAGTATTTTGAATAATTTTATGGTCTTCTTCTGATTTTTGTTTGATTTTTATAAAAATGAAACAAGCTTAAAATAGAAACACAGTGTACAAACCTCACCAAAAGATAACTTTAAAATTCTAAAATTGCCAAACTTGCTGGTTGTAATTTTTAGGATAAAGAAAAATATCTATCTACAAAACATAAAATCTCATTTTTTTTATTTTCGTAGAACTTCTAATGGTTTTTATAATATTTGTTGTATTTTATGATTTCTAGCGTCTTAACAAGTAGAATTAATTTTTAAGGATTTTTTTACGCTATCTTTATACTTTTTGGTATTTTATAAAGTATACATACACGTTTTTAGGGGTTTTTGATTTTCAGATTATATCAACTACAATTAAATCGAGACATAAAAATTATCAAAAATATTACACATTAGCAAGAGCTACTAGTAAATTTTGGGAAATGTTTGGAGTTGATTTAATATTATTTGATTCTAAACAAAGGACACATGTTGCAGGAACGTAGCTGCAATATCCTAAAGTTACCAGACTAAACAATAACACACATAAAAAGTCCAGGGGCATTATTCGTAAAAATTACACATAATATACGTGCATGCCAATTAAATAATGCACAGGGGTATTTTTACAAATATCGAAAATATTTCAATCAAAATATAACAGACAGAATATGTAGAGCAAGATATGTAAAAACACCACAAAATCACGTACGTGTGCACGTATATCAAAACTTAGAGGACTAAAGTGCAAATAGGAAACAATAGGGTCTAATATGCAAAAATTTTGAACTACAAATTTATTTAACAAACTAGAAAATAGAACATGCAAACTAAAGGGGAAATAATGCAATATACCCTCAGCGAGCGCGTGTGATACGCGTGGGGAACGCGTAGCGAGCTCTGGTGCAACGTGGACGTACGACTCACATACACTGTTGTGTCAGATCTGACGCCCCAGGATATTTCAAGAACGTGGGGGCGCAGATCGTCAAGCGTCAGATCTAATGGCCAAAAGGCTGCGACGGTCGGCGGCTGAGATCAAATCTGATAGAGGCGGGCCAATCGACAGAGCAGAGGGCGTCTGGAAGAACAACTTCTAGGCATGCTTCGATGGGCAATAGGAGAAGATCCATCGAGCTGATGAGCTCTCCAAGAAGGACAGGAGCTTCATGGAGGTTATCCACATCTGGTGGCAGGCTCCGACGCGAATGGTGACGGTCGGATGACCGTCACGGTGAAAGTGGACCTGGAGCAACTCTGGTGAACTCTTTGAAGGTGGGAACTAGAGTCGTACCATGCACAAACACATGCGAAGGCAAGATCGACTTGGAGTGAAGCACCGATCAGGGTTATTTCAGCAAAATTGTTAAGAAGCGACGGTGGGGCAGGGTTTGATCTTTGGTGAAGGGGATATAGGAGATCCAAACCTCAATCTCAACCTGATGGTCGATCCTGAGGGTGATCAGGTTGTGGTGCAAGGTGTGGTGTGCATAGAGGGTTCGATCGGAGCGGATGTATGTGGATATCGGGGCTCCGACCAGCTGTTCGGAGCAAACAAACGTCGGCGACACTTAATGGGGTGGACGGATCGAATATGGAAATGAACTAGAAATGAAGGGTAACTGAAGTTCTAGATGAGCTCTAGAGCTCTAGGCGAAGGAGGCAAACGAGGTTATGGCCTTGAGTGAGCTGTGGAAGGCTTGGAGGCTTGTCGCGACAGCGCCCTCCGGCATGAGGTTAAGCCACGTCTCCTGACCACCAAATTCCAACCCGAAGGAACCCTCTAAAAGCTGTCACTCGACCTAAGGTGGCTAAGGGTGGAAGAAGAGGCGAGGAATGAGCTGCTCTTGTGTGGAGGCGGAAGAAGATACTTTATAGGATTTCCAGGGAGCTGGAAGAATTGGGCAGGAATACACAACACTAGGATGATCCATGCCTTCCTATGGGATCATCAAAGGTCATGGATCACCTAGGAAGACATGGGTAAAGAATCAGAGTGAGGTGTGGCCTGACCCGACTGTGGAAATTAGGAGAAATAGGTCCAGCATGTGCGGTTGGTTTGGGTCAAGCATGGAAGAAGGCGTTCACCCATGTCAACAAGATGACATGGACCAATCAGAAAATTCAAATGTACAAAAATTCTTACAAATTCAATAAAAAATAATTAATGATTTCTAATCAAAACGTTTTCAAAATAAGAAATGTTGGTTATTTTTCAAGTATTTTTCCATGATTTTCATTTATTTTTATGAAAAATAAATTAATTTCTATACAATATAATTTATTATATACAAGTATAATATACCTATGTAATTTGTACAATTATTTTTATTTTTTTTTATTTTTATAAAAATATCCCCATTTTGTATTTTATTTATTTACAACATGTTCTTAATAGTCCAAAATAGTTTTTATTTTATTTTTATTAGTCATGCACAAGTATATAATAAATTGAGAATGTTGTATGTATACATGTAATTTGTACAATGAGATATAATTTTATTTTAATTTTTGTTTTATTTTTATGATTTTTATTTTATTTTATTTTATTTTTAGGAAATAATACAAGGAGGTAAAAAGAATAGATTATTTTTATTTTATCCAAAAATAATTATCTACATATGTAGATTATATATACAATATAGAGTAGGCCCAATCTCTCTCTCCTTATTTTATTTGCCATCAGGTCAATGGTTGACCTTCTCTTTGGTTTTAGGTCACTCTGTATTTATTCTAAATACCTCCCTCTTTTTTCTTTTCCTTTATTCTTTTTTTTTTTGCACAAATCCATGCGAAATATATACAGTTAACATATGCATGCCAAATGCTAATTTATTGCATTTACACTTATCTACATGATGCTTTACCAAGATAAATAGCTAAATTAAAATAATAAAGAGTGAGAATCAGGGATTCATCAGCCCCCTATACTTTGCCTTTTCTTGTCCCTTAGCAAACACTTATTTGAAGAAAAAAGTGAAAAGAGAAGGAAAAGAAAAAGAAGGAGAATCAGAGTTGATTTTTAAACGTGTTTTCATTAAATTGAAGTATGGAGCTCAGTCAAACCTTTGGATTATTAGTTTGTCAGAACCTTATTTGGATCTACGTTTAAGACTCAACAACCTCTAAGTTCCACCAATCTATGTTCAAGACTCCTCAATAATCCAGATCAAAACAAGTCTACACAAACTCTTATGACCATGAATCTTTTCTTATACGGTATAAGTGATATGTATCTCCCCACCTCTGAAATGACAAAGAAACAATCCCCCCTAACAAGGTAACTCTAAGTCCCTAGTCCAACAGCTCTTTCCTCGAGGAGTGGGGTATTCCCTTTTAAGTTCAAGTTCAACCAAGTCAAGAAGAGGGGAAAGAAGAGAATGAATCATGACCAGTGTAGCCATGTATCCCTGGGAGCCCAACCAGAGTAGCTAAGTCTCTCGCTGCTAGCTTCATGAGATGAGAATGGGTAAAATAAGCTTTGCTTAATTTGGTTATACATACTCTGGTAGGCATTTTATTTTCAATCAGGTATGTCCACTTTTTTGGAGTTTTTCTTTCTTTTGCACATTTTTTTGATGTGCATATGTACAACATATCTACATGGTGCAACATATATATATAAGGACTTTTTCCTCTTGAGACAGTAGACTATACCTCTTTTGAAGCATTATTGTAACCCACAACCTCAACACCACCAGACCAAGTTGAGGCACACTTCCATAACTAAAAGAAGATGAGAGGTTCCGCCTAGATGTACTACCCTCGTATGCTACCCCAAGCCAAAGGAAGCTGCCTCCTCACCACCTCATCCATAGAGAGCTACGTGTAAGGTGCTGGTGCAAGTAAAGCCATTTTCTGTGAGAGTCATGTGTGCATTATTAAGTGTTCTACTTAGGCTCATCAAGATGACATGTGATCATAGCCTAGTGGACTCAAAGAATTAAGTTACCAATGGACCTGAAAAGTCTTAATCCCCACATCCTATAAGGTTCCTCTTAGAACTAGGAAGATTAATGTCTTAACCAAAATCTATTATCCAATTTAATTCCAGTCTGATTTAAATGTCAACCATGATTCAGAAGAATGTACAAATATTTACAAAAATCTTTTTATGCAACGTTTTTTCAAATGTGCAAAATTTTTAAAAATGTTTGAATGCATGCATGAATGCAGAAGTTTTGCAAACTATTTACAAATATTTACACAAGGGTTTTTGCAAAATTTTCATTCTCAAAACATTTTATAAAAATTTTGTACTATATACATAATTTTGCTACCAAAATATAGACAAAACTTTCGCTCACAAGACATTTTTATAAACATTTGTACAAAAAAATTTTATAAATAGTTATGTATGTGCAAGAAAGAATTTTATATACAAGATTTTTTGTAATTTTTTGTGATTTTCAATTGAAGGGATTTAGCCATTTTATTTATTAACACACTTACACAAAGTACGAGTTATTGCTAAAGTATATATGTAATATATACGACTCCCCCCCATACTTAGCTCGAACGATGTCCTCAGAGTGAGCAAAGAGCGATGAATAAGACATAACTCGTGCATAGTATAAAGAAGTTAAAAGTATTGCTATACTACAATGACGAGTCAAAGAATAGAATGAAGAGGTCTCGGCGGTTCCCCTGTACTTAGAATTGAGTAATCCTAAGTACAGCAGACTGTGCACCAAGGGGAAAACCGAGTGAGAGAATGGACAAGGTTTACCTCCCCTATACTTAGGGTAATATATCCCTAGGTATAGGTAGCAAAACAGAGGTAAAAAGAATCAAAAGAATACAAAAACATTTGGCACCTACCCTATACTTAGGGTACAGTACACCTAAGTATAGTGTAATCCCAAAAAGTAGATGGGGTCTTGGAGTAAAGAATGAGATGATATGGACATCTGGATCTATACAAGGTGGGAGACGGTGATAATCAGGCACAAGATGCAACTGATGTGCGTCAAAGACCACATCTCATGCAAAATAAACCAGGGCGACGTCAACGATTAATGGTTCATGATCTAGATATGATTTTGAGGCGTTGACCGTTAACATGAAAGGTGGACTCAGATGACATCTCAGATATGTCGATACTACCATTGTCATGCACCTTTCGGACCAGGTATGGTCCTTTCCACTTGCTTAATTTCCTTGTAAATAATCGAGCCTGGCATCAAACAACCATACTCTCTGATCTGGCTCAAACTGCTTATGGCTGATATGAGAAGCATGCCATATCTTTACTCTCTCCTTACATTATAGGCTGCTTGAGAAGTTGTGTCTCTAAGATCCTCCAAGGCTACCAATTATGCCATCCTTTGATCTCCTATACTCTCTGGATCAAATAATATATCAGTGACAACCCATAGTGACTTATGATTAATCTCAACAAGTAAATGGAAGGGCTTGCCAATGAGACAGAAGGGGGACGTACCCAAAGAAGTCTTGAAGGTAGTTCGATATGCCCACAAGACCGAGTCTAAAAGTTGTAACCAATCATTTCGGTCCGGGTGGACTACCTTCTGCAATATCATCTTGATATCCATGTTCGATACTTCAGCAAGACCATTGGTCTGAGGATGATATGGAGTCGCAACGCGATGGTCTATGTTGAAGTCGCTAGCAAGTTCCTTTACCTTGTCATTGATAAAGTGAGACCCCCCGTCAGATATCAACACTCTAGGGTCCTTGAATCGTGAAGTGATATTCTTCCTCAAAAATCTGCAAAAAGTCTTGGCATCTGCAGTACGGGTGTTGTGGCCTCAAACCAACGTCTCACATGATCCACAACCAACAAAATGTACTCAAATACATGAATCTTAGGGAATGGACACATGAAATCAACGACCCATGCATCAAAAATATCACAAAAGTGATTGGGCTGCATCGGCATCATATTACGTTGTCCACAAGTGCCCATACTCTGATAGTCAAAACACCTCTTTACAAATTCATCAGAATCTTGAAGAGGGTAGGGCACCATAGGCTGGATTGAAGCACTTTCTGTGTTCTAGAATGATGTCCTCCTTCCTCACGCTTGTGGTAGCATGTAAGGATGTTGTGGTGCTCCTCCTGAGGAATGTACCAATGCCAGACACTATCCCCTCCTTCATAATAAAGGATGGGATCCTCCCAACAATAGGACTTGGCCTTCTCAAGGAAAGTCTCAAGTCATTGTCTGGGCCAACCTTGTGGAATATTATTGTCAACAAGATAGTTCACAATATCGACGTACCATGGGAGAGAGACGATAGCAAGGATCGCCTCATCTGGGAAGGTCTCCGGAATAGGATCAATCTTCTTGGATTCCTCAAGATTTTCCAACTGGGAGAGATTATCCACGACCACATTCTTAACTCCAGGTTTATCCTTAATCTCAATGTCAAACTCCTAGAGTAAAAGGATCCATCTAGTCAGTCTCACTTTGGCATCCTTCTTATCTACGAGGTACTTGATCACGGTATAATATGTACAGATAGTCACTTTTGATCCAAGAATATATGATCAACCTTAGCCAGACCAACTTCCATGCTCCTATTGAAGATGATATGATCAAGCACCATACCCTGAGTTACCATAAAGTGTCTCTTATCTCAAAATAAGACAAGATGAAACTCTATGCAATGCTGAAGAACATGGTCTAGGCAGTCAAGACAAGCATCAAACCCATTGCTGTAGACCGAAATATCATCCATAAAGACCTCTTAGCAGTCACCGATTATGTCTAAAAATATAGACAACATGCACCTTTCGAATGTCGCTGGGTCCTTACATAGACCAAAGGGCATCCGCCTAAAAGCATAGGTCCCAAATGGACAGGTGAATGTCGTTTTGTCCTGGTCTTCGGGTGCTACGGCCACCTGATTGTATCCGGAGTACCCATCAAGAAAGTAGTTGTGGCTCTTCCCGGCTAGCCTCTCTATAATCTAATCAATAAAAGGTAGCGGGAAACGATCCTTCTTGGTGGCCTGACTCAATCGCATATAGTCCACACAGACCCTCCAAGAAGTGGGTACCCGGGTAGCTATCTCCTATCCAGACTCGCTCAAAAGTGTAGTGATGTTTTTCTTCTTAGGCACCACATGTAATGGACTAACCCACTTGGAGTTGGAGATGGGGTATATAAAATCAACACTCCACTATTTCGATATTTTCTTCATGACTACCCCTCGAAGATTCGGGTTCAGCCATCTCTGGAACTCACGCGATGGCTTGGCATCCTCCTCGAGATAGATATGGTGGGAGCACAGAGACAGGCTTATTCCGTGGAGATCAGCTACACTTGATCCAATCGCCTTGCAGTTCCTTTCAAGAATCTCCATCAAATGGGATTCTTGCTCTCCAGACAAATTGGTTGAGATAATGACTGGGTACATCTCATGCTCACCCGTAAGGAATCTATACTCCAATGACTCACGACAAAGTCTTCAATTCAGGATGACTGGGAGCAGGTAAATATAGACTTTGAAAGGACTGAGTAAATGCAACAAGATTTGAATGAGAGAACTCTCGCTGATCATGCAAAACTAGCGAAGATGACCCTGCTGGTGTATCTGTAGTCGGTGACGGCACAGTCTCCAGCCTAGCTGCTGGCTCTGTGGAAATAAGATAAGGTAGTAAATCATCAAACTTTGCCCAATCTATGTCTGAATTCGAGGGATATGAATCTGAATCACAAGAAATATACTCTGCCTCGCTATCCTTAACATGGTCTGTAGCCTCAAATGTGTCCTCTGCCAAGAGTGTGCTCTCCAAGCTCTCCTTTGCTCGGATATGTGAATATACGGAATCAGAAGGTGAGAAAAGGCCTCGTGAAATGGGATCGGACCAAGCAGCTTCATCAGTGATAACAGAGTCGCACTCCTGGTGGACGTCTCGCTCTACCTCGGTCATCTGCTCTATGTCGCTACACTTCTCTAAGTAAGCTGAATCTTGTGCTCCGGTTTTGTCGATCTTCTCTATACGTATACTCTCTCCCTCGAAACGAAAGTACACCTTCCCACTATCATGGTCGGACACCGCGTTGGCTGTGGCCAAGAACGGACGTCCTAGAATGATGGGGGTATCAGTCACAGATTCAGGGATCTCCATGTCCAATAGAACGATCTCCACGGGGAATTTCAGGCCCTGAATTGTAACGAGCATGTCCTTCAACAACCCCTTCGACCTCTTGACAGATCTATTAGCAAACTGAAGGTTTGTCCTGCTTTGTCTATGAGAGACAGACTCGAATCAGTTGAGTAAGGTTGCAGGAAGAATGTTGATGGAAGAGATGTTGTCTAATAGAGTACAATCGAATGTCCGCCCATGAATATGGCATCTGACATTGGGAGCTCCTGCATCTGGCCTCTTAGCTGGCAACCAGTTCTGGATGGCAAAGAATGTGGCACATGTCAGCACATGGATTCTGCTTGATTGTTCCTCTTCTTCCTACGGATAGTGGTCTTCTCTCTCAAATTCGTCTGGAAGAGAGGGATGTGCTCAAGTGCCTCCTATATAGTCAGCTGAATCTAAAATCTATCAATCATCTGCTGGCTGACCTCTAGCTGCTGCATTTTTTTGGATTTTCTATTTTCCTCCCTTTCATCAAGTGAAGCGCATGAGGGAAGGCAATAGTTGGGCCCTTTTCAGATAGAGGGAGAAGAAGGGGTTCCTTCTGCTGAGAGGGAGTGGAATTCATACAAATATAATCAAGCATCACATATGGAATCGATGATGAAGAAATATTTCCTTTATTAATTTTTATTGTTTTTTCATGATGTCCTCGGGTACAGAAACTAGAGAAAATACTGCAGGCATAGAAGGGGTGACCTCAGTACCACCCACGGTTGCGGGAGTTGCGACGTCAGTACCTTACTCTGTCTCAACATCCTTGGTGGCATCAGTACCACCCTCTACATCTGGAGAAATGACAGCCTCAGTACCATTGGCTTGATCCACTTCCTTCATGCCTTCAGCACCATCGTCATCATCATCAGCAGCATCAGCTTCGCAATCCTCCTAGTGTGGTGCTCATGCATCCTCTTGGTGTTGTTGCTCAGACAAGGCACCACTTGCTAGCATCCTAACGCCCCTAAGTGTAACAAATTCAACATCAAATGTATATGAAGTAATGGCACCCAATAAATCACTAGGAGTGGTGGTCTCTATGAACTGTACCTGCTCAGATTTTCTTTTTAGGTTATTCAGATTGGGCTTAATCTGAGCTGGTATGGTAACCTTGCCCTTGATGATCTCCCTCATATCCTAACGAAACTCGTCCATCTCTCGCCTGAATGTTGCTTGTTGGTCGGAAAGTAGGCGGGCTAGATTGCTGGCTAGATCATTGAGAGCTAGGTTGTCATAGGATGACCCATGAGAACCCGATGGGTTGCCTTCCTAAGAACGAGGTTATTGCTCGAACTGATGAGGGGCAGGCTGAGAATACTGTTGAGGCTGTTGTTGTGGCTGCCTCCACTATTGTCCCTGTTGGTAGGGATGAGGTCCTGACTAGTATTGCTGCTACTGTGGCTGGTGAGGGAACTGGGGCTATTGCTACAGCTGGCCGAACTGTCCACCCTGAGATGGAGGCTCTTACTAGGATGAGGCAACTACAGTAGACCACCTAAATCCGGGATGATCTTGATGGATCCTGGGATGCTACCGATTGTAGCAATTCTCGTTGACTTCCATCAATAGATCATGCTCGAAAGTGGGTGGCGGAAGAACTGCCTGTGGCTTATCCTACTGATACACCGCCATCTGGGTGTTCTCTGATAGCGGTGGCTGGAGGTACTGGTGTTGTGACTGCTGGAACGGTTCTGCCTTGATGTGGTGAACCTGTCGGTGTTGGGCGGAGTGCTGGGTCGAGCTGCTGCTGTTGGGATCAGCCCATGACCTGAGACGGGACTGAGAAGACGTTTGTGCCTCCTGGAGACATATTATCTAGGTCTTCATGTCACTCAATGTTTGTGCCAACTGATCAATATGCATCATGACCTGGAACTACTTCTTCTCTATAATCTCAATGCGTTCCATCTTCTCGTTGATGATGCCCATATTAGCAGCCGACGACTCTGCCTATGCTACGGCTGCTGAAGAGGTGGATGGACCAGCATCAACTTGTGCTATCCTTTGATAGGACACGGCATGGGGTGAGGGCTTCCCCTGAGTGTAGAGGCGGGTCTGGGACATAACTGTAGAGTTCTGAGCCATCTCCTTGTATATGGCACAGACTTGATCTTCGTTATTGGAGCAGTAGGAGCCCCCACAAGAAGCATTCACAAGCCCCTGCAGCTCCAATGTCAGCCCACAAAAGAAGCTATGTACTAAGTTGGGCTTTGAGATATCATGGTATGGACACCTGTCAATGAGCTCACGAAATCGATCCCACGTCTCATGGAACTTCTCGTTGGGGATCATGGAGAAGTTGTTGATCAGAGCTCTAGTTGTGTTCGTCCCACAGAGTGGATAGTACTTGTTTAAGTACTCAGCCAAGAGATGTTCCCACAAAGTAACATATCTCCCCAAATGTGTCAGCCAGTAGGCTGCTCTGTCGACCATGGAGAACGGAAAAGCCATCATCTTGATGGTGTCCTCGTCCACATGTCTGTCATGGACAATGCTGCAGATCATCTTGAATTCCTGCAAATGAAGATGCATCTCCTCGGTGGCAAGCCCATGGAACTTGGGCAATAGCTGGATCATCTTAGGAGGGATCTTGAAATCTCCCAGGATCGCTGCAAGCTGAATCTAACGGTGTGTAAGAGTCGCACCAAGGTTGTGCAACTCTCTCATCGGTCTCATTGGTCGGAGTGGCTCTGGTGTCTCCTCATGCTATCCTCTACCTCCTCCAATTTCTAGTATCTCTCCTCCACCAGCTTGGTTTGGCTCTCCTCGGTTCGCTTGCATCTGTGCCATCTCTCTACGCATATCTTCCGTGAAGGCTCCCTGATCTCTGAATTGACGCTGCATAGTCTCTAGGGAGGCTATAATTGTGTTGTTGATGGCACCATGGTCTAAGACATATGTGGTTCTACGGGGCTACCCATCAGTGCGCTCCTCACTGTTGGCCATATCTTATATCGCTGCAAAGGCAAAATATCCTAACTCAGGTGCCATCAAATGACCAAATATTTGCTCTGGTCTCTCCTCAGGCACCTCGGGACTGGAAGAAGGGTGGTCGAGGGGGAACATGGCAGAATCGAGCTTGGGTTCAAAGAGCAGGTCTATGCTCTCCCGAACCTGCCTAGATGAGTGGAGAGGAGTGCTCTAAAGCGGTGCAGCCAAAGGCTGCCTAAGGGACCTCCGGCCCATCATCATGATGTCGAGAGAGAAGGGGGATGGGATATGGAATCAAACAGGAACAGAAATCAAAACCCCAATTCACCTATGCAATGCTGAGCTGATTACCGTATAGGTTCAGTCTTTTATCTTGTCGATTTTTTAGTTGATAGTTAACAGAGCGATTAAGCGAGCTCGTAGGAACACGATACTCCTAAGAGACTGGCCCAATCCCAAAGCTAGATCTTTCTCAGCCAGTACAAGTTGAAGACCGTTTACCGTTTACCTGTTCAATTCGCTCTACTATGAAAATCACGGCCCGCTTTATCGAAAACCGGAGCGATCCTCACCGGAGAACGACTAACCCCAAGACTGGTAGTCTAACAAGAGTTCAAGTATGGCTCTAGCCTAGTGTACGGGTCACTCTCTCGCACGATTAAACCTAACAATGAGGGGATGGCTCTCCCAAGATGGCTTTTTTAGACGAAATGTATTTTATGATCAAGTTTAATTAGTAGTCCAAATTTTTTGATTATCTCTTTTAGGTATTTTTCAATATGCAAATAAACGTCTAATGAATTTTTCGATTCTCCTGATTATTTATAGTCCAAAAACAGGGGTAGAAGTCGAAAAAGCTGATGCACGATCAAACACTATGATACAAGCAAAGTAAGAGATGTGTACCTATCGCCCACTCTACATGCAGGGTCATCTACGCACAAATTGAAAGACTGAAAGTAAACTAATCTAAATGATGCAAGAAGAAAAAGGCCTTAGACAAGAAATTTCTTTACGCGAATAACAGTAGCTAGCTAATTAGACTAAGTCTGGAGTCTAATCATGGGAAGCACTCGAATCCTGATAAATCTACGATTCGTCATTTTTATTCATTTATTTTAGCTTAAAATCCTTTATAAAACACCTATACATTATACTAACTTCACATTCTTACTAACTTGCATCAATTTGTAAATATTGTATATTTGTATATTATTTTAACCTAAAATAAATAAATAAAGGAAAAACAAAGAAAAGAAAAGAATACTATGTATATGTATTAGATACAGGCTGAACCGAACACCGAAAGAAGGTCAAGACTTAACCTGATCGACCAGGAATAAAGTAGGGGGGGATAGGGTCCTTAATCAGAAAATCCAAAAAATGTGTGTTTTGTAAATACTTATCACTTAGTGTGTAAATGTATATAAAACTAACACAATTTTATTTGTATATAAATTAACCTTAAAAAAAATAATTTTCATAATTAAAGTTGTAAAAAAGTTGTTTGCTAAATAATAAAAATAATTGCACAAAGAAATCAAGTATATAACAAAAGTAACCACATCTGAAAAAGCCATTAAGCGATAATTTAAAGATTAATTCCGACTCCAAATGAACTCAGATTGAACTTAACTCACTTCCATTGCTAAATTTAATTATCTTTAAAATCGTAGAGATTTCATAATTTCTAGAGTTACAGTTGAAAAGTCAATTTTCATGGGTAGTTTGCAATTTTGCCAATTATTTGTACATATTGTATTTGTAAATATTTGTAAATATTTTTACTAATTATTGAAAAAAATTAGAAATATTAATTTGCTTATTTACCCATGTAGATAATGTGATATTTCTATATAGCATATGTATATAGTTAATTTTCTTAACTTATTATCACAAAAAATAAAAAAATTAACATTTAATTTTCCAACAAATAAAGTGAAGAAATACAAAAAAATTAGTTAATTCTTGTAGATATTTATCTTTCTACTTTATATCATTTCAAATGCTCTTCTCTCTTATCTCTTATCTTCATCAAAGATTTCAAAAATTCAATTGTCAATCCCATTCTATCTATTAATAAATCTCCACTATTTTTTTATTTGATCAATATTTGGTGATAGGAACCCGATCTCCGAGAGCCTTAGTGTCACAGAAGGGTGCCTAGCCTTTGAGCAATCCTGTGACAACGAGTCGACCTTCATCGAGGTGATCAAGGTCTTTTCTGCTTCTAGGGTGAGATCCACATTTTCTTCTTATTTTGTATCCTAGATCTAGATCTTAAAAATTCATCATGATTTGATCCTCCACCATCCTTATTTTTTATCCCATTCTCTTGATCCTATCACATTCTTTTCTACCTTGCACGATCTCTCAACTTCGACCACGCACGGTGGCCAGAGATTAAGATCCATCCCTCATTTTTCGTCGGATCCCTGCTCATGCATTCCGTTTTGATTTCGGGGATCAAGTCATCATGCTTTCATCCTCTTTTATTTATAAATTAAAAAAATAAAAACAAAAATAAAAAATATATATATTTGTTTTCTTTCACTCTAACATTTGTTTTTAGGATCATCTAAAAAATAAATAAATAATAAAAAAAACATTTTTTGTTATTGATCTATTTCAGATATATAAAAAATAAAAATAAATAAAGTTTTTTTATTACTGCAGTTGTTTACAGTTTAAAATTAAAAAATTAACAAAAACACGGATAGCCCAGGCCACCGCCTCCGCCTATGGTGGAGCCGCTCACCAATCAGCCACTAAAGTTGATGCCCCCTCCGCTAACTGGAGTCGCGTCGCCTCTGGCGGCTTTCGTCTTGCCTCGCCAACGTAGGGTCTTCCGCTGCCCAGATGCATGATCGCTCGTGCACTTTTCCTCATCCGTCGCGTTCCAGAACCACAACACCTCCACTGCGTGGTCGCGCGCCACCGCGCGCCTCCACGTAATACGCACGGCGCCACTAGCTCGTGCGACTCCAACCCAGTTCTTCGACACCGACCGCTCGACACCCCCGCTCTTTATTCCTTGCCAGCAGCCCGCGCCCGCGAGCACCCCTCGCAGATCCACCACCGTGTGAAATCCGCTACCGGCATCGCCATCTCCGTCAATCTGAAGCTCGAACCAGCCCTGCCACGCGTGGGAAGCAAGAAGAGGGGCGTCGGCGACACACCCCTTGATTTGTTGTAGTGAAGAACGAAGACCCCAAAGAAACCCTAAGGGGGGACTAAAAATTGACAATTTTCATGAAAGTCCTCGCAGTTTACTGAAATATCAAAGAAAAACAGCGCCTCAACTGTCACATGCGCAACATGCGTTCACTCGGGAAATTTGCACTCTGCCCTGAAGATTTCTGAAATTTCAAAAAGACTACCAGAGACGCATGTCACGTGTAGAGCACGTATGAACTGGGTAAATTGCAATATTTCATTTCCATTTTTTCTTGTTATTTATTTTGCGAAAACTATACACTATTTGCAAACTAGTCCATGAATTCCAAACCTTTATTTTGATACCTTTTCTTATTGAAATAAATATTTTATTTGGTCAATTAAACTCAAAAAAATCATGCCATATTCCTGATGTGATTATCATTCTAGCATAAATTATCATTGCATTTTATCATTATTTCACATTATTTAAAAATAAAAATGTGTCACTTTTCCATGATTGAAATTCCAAAATTCATTAATATATTAAAGTTACTTTAAAAATTCCAAAAAATATAAAAGTTTCATTTCATTGTATTTTAATTTCTATCTAAATTTCACGTATTAATTCCATTTAAAACCAAAAAATTGAAAAATACTATAAAAATTATAAAATTTTTAAAAAATATGCAATTATCTGAAAATCGTGATTTCATTTCTTGTTTATAGATATTTGCATATAATCCATCATAAAAATAATTGCCAAGCGTTTTGGGCACTTAAAATATTTTTATGTTGCAAATTACTCCATGTTGTGCACTATTTATCACTTTTGCCACTATTTGATTTCTAGAAAAAAATACAAAAAGATCTGAAAATTCTAAAAACTCTCAAAAAGATTTCAAAAACTCTAAGACATAAAAATATTTCTTCTGAATTTTTCTGAGCATTTTTTTGATATGACTGAAAAATACAAAAAGAGTTTGGTGTGGTCTTTCTTATCTTGGTCATATTGTTCTTTATTTGAAATTTAAAAAATGCAAAATTAAAATCACAAAAAATTTGAAAAACTTAAATTAAAAAATTGAAATAAAAAATAAAAAAATAAAAAGAGAAAAATCCCACAAAAACCAAGGATAGTTTGAATAACCCTCGGGAAATGTATCCTTCCCGAGTTCGATCCTCTCCGCTATATAGGTAAATAAGTAGCAAAAAATTCTCTTACTTAATTATTCGCTTTTAGTCAATTTTGCAGGATAAGAAGAAAAAAATAATTTATTTATTTGTCATAGGATTTTTTAGTATCGCAACGACCATATCCATTATAAATTATCAATCATCGAGAATCATGTGTCAACAAAATGGCGCCGTTGCAGAGAGGGCAGTTAGGTTTCTCTTTTGACCTGCTATTCGTGGTTGTAAATATCTATTTAGATTTTGCCATACAGATCATTGTTTATATCCACTGCATTCATTTCATTATTTGTGCTCATACTTTTATAATTGATTTCTTACATATTCTCTCTTTTCTATTTCTTGCGAAGGCCCACGGAGCGAAGGAGGCAATCCTAGGAGAGCCGAAGCACCCAAGCGAATCGGATGTGGCTTGATTCTTAACCAAGCCACATGATAGCGTGAGAGGAAGAGAAGAAGATTTGAAGGAGACCAAACAAAGAGAGAGAGAGAGAGAGACTCAGTTTTCTCATTTTTTAGCATGTAAACACTTGTAAAAAGGACATCCATTTGCTACAGGGTCTGCTTCACCAAGTGCCAGTGCACTTGGGGGACCTCACCGGATTTATTTTCATCACCTTTATTTTCTTTGTTTCATGCGGATTTCGTGAGCTACCTCTTGATTGCTTTAATAAATTTTCTTAAGCCAGGTAATTAATTAGGTCTAGACACCCTAAACAAGAATTTCCGTGCCTATAGAGTGGAACGTAATTTGGACTTAGTTAAATTAACTTGTTCTTGCCCATTAATAGAAGTTATCATCTAGGACGGTTCACTTGCATCATGTAGGATAGTTTATTAGTCTGTATTTAAATTCGGCACGGATCATTTCGCATGTAGAGTGCTGACGATAAGGTGCGCATCTCTATCCCATGCATGCATTATCGTTTTTAATCGCCCATTGGCATTTCCGATCTCCTTCCTGATTTTTACCCGCATAAGATGAAAAGGAAATTGAACACTCGATAGGCGATACTTTGAAAGTATTTTAACCAAGTGACAACTGCCTAAAATACAGGACAGCTAAAGAAAACTCGACCCTAAAATAAAACACAAGGAAAAATAATTATTTTGAAGAGAGTAACCCCCTCATTGTTTGGTTTATATTTAGAGAGAGAGCGACCCACACTAGGATAGAACTACGCCAGAACTCTTTTCAGACTACTATCTTGGGTTAGTCGTTCTTCAGTGAGGATCTCTTTGATAACTCTTAGGGCCTGTTTGGTTGCAGGGTTGGGAAGGGTTGGGCCAACCCAACCCTTCCCAACCCTCCAACCAAACAGCCCAATCCTCCTCACAGTTTACTATTCACAGGGGTACCCCTGCCCAATCCAACCCTACCCAACCCTGCAACCAAACAGGCCCTTAAAGCGGCCCGCGACGTCCTTAATAGATTGAATTGATCGGGTAGCCAGTAAATGGTCAGCAGTTCATACTAGCTGGGAAAGATCAAACTTTGGGATTAGGCCAGTCTCCTGGGAGCATTGTGTTCCTAACAGCTCTCTTTAACCGCTCTAATAGATTTTATTATTATCAAACTTTAAAATTGACAAGATAATTTATCCAACCTTCACGGTCTTCACATTGAGCTGAATTGGTGAACTTGGGGTTTGTATTATGTTTGATTTCTTGTGTGCATACTAGATCCTTCTGTGCATTTATGTCTTTTTCTTCACACATATTGACTTAACCCTCGTGCTCTCCCAATCATTTTCTATTGTTTCGGAGATGGCCCACTGGAGTTATTTTAATCTGATCTTCGCAGATCCCTCTTACCATCTAGCAGATCCACCTTCCTTTTTCCAGGAGTACCTTCCTCATGATTTTTCGTGCATATCTGCCTAACCCATTATTTCAAAAGTCGGAGTACTTTTATTCTCACCTACCCTCATCCCACTCACCTGATCATGGGATTTTGGAGTCACCATTCATGTTGTCCAGACTTGAGACCTTGAACCAGATGATGGTGCATATGAATTCAAGGATTACCAATTTATTTTACATTACTAAGAGGCAGAGTTCTGCTCCACTATTTAAGGATATTAATTCACTTGAGGATAATCATGACAGATTACAATCGCCCAAAATACAAAAAATGAGAAAAAAACCAAAAATCCAAAAAGAAATCAGAAGTCACATTGATTATTCATTTTGCGAAGAGGGGGGACCTATGCCAAACCATTTTCCCACACACCGCATGTCCCACCTTTGAAATCGAGGATGCCACTGTACAGACTGCTCTTGTCAGTCCTCGTGTATATGTTGATTCCGATCTCCTCCCTTGTATGGAGGGGGTTCAAAAATTTAAAAAATGTTGTCTGAACCTAAATTGGTGTCCACTATTCATGAGATCATTAAATCCCCATTTCAACAGGCCATGATAGATTTATCTACTCCTCAACACAAGAAGAGAAGCGAAGGAGAAGATCTGAGCATCACATCTTGACCATGGCCACTGCCTATGCCATCACTCACCGTCCACATTTTGAGAAAGGGAACACTACCATACCTCTTGTGAGCTGCTCCATCTTTGACCATTCTTGTGATAATACTCTCCTTGACGGCGGTTCTTCAATCAATATAATACCCTTCTCCATGGTACAGTCTCATCATCTTGGGCCTCTCAAGTAAACCCAGATGATAGTTCAATTTACTGATGGATCTATGAAGAGGCTGTATTCTAGAAAATCTGTCATTCTCATTAAGGATATGAAATTCACTTATGATTTTGTTGTATTGCACATGGAGACCTCCATCCTTGTGGAAAACCCTCCAATTATCCTGGGACGGCCTTTCCTCGCCTCTGTGGGAGCTGTTATTGATTTTGGATTAGGAGAGATTCACTTCTGTTCTGATGTAAGGAGCGATGTGTTGATCACTACACCCATTTCTGACCAGGGATCTGCATCCCATGAGAATGTGCCTGTATTAGCCAACCCCAAGGACTTTGACCACGATGATACTACAAGAGATTTTTGCTGTATGATGGATGATACTGAGACCCGAGAATTGCTCTTCAAGGAGGAGGACTCAGAAAGCATAGACCTTGGAGTTCCCTATTCTGGTATGCCGCGATGTATTGATGACATCTGCGGGATTTACACGATAGATGCCCTAAAGAGGAAGGTAGACTCTGAGATTAGACAGAACGAACATGTTTTGACTACATCCACTGATGAGTCCGTTCCTATTCACCTTGATTTACATGAGACTGATAAGGCCGAATTTGATTTGATTTCTTTTATAAAGCAATTTTGTCCTTTTGATAAAGATGATGGTCCAATAGAGGCTTGCCAGGCTGGAATAGACCTTACTTTTTTGGATAATGAATTCGAGCCTTTTTACTTTGATATTTGCAGAACTTCTTAGGCCGTACATGACCATACTACTTCCATTGACTGGTTTAGGCCTGCACATTCTGAAACTGTTGAGGATACATTACTGGTCGATCCTGATCGATTTGTGTCTAATGATGACCCCAATATCGACTACACCTTGTCAGATCTATTCCTTAGCGGTCCCGCAAGAAGGTCCGCATTCAACCTTCTTGATCTGTGTACATCCATTTCTCTTGTACATCCTTTCGTTTCACTCTTTCTTCTCCCGTTTCATTGTTCTCCCCTTTTCCGTGTGTATATAGGCTATACATATGATGTGGTTTATACTAAGTATGGGGGTGAAGGATTTGTGTTGTTCATATTCATCTTGTTCATCACTCTTGTTGTTGCCTATACTTAGGGATACTATACCCTACGTATAGGGGGGTGGGGGTGGTGCTGTACATATAATGTTTTTTGTATTTTCCATTGAGTCTGTACATTCTTTTCAACGGTATTCCCTTTTGTACACTCTATTACACTTAGGATTACTTGATCCTAAGTACAGGGGGATCACCGACTTCTCTTCTTTTTATCTGTTCCTTAAATCATTGTAGCATAGGAGACTTTTTACTTTTCTATACTTAGCATGAATTATGTCCTTCTTTGTCGCTCTCTGATAACTATGAGGACATAGTTCACGCTAAGTATAGGTGGGGTGTCGTATATATTGTATATATACTTTAGCCATAACTCGTACTTTTAAAATAGCTATTTTAGTGGATACGTATATAATTTTGTAAAATCCACGTGTGTAAAAAAACAAACAAAGAAAAACAATAAAAAACAATAAAAAAACAAACAAAAAAAATAAACAAACAAAAAATCATTTAAATACTTGTATATATTCTATTATCTCTTGTCCTTAAAAACATCTAAAAAATTACAAAACAAACATCTATAAAAAACTGCACAATTCAAAAAAAAATAAACCTTTCTTTCACATCTGCATTTCTCTCCGAAAATCCATAAAAAGTTCAAAATGAGAAAATTGTTTCAAAAAAATCTTTGCTTTCACATGTGCATCATTTTAAAAAAAACTTTATCTGCATTGTACAAATTTTCTTGGATTTGCATGTGCACTTTTCAGGATACTATTGACATTTAAAAACTAAGTCTGGAATAAAATTGAAGAATGGAGCTTAGTTGGACCTTAATCCACTTAATTTCAGAGGAACCTTATAAGAAATGGAGTTAAAATTTTTCAAGTCCTATTTACTTAATTCTTTGAGTCCATAAGACTATGCACACATGTCATATTGAGTAGTCTATGTAGAATATTTATCAACACATGCATGATTCTTTAAGACCGTAGCTTATCTTGGACAAGCACTCTACACGTATCTCTTCATGGATGAGGTAGTGAGGAGGCAGATTCCTTTGGCTTGGGGTAGCTGCAAGGGTAGTACGTCTCGGCGGAACCTCTCCTCTTCCTCTAGGGAAGGAAGTGCGTCTCAACCTGGTCTAGCGATGTTGAGGTCTAAAGATAGAATGCTGGGGGGGCTGCAATAATGCTTCAAAAGAGGGATAGTATACTGGCTCAAGAGGAAAAACTCCTTATGTATATGTTGTACCTTGTATATATGTTAAAAAAGAAGAGTACGGAAAAATGTAGAATCTCCAAAAGTGGACATGCCAGATTGATAAGTAAAATGCATGCCAGAGTCTATATAGAAGGATAAAAAATACAACAGAAGCTTCAAAGACAATTTTTTGTAAGCTTGCAATGGATGACTTGGCTACACTGGTCATGCATCCGAGGATAGATAGCTACACTGCTTACCATACATTCTTTTCTCCATCCCCTCTTCTTGAGCTAGTTGTACTTGAACTTAGAAGGGAATATCTCCCTCCTCGAGGAAAGAGTTGCAAGACAAGGGAACTAGAGTTACATTATTGAGGGAGGTTGTTTCTTTGCAACTTTTGAGATGGGGAACTATATCTTAATGACACCGTACAAGTAAAGATTCATAGTCACAAGAATTTGCGTATGTAGACTTGTTCTGACGTGACTTTTGAGGTGACCTGAATAGGAGTCTTATGGAACATAGAGGCTATTAGGTTTTAAATCCATCTCCCATTAAGGTTCCGACATACTAATAATCCAAAGGTCTGATAGAGCTAAAAACTACAATTTTATGAAGAAAAGTTTAATACTCAATATTGTCCCAACTTCTTTATTTTTCTTTCCTTTTTTCTTCTATTGAATTATTCTTGCAAATAAGTTATGACACCTTACTAGGGAGCAACAGATTGTAGCACATTTTTGTATATATAGTTGTCCGATATTTATTAGTGTTTTTTATACTATTTCTTCTTTGATAATTATTTAACGACTCTAATCCATTTTGCTTGTTAATCTTTCTTATCAGGGACTGCCTTACGAGGGCTTTCTCTTAGGAGGTGGATGCATCCAAGGCAAGCTGAAGTCGGCCTTCTCTTTTGGATCCAATCAGAAGAGTGCAAAAGATAAGAGTAGGGAAGGAGTAAAATAGTATATTTAGCTTGTTTTTTTTTGTTTATTGAGAGAGAGAGATTTATTTTTTGCAAAATAATTTGTAATTAAATTGGACACTACTCTCTCCATCGCACGAGGTCTAGTACCCGGGTGTTTGTTCACCTGAAGCCATGTACCAGATTTTTCATGTTTTATTGCCTTTGTTTAAATTTGTTTCCCGTGATTTAAGCTTTCCGCCTTTGTTTATATTTGTTTTCTTTGAGTGAGCCCTTAGATAGTAGGTTGCTTGACTCAGTAGCTAGGTTCAAAGCTCTACCAATATTGCATGCACCAATAGTCTACTTCACTTTGACTTAGTCAAAAATTAATTTCTATTTACTTAGACCTGGAACCACGAGCCGTGAGAGACATCATATTGCACTTGCAGGACCCGTTGTGGTGGGAACCAAGAGGTCTCTAAGATCACATATTAGGATATATTTTTGAGTGATTAGCATCTGGTTCTTCTCGATAATAGCAGCTACTATTTAGGATGTTTACTTACTTTTTCATATCTCCGTATAGTATAAGTATTTGAATTCTGCCTTGCATCCCGCATGGAGAGAGCTGGGAAGCACTGCAAGTAGTTCTATCTTTGCATGCATCATTAGTCACTAAGGTAAGATTTCTATCTTAGTGACATCTTGCATGGCTTTTTCGTACTCTCCCCCCTATGTTTATGTCACTTAGGACATAAAGGACAAAATACAAAAAAAATCCTTAGGAGACTTTCTTTGAAAAAAAATCAAAAAATGTGAAAAACCAAAAATTTTAAAAAGGGACTGCTAAATATACTTGACCTTAATTAAAAATTCGTAACGAACCATTCATTGTTTGGGGTTCATAAAGCCCGAATTATTTTCAGATATATTCTAGACCAAGTGAGGCGTGACCGGCTAAGGATAAGAGCCCAAATCCTGATATATGGCGTCTTGGTTATCACATGGATTGGCAAAGTATTGTTGCTTCTATTGTGCGTGACCGAGTAGGGCATAGTCGAGTACGGTGTTCCTACCTTGTGTGGAGCATCCGACTTGGTCTAAAGTACCGAGCTTAGGCCACACCCTCACGGGTATGTGATGAATACCCATTCATCACTCTTTATTCTTTTATTTTAGCTACAAAACCTTTGCCAAACACATGTATATTCCTGTAAATACAAATAATTGTCAATCAGCATACATTCTATAAATATGCATAATTAGCATGTTTTTGTGCATAAATAAAAGAATTAAGAAACAAAAGAAAAAGAGGGTGATATTCAAAATAAATATTGAGCGACCTAATCCCAAGGGAGGGCTCAGCATGGGCCTGACCGCATTAAAGCCAAAGTAGAGAGAGATAAGGAAGCTCACATTGTGTATATATACTTGTAAATAAAATAAAAATATTTTCCTCTAAATAAAAATAAAAATAAAAATAAAAGTGGATTTCTATTTGTTTGTAAATATTTGTTAATATAAAATTTAAAATAAAAATGAGAAAACTAAAAAGAAAATAAAAATACCTTCACCCTTGTATATCCACCATGTACATAAACTCACTTATATATTTATTTATCCCTATAAATAAATAAATTAAAATCTCATAAAAATTGTACATATTCTATATTTCATAATGTAAATAAATAAAATGGAAATTACGAAAATAAAACAAAAATTTAATTAATAAAAATAAAAATCA
This sequence comes from Ottelia alismoides, assembly GCA_037367405.1. Lineage (NCBI taxonomy): Eukaryota > Viridiplantae > Streptophyta > Magnoliopsida > Alismatales > Hydrocharitaceae > Ottelia > Ottelia alismoides. Next base: position 1,378,889 of record JAZKJV010004628.1, on the reverse strand, counting down.
AAAGACACATTGTATATATACCATACATGTATATAAATAAAGGTATTTATTTAGCCATTGTGAATAATTAATAAAAATACCATATTATTCCAAATTTTATCCTATAAGTAAATTAAATATAAAATTGGAATAACTTGTATAAAAATAAATAACTAAAAATCAAAAATCAAAAATACATATGTATATACATGTATATAATAATAATATTTTGTAAATACCTTATTTATATTTCAAAAAAATAAATAAAAATCATAAAAAATTAGTTATAAATAAATAAACATATTTCATATTTTAACTTTTCCAAATTCGGTCATTTACTGTTTATTATTCAATTTCTAAATAATTATTACGTGGCACCCTTCCATTGGTCCACGGGGAATGTTGACCCCCGGTCAACTTCCCCCGCGGACCTTCGTCCTTCGCTGATCGGGCTGTCGACCCGACTTCTCCCATTTTTACCCACTTGATCCGCCCGCCAAATCCGCAAACCCCGGGTCCTAATCATTCCCTGATCATCCGAGATCCGCGCCCGGTGGTTAGCATCGGGGTCCGTGCTCCTATTTCCTCGCCCAACTCCCATCTAGCTGGACCCCTAGCCACTTAAATTCCCAGCTCCGCCGCACGATTATGGCATCTTTGGCTCCACATTCTCCTTCCCAGGACCTCCACCACCTTCGCCTCAGTGACAGCAAGCGACCGGCGGTGTCGCAGAGAGGAGAGAGTGTCCAGACCATTGATCCGGCGACTTAGCGTCGCCGTACGCCGCCCCCTGCGTGGTGCTCGAGCCTCGGGCATCGACGGCCCTCGAGGCAAGGACCAGAGCTTCAGTAGCTCGTCCACAGTCGACTCCAACCTTCTGGTAATCTTAGTTTCTCCTGTCTTTCTCCAATTTCCATTTACGCCTAAATCAGCCATTCGCCGTCGACCTTCGATTCCGACCATAACCATCACTATCTCGATCATCGGAACCGACCTTCACCTCTGCCTCACTTCCCCGCACATTCTTCGCCCCTTCATTCAACCTAGTTCGCCACAGAACTGGGAGTCGAGCTCCTTCACCGTCGCCTCGCCGGAGCTCCATCGTCCCGACGCACCGTTCACCCCCCTCACCTCTAACCGGGTCGAGGCATTTTGCCCTTGACCCAGGAGACTTTCTGTGTTGCTTTGCAGGTCAGAGGAGGACCATCTGAGGTCCCCCACATTCAGCACAGGAGCTTCATCTCTCCGCTGTCGCCTGGGCTCCTCGGAGCTCCTTGGTGCCGTCAAAGGAGTTCTTCAGATGCGGGAGGCTCCAGCGATTCTTTTCCGATCTTCAGCAACCCCCGAGGAGGTCCACCGCACGCATATCGGGTCGGCGAACCTCGCCAGCCACCTGTTCTTCCTGGACCTTCAGCCACCGTCCATCCAGCCTCGCCGCTCCAGATGCGATCTCAGCCCTTGACGTGAGGAGCAGCAACACCCATTCGATCATTGGAGGTTGGATCTGGACCGTCAGATCAACGAGGTTTAACCCACAACACACCACAGCCGCACGATCAGCCACGTGGGTACACCTCTACCGTTCGATCTGTGCCGAGGGTGAAGGATATGGAATTTATCCCCAAGCGCATCACGGAAGCGTGATCGTCATATCGGATATGACGAAGAACGACTAGTCGCACTAGTTGTTCGGTGCAACGGAATTTAAAAATTTTATTCGATGAAACCACATGATCCGAGAACCATTCTCAAATCGTTTCATCTATAACCACAACAAGTATAATGCAATACCTCTTGAAGCGTGGTTGATCAAGTCTCTAAAGGAAGAGACCTCCTGTCTCAAGTCCGATCGTCGACGAGACTGCTTGCGAGCGCGGGGATGAACCGCGTTGTCCTCGCAATCCAAGAAGTTGATCCAAGCATGGTTGCTCCTGATCTCGTCGCACGAGATCAAGCGTCTCCTTCGTGAGAGGAACTCTCCAAGAAGACGGAGAACCGAAGAACGTCGAAGCGGCGGCACGGTGGTGAAGGCGATGACGATTCTCTCCTCTAGGGTTTGGTGGTCGGCCACCAATTAGAGGGAGAGAGGGCTAACGTGTGTAGAGAAGAAAGAGAGAGAGAGCCTCAATATCACATGTAAAGAGAGATCATGGTGTGTCTCTCTATTTATAGGGTTTTGGGATCCATGGATCTCAATCCATGGGACACATAAAATCAATGGGTGAGATTGATTTATGTTAATCCAATGGTCAAGATTGTTGTTGGTAAAACCAACAAATTTAGGTTAAAATATATTTGACAAAATCAAATATAAATTAGTCCTAAATCAAATCAACAAATAAGGAGAGAAGATACATGGAGATTCCATCTCCATATACCTTCCAAGTGGACGGCCACACATTCCTTATAGGAATGATGTGCCGCCCACTTATTTCCATGGGGAGAGCAATCTCATGAATTTCATGAGATTGCATATCTCCATGGAAATATCTCTTTATTTAATTGTTGGGTTATTATTCTTCAAAAATAATTCACAATTATATTTTAGAATATTGCAATCTTGCCATGGAAAAATTGTGAATCATATTCACAACCCAAAACAATATATAATTTACATTGTTAATTAATTACACAATGTGTATCCAATACACATAATAATTAATCAACACATATAAATTATAATTAGCTCTCTTTAATACATTATAAATCACATTTATAATATATTATGAATAATTGGATATTTCTATCCACATTATTCTTATCCACATTAATTAAATCACATTTAATTAAATTGGATAATTTCTTCACACATCAATATGATTAAATCACATTTAATCATCATCTCTTCATTGCTTAGATCTTATGGAATTATTCTTGAACCCTTCAAGAATAATGCAATCTCTCCGCAGATACTTGGACATAAGCACAGGGCAATTGTATTGTTCCACGTATAGTGACATGGATATTGAGATCATATCTCAAATCCAGATCGCGGGCCTCCCATAGATGCTTGATTAAATCAAGACCGTAAATCTAATCTTCTCATTATATCTGAATCACATTCAGATCAGTGTCCAACACTTGGACCAAGATCAGATCACTTCTCTACTGAGAGGAATCACTAAAATCCAGACCCGTTTCATCACTCCCTAGGAATGGAAGCGTCATGGTTATACAATCGTTTATGATCAAATCACCCTCAGGTATTCCCAATACCTGTACATCCTGCATACTGGAAGACTCAGATTAAACCCGAAGTATTGGATCAACTTTATATTGTCTACTTCATGGTTTTATCAGTAAGTTTCTCATTCGATCATTGGGAGTCGGTATCGATCATACACTTTCCAAAAGCATATATCATACCTAGGTCTTGATCATATACTAAAAGTGTATATATCAAACCTACAAATTCAGTCAAGCTTCCAAAGCGAGACGACCATGCGCATGGAATTTGATTCTTCCCAATATCTCATGAGTGAGCTCATGTCTTCCGGTTCAGTAACTGAACATGTATGATCCCTTTGAGAGATCGTACTACTCATACGCCCTTATATGCACACCAGCGCGCCGGTGTATAGACCTTGATTAGGTCATCAACCTATTGGTCTGCCAAATGTACATACTTAGACATATAGCAACACATCTGTCTCCGGTCAGAGGATGTGTGCCTATATCATGACAGCATACGATATAGGACTTTGGTTATCTCGATCTCGTTAAGTTAACTCTTTGACCTAACTAATCTGACACCTCCGAATCTCTATTCCTATGCAGAGGACCTGCATCAAGAGGTCGGTCAGATATCAGCCTAAAGAGATAAGGATTGCCATCTCCTACTCACGCTGGAGATCATCTCTTAACAATCATTTGACAGTGCTTGATGAGTCCTCGATCTAACTCTTTAGATATTCATCCAAGCACCAGGCTCTATGATTCAATAGTTGAATCAACAGCTGTATGATCATCAAGATGGCCATGGTACATAACCCTAATTTTACTAAGGGACCTATTATGCAAATTATTCATTCTTCATTTCAGATCAGGGAATGATATGTGCAATAACATTTATTGCATAATGGCTCGTCGTGGGATCACATTTCCAACAATCTCCCACTAGCCCAAAGAGCCATTAATGGGCTAATCATTTAAACCCACACTCATGTGACAATCATAGGCTATTTAAAAAAATAGCTAGGTAAGCTGATCAGTCACTCTGTTCCTACGAGACTATGCCAAGTCCTTTTACGGCACTTGCATATCCCCAGTAACAGTGCTCGCATCTAATGCGAAAGTTGCATCTTATGCAATCAATACTCAATCTTGTTAAAAACTATAGTGTCCTTGACACTACGGCTTAACAATTATCATAACCAGTATTTCCATAATCCTTATCAGAATACCCTTATTCCTAGAGATCACTATCTCTTAAGGTATCTACAGTTAAGACCTTTTAGATATCTATCTATAAAGTCTTAAGATTTGAAGATAAGACTTTGAGATCAATATCTCAAGAATCTTGTCATATATGAAGTTTTTGTTATTACTGCAACCAAGTGTTTTATTTCCATAGTAGGATTAGTAACAGTTTACTACTCCCACTGCATGGCAGCCACCTGGCTTTTGTACACATCTAGCACACACCTGGCTTCTCAGAACTGATGCCCAAGGGCAAGTAGTTCCAGCATTTACTTCCTCAACTCTTTGAGGTGCTATCCCTTTAGATAGGTCAGTACCATATCTTAAGGGATGGAAGCCTTTCTTGGAATTTCTATGAATAGAATATGTCCAAGGTGTACTACAAATGTGACAGTCTAATTATACTCTTCTCTTGGCTTCTGAACAACTTCAAAACTAAGATCTAAGAGGTATCTTTGAAATCATATTTCAAGATATGGAATAGCCAGTCTATAAAACACTTATTATCATCCTTATATCATTCTAAATGATTAGGATATTATCTACATTTAGCATGATGAACACAAAGGCACTCCCACTAAGCTTCACATGGCTCATCCAGATTCTATCTGAAATCATAACATTTATAATTTCATCAAATCTTATGATCCAACTTAAAGAAGCTTATTTGAGTCCATAGATGGATTCTTCAGCTTTCACATCTTGCCTTCCTCAACCATGAAGCCCTGGGGTTACTTCATGTGAATATCCTCAAAGAGGTATTTATAGAGGAATGCAATATTGACTTTCATCTTGAAGATGCAATAGTCAAGTTGTGTAGCTAAGGTTAGCAACATTCTGATGGTTTTAAGCATGGTCACTGAAGAACAAGTCTCATTGCAAGCAATGTCTTCTCTTCTGGTGTGTAGCTCATGGCTACAAACCGTGCTTTGAAGGTCTCTACCTTCTCATCAGGTTCCCTTTCTCTTGAAGATCCATTTACACCTCTAAAGGTATTATCCATATAGGTGGATCCTCGAGGGTCCATATACAACACTTGTATATGAAGTCTACATTAGACTTTTATTGCTAACATCCATCTATCCATGCTATGATCTTCAGAAGCTTCATCACATGAAGTTCGATCATTGTCAGATTTCTCTGACACATGGAATCCATCCTCAAACTCATATGAAGAGGTATTAGTGTTTCATTTTTAATTGTCCTCTTAGTTTCCAATTTTAGGAGCCTCATTATCTTCTCAAGATTAAATGAGTTCCTACACTTCATTTTCATCTTGATTCTTAAGAGTCTCAACCTCTAAGAATAACATTCTCAGAGATGAGATACTTTAAGAATCTCAAGGTCATAAAGTAGGTATCCAATACCATCCTTTATTTTCTTAATGAAGCAGCACTCTCAAGTGCTAGATTCCAATATACATGGAACCTTATTATGGATATACATTGTAGTCTCTACTACACATATATACCTGGAAACTAAGGGATAATTATGCTAAAATTTATCATTGATAAGATCATGTCACATATGATCCAATTGTATCTCCCTATAACTCTATTGAGTTAAGGTGTATTAGGAGGATTGGGATAGGAATGATATTCCTTTCTCCACAAGGTATATTATGAATTCATCTAATAGGCACTGATTACCTAGATTAGACCAAATTCATTTTATCTCCCTTCAAACTTTGGTTCTAAACCAAACTTGTGAAATCTTTGAACTTTTCAAAGGTTTCTAAGTGAAGAGAAGAAATCTCATATCATACATAATCATCAACAGATATCACATATCCACAATGTTTACTATGATACAGATGATCTGCATACATCAATATGTATGAGATCCTAAATACCTTGACATCTTACACCATTCCCAAAGAAAGGGTGTATTGAACATTTTTACTTTGAATACAATATTCATAAGTATGTAAGTTCTGAAATTTTAGACATTCTAAAGTTTCATCTCTTACTAGTCTATTGATCAAATCGATAGACAAATGTCCAAGGCTTGATGCTAGATCATTATCATATGATCTTCATTCTCATATTGATCTTGAGGTTTAATTTCAGTATTTAGAAATGTTAATGAACCATTCATTAATTTTCTAATTTAGTGGAGTCCACTAGATTTTAGATTACTATCTGAAATATCTCCATCATAACTCTTTATGATAGTTCTTCCTCAGAATTCATGTTTATTTCCAACATTTAGAAATAAACAATGAGTGTATTCTAATATCTAGGTCATAGAGACATTCTCTAAGACTAAAGAGCTCTCCCACTGAAATTATGAAGTCTAGTGATCCAATGGAAATTGTTGCAACAATTGCATCAATGTCTATCTGGACAACTATAAACCTTAAGATCAAATTTTTCAATCTTCTAAAACATATGCAACCCATTGCAAGTGTTGTCAGAAGATTGAGATACAATTATTAGACTCTATCTTATCAAATAAGAAAGTTAATTTCAATGATTTATGTAGATTAGTTTGATGCTCTATCTGAGTCCTTCTCTAAGGATTCTAGACAAACTTGATAGTCATACTATCAACACATCAACTTATTGCAGTTTTGACATTCATCCAACTCTTTGGATGTCATATGGAAGTCACAGAAGTCCAGTCAACTCTTTGACTTTCCTTCTTTAGGGTCCAACCCATGCTTCCATTGTGCTCCCTTTATCTATAAACAACCATTGCTTAAGACTAAGGATCTCTTATGTTAAATTCAAAAAGAATTCAATGTAAGAGCATTTCAACATTTATACATGCTTCATTAAATTCATACAATATGAATATTACGAAGCTTCATGAATGACTTGAGTATAGATAGTAGAATGATGACACTCATCATCTACATCCATCTAAACTCTTTAAACATAGGTTAAGGTAGGTACTCAAACAATTTGAATACATCATCTCTTATAGAGCTACCATTCTGCATGATGCAAAGAACCATGTCACTCATGATTAAATGTCAAGAGCACATATGTATGCCAGAATATCTTCATTGATTTTATAAGGATTATTTGACAATTGCGATCATCATCAACATGTTACTTCCAAAGTACATCCGATGAGATCAAGACTATAGAGACATACAAACCCTAGGGTTGTAGTCCTATTATCTATTTAATTGTCATTCCTCATTATTATGAGGAAACTTCCACATTGCAACCACATGCATTATGTGTTCAATTGCAAGTACAATATCTGGATCATTGAGTCCAATCCAAGATATTTCACTGGTTATTATTGAGTATATTATTGAGTGGGTTTTAATGAAGGATTATCTGAAATAAGAAATTTGCATAGATGTATGTATTTATATATACATATTTTACTTTGATTTAGGAATTTTTATATCAAAGTTGTCTTGCCATGTCAACATTGAAAGTTCATTCCCTTAATCACTTTCAATGTAAGAGATATACTTACCATTATATCTCAAGCAAGATCTGGGATCTCCTTCCTTATCTTTGTTACATCCCAATAATATGAGAATCTGCAACTCGGATAAAAAGAAGCGGGAACACATTCCGCCTTGCAAGTCCAACTTGCATTTCCCAATTCGGTCTTTAACACCCGGGCCCACCACCCCTAAGGCGATGTTGACCCGTCGTTAATTGAACCAACCGTCAACAGGAATAGTACTCGCTATACGCAATCCAATATCGCCCCAATAATATGAGGATCCGATATTGGGGTCACTACGTATACGGCCTTACTCTTTCGAGAAGCAAAGAGCCCGATCCAGATGCGCTTGCATACAGGAGCTGTCACTTCGGACAGGCGTCTCCTACATACAATCCCTGGCGACGGAACCCTCCGCCTTGACGGGAGACCATGGATGTCACTTATATGATCCTCCATATCATATTCAAATTCTAATTAATCACTATGAATCATATTCATTATGATTAATTCTTCCAAGGGAAATAACATCTCTATTCATAATAGAGTGTTCTAATTTTAATTGGATTCCAATTAATCTAATCATATTAAATTAATGATCCAATTAATATCCAACAAACATTTTAGTGTTACTTGAATTATGGTATTATCTCAAATACGTATTATTTCGAATTTTAATAATTAGAAATACATCATGATTTCTTAAGCATTATACTAACCCTACCCGCTGTCATGGTCAGTACCGACGAGAGTGGGACGGACCACATACGTTGCAACCCGTAACCCCAATGCTCTCCGACTAGACACCATATCCACCTCGGGAAAGGATAATGCAAAATAAATCACTTTGTACTTGAGATGATCATCGGTTATTCAACCGAAATTATACCATATAATAATAATCAAAACAAATTTTTTTTGATTAACATTATAATGAGATTTGCTAAACAAATCCCAAGTCCTATTCAAACAACATGTTTGTTGGAATGTTGATCATGTAGATCATATAACCAATTAGTGATCTAGATCTCATCTAATCAATTATTGGTTAAGGCAATGCCATTTAAGGGAATAATTATCATCAAATATTTCACAAATATTTATGCACAATTATTCTAGGAAATTAAACAATTTAATTTCACCAATTGATTAAATGATAATCACTATTCAAGCATCAAGTTTGATGTATGTATTTCCAATTAAGATTTAGATCAAATCTAATCAATTAATTGGTTGAGGCCAAGTCAATTATGTAAATAATCATGTTCCAATATTTCAAAAATATTTTTCATGATTATTTCACGAAATTAACAATTAATTTCACTAATTGACAATCACTTAGTTCTAGATTACGACTGTAATTTCAGCAGTGACCCCTACTTACTAAAATTAGCATATCTCAATCATATTAAATCGAAATTAGACAAAATCAATTTTCATAGATTGCTAATTTGATTTAGGACAGAACACAAGGATGATACACGCATTTAGAGGCAAGTATAAACAGTAATTAATATTTTAATCACGTTCAGATCTACAGTACCCGCAACAGTTCATACATGTTCATTAAAACAACCATATCTAGAGCATACGAAATCCGATTTACGTAAACTCAGATCCTATGATTTCCTTATTTAATGGGGAACAAAATCCAATATTAAATTCGTATTTAAACAATTTAAACAGTGCCGAATTTATTTACTAAACAGATCTGCGAAATCAAATGCGATAAAAACTTTCGCGACCTTAACGAACCCAAGTCGTCCTCGATTTTTCGAATCATATTCGAAACCGTCAACCTGAGGCTCTGATACCACTTGAAGGATATGGAATTTATCCTCAAGCGCATAATGGAAGCGTGATCATCGTATCGGATACGTCGAAGAACGACTAGTCGCACTAGTTGTTCGGTGCAGCGGAATTTAAAAATTTTATTCGATGAAACCACATGATCCGAGAACCATTCTCAAATCGTTTCATCTATAACCACAGCAAGTATAATGCAATACCTCTTGAAGAGTGGTTGATCAAGTCTCTAAAGGAAGAGACCTCCTGTCTCAAGTCCGATCGTCGGCGAGACCGCTTGCGAGCGCGGGGATGAACCGCGTTGTCCTCGCAATCCAAGAAGTTGATCCAAGCATGGTTGCTCCTGATCTCGTCACACGAGATCAAGCGTCTCCTTCGTGGGAGGAACTCTCCAAGAAGACGGAGAATCGAAGAACGTCGAAGCGGCGGCGCGGTGGCGAAGGCGACGATGATTCTCTCCTCTAGGGTTTGGTGGTCGGCCACCAATTAGAGGGAGAGAGGGCTGACGTGTGTAGAGAAGAAAGAGAGAGAGAGCCTCAATATCACATGTAAAGAGAGAGCATGGTGTGCCTCTCTATTTATAGGGTTTTGGGATCCATGGATCTCAATCCATGGGACACATAAAATCAATGGGTGAGATTGATTTATGTTAATCCAATGGTCAAGATTGTTGTTGGTAAAACCAAAAAATTTAGTTAAAATATATTTGACAAAATCATATAAATTAGTCCTAAATCAAATCAACAAATAAGGAGAGAAGATACACGGAGATTCCATCTCCATATACCTTCCATGTGGACGGCCACACATTCCTTATAGGAATGATGTGCCACCCACTTATTTCCATGGGGAGAGCAATCTCATGAATTTCATGAGATTGCATATCTCCATGGAAATATCTCTTTATTTATTTGTTGGGTTATTATTCTTCAAAAATAATTCACAATTATATTTGAGAATATTGCAATCTTGCCATGGAAAAATTGTGAATCATATTCACTACCCAAAACAACATGTAATTTACATTGTTAATTAATTACACAATGTGTATCCAATACACATAATAATTAATCAACACATATAAATTATAATTAGCTCTCTATAATACATTATAAACACATTTATAATATATTATGAATAATTGAATATTTCTATCCACATTATTCTTATCCACATTAATTAAATCACATTTAATTAAATTGGATAATTTCATCACACATCAATATGATTAAATCACATTTAATCATCATCTCTTCATTGCTTAGATCGTATGGAATTATTCTTGAACCCTTCAAGAATAATGCAATCTCTTCGCAGATACTTGGAGATAAGGACAGGGCGATTGTATTAATCCACGTATAGTGACATGGATATTGAGATCATATCATAAATCCAGATCGCGGGCCTCCCATAGATGCTTGATTAAATCAAGACCGTAAATCTAATCTTCTCATTGTATCTGAATCACATTCAGATCAATGTCCAACACTTGGACCAAGATCAGATCACTTCTCTACTGAGAGGAGTCACTAAAATCCAAACCCGTTTCATCACTCCCTAGGAATGGAAGCGTCATGGTTATACAATCGTTTATGATCAAATCACCCTCAAGTATTCCCAATACCTGTACATCCTGCATACTGGATGACTCAGATTAAACCTGAAGTATTGGATCAACTTTATACTGTCTACTTCATAGTTTTATCAGTAAGTTTCTTATTCGATCATTGGGAGTCGGTATCGATCATACACTTTCCAAAAGCGTATATCATACCTAGGTCTTGATCATATACTAAAAGTATATATTAAACCTACAAATTCAGTCAAGCTTCCAAAGCGAGACGACCATGCGCATGGAATTGAATTCTTCCCAATATCTCATGAGTGAGCTCTTGTCTTCCGGTTCAGTAACTGAACATGTATGATCCCTTTGAGAGATCGTATTACTCATATGCCCTTATATGCACACCAGCGCGCCGGTGTATAGACCTTGATTAGGTCATCAACCTATTGGTCTGCCAAATGTACATACTTAGACATATAGCAACACATCTGTCTCCGGTCAGAGGATGTGTGCCTATATCATGATAGCATACGATATAGGACTTTGGTTATCTCGATCTCGTTAAGTAAACTCTTTGACCTAACTAATCTGATACCTCCGAATCTCTATTCCTATGCAGAGGACCTGCATCCAGAGGTTGGTCAGATATCAACCTAAAGAGATAAGGATTGCCATCTCCTACTCAGGCTGGAGATCATCTCTTAACAATCATTTGACGGTGCTTGATGAGTCCTCAATCTAACTCTTTAGATATTCATCCAAGCACCAGCCTCTATGATTCAATAGTTGAATCAACAGCTGTATGATCATCAAGATGGCCATGGTACATAACCCTAATTGTACTAAGGGACCTATTATGCAAATTATTCATTCTTCATTTCAGATCAGGGAATGATATGTGCAATAACATTTATTGCATAATGGCTCGCCGTGGGCTCGCATTTCCAACAGAGGGTTCTTAGAGGAGGAGCCACTGATCCAGACCGTCCGATCATCCAGGTGGAGTCATCACAGCGCTTGGATTATAATAAGGGGTAATTTGCTCTTAGGCCCCTCCTACTTTGTCATTTACGTTCTAGTCTTGAAAATATTTTCGCAGTTTATTTTAGTTTGGAACATTTGCATAGAGGACCTGTTAGTTTACTTTTATTGCATTTCTATCCCTGTGTATTGTGGACACGTGCTTCGTCACGTGTATTTTTGGTGAAATTGCATATTGTGGCATGTAGTTTCTAGTTGTTATGGAATGAAAAATCTTTTTGGATAATTGCATTTATGCCCCTGTAAGTGTATTTATTTCTACATGTGTTGAATTTCGTGGGTTTTTTGCAACTTAGCCCCTGTACTTTTAGCACCTGTTGCTAATAGCTCCAGGGACTTAAGTTAATTGCATATAGGTCCCTGAGTGCCCAGAACACGTGCGTAGCGCGTGGGAACCTGGACCTTTTGCACCAGGACCCCTTGGACTTTGGTTTTTGTTACTCTTAGGCCCCTTGAAGATACTTTTATGACAAATAGGTCCCTATGACTGTGGGCTTTTGTTTATTGTAAATAAAACATCAAATCTCATCCAAATTAAGTGAAAATTTGACACATGGCTCCAGCCACTATGTAGAATTTTCACTAATTTTTGGGAAATTTTTGGAGCCCCTTTATTATTTTTAAAAATTCAAAAACATCTCTTTTTCTATCTGTTCATCTATAAAAATAACAAAAAAATATTAAAACCTTTTTTAAAAATTCTAAAAAATTCATATTTTGTGTGTTTTGGTGTGCTTGATTTTCTGACCAATTTTGGTCGTTTTTGGATTTATAAAAATTGAAAAACCCCTAAAAACTCATAGAAATTCTAAAAAATCATAGAAAATTCCAAAAATAATAAACCCTTTTTCTGAATTTTCTTTGTTTCTATTTTCCAAGAAAATTACCTCCAGGCTCTATTGAGACCATTTTATATTTTATTTTGGTCCTAGAAGCCTGACTGGACAGTGTTCTTGTGTTTCTGCCTTATTTCATTTTTAGAAAATTCCCTAAAAAATCAGAAAATTATCAAAAATTCACCAAAAACAGTAAAAAATATAAAAATCATAAAAATATTTTTGTTTGAATTTTTGGATCAATTTTGGGTGAAATAATTACTTGAAGTTGGTTGTTTATGTTATTTTCTCATTTTCTTTATTATTCAAAATTCAAAAAAATATAAAAATATTAAAAATCCACCAAAAATTTTCTTGTCTATATTTTCTTCATTGTTTGACTACTTCGAAGGCCGCAAGGCCATCTCGTGCTCCTCGAGTTCGACCCTGGGTGCTATACCAGGTTAATATCATAGCGAGACCGCTACTTGATTTTTATCGTGTTTTGATCTTTGTTTGGTGGTCTGATCTTTTTCTTGTTGAGCTCTGAGTCCCGAGTGACTGAGGTCACAACGACCTTAGATATTCCTTTACCTTAGTCGTTCGGGCGGCTCATCAGAATGGCACCGTTGCCAGGGAGCACGGCTTAGTAGTCGTATTTTTCACGGTTTTTCTTTTTCGCGGTTTTCTGTATAGATTTTTGTAGATATTTTATCTGACTTGTTTATATATAATAATTTGGTCTTATCACTCTGCTTGTTTCTTGCGAGGGCCGGAGGATCGAGGCGGCGACTTTCGAGGAGCCGGCGCAACCGCGGCTATCGGAGGCGGCTCCCTTCTGCACGGAGCCGCAGGAGAGCGCGAGGAAGCAACCGAGTGTGGGAGGAGTAGATTAGAGTAGATTAGGTTTTTTTAGCATTAATTGGATTATTGTAATAATACAGGACACTCAGTAGACTTTTTGAGACTCTCGGGGTCTATTTCGCCGAGCACCGGTGTGCTCGGGGGACCCCTCAGCTTTTTTGCGGTTTTAGTAGCTTTTCTCACGGCTTTTACCGTTTATTTCCTGCCTTTCTGATTCTCGCGGTTTTGAGCCCCTAGCCTTAGGATTTTTGCTTGACTGTAACGTAATAAATAGGATCCGAACACTGTAATAAATCTGCCAGTACCTATAGTTCGGTAATTGGACCAACAATAAAAAGATTAATAAAATAGTCGATCCACTACCTTCGAGCCTATGCGCCGCGTGCCCACCCCGTCAAGCGCTACTCCTGAACTCGATTTGTCGAGAAGAGGAGGGGTGGGTCTAGACCATACTCTTGGATTGGAGGCTGGTGGTCGACTAGCCATTCTTTCGAGTAGAACTGCTTGCTTAGGGCTCGGTTTACCGCTTGCATCATTTAGGTAGTTTTATTTCAGTCTTTAAATTCTGCGCGGATCATATTGCATGTAGACTGCTGGAGTCAGGTATGCCTTCTATCTCGTGCATGCATCATTGATTTCATCGTGCATCGGCTTTTTCGTCTTCTCCCCCTGTTTTGGATTAAAATAACCAGGAGAAAGAAATTCGTTAGGCGATTTTTTTTATTATTGAAAAATACCTAAAAAGGAGAAATCATAAAATGACTGGTTAACTCTATTGACCCTAAAAGACGCTCTTCGAAAAATTTGTCTTGGGGAGAGCAACCCCCTCCTTGTCTGGTTTGCTTGCGCGAGAGAGTGACCCGCACACTAGGTAGAGCCATATCCGATATCTTTCTCGACTGATTACCGGCTCTTTCTGTACGGGACAGTCGGTTGAGAAAATATCAGATTACCCAACAGGTCACGTTAATCGCTCTGCTATCCTGACTGATCACCAAATAAAATAGACAAGATAATTGACCGAGCCTTTACGGTCTTCAGCTCGCGTTGCGTAGGTGAATCGGGGGTTTGCTTGTGATCATTGTTGTTAGCAGATCTCATCTGCCTGACTCGCTAGATCACGATGATGGGTAGGAGGTCTCTTAGGCAGCCTCTGGCTGCACCGCTTTTCAGCACTCCAGCCCACTCATCTTGGTCGATTCGTGGGAGCTCAGACCCGCTCTCCAAACCCGAGTTCGACTCCGCCCTGTTCCCCCTCGACCACCCTTCTACCGATTCCGAGATACCAGTGCCAGATGAGAGACTACAGTCAAATGATTTATCGGCACCTGAGTTTGGGTCTTTTGCCTTTACAGAGACCATGGCCGGCAGCAGCGACGACCGCACCACAGGTCCCCGAGGAGAGCAGACATTCGTCTTGGACCAGGGTGCGATCAACTCCACCCTGATCGCCTCCCTTGACTCAGTTCAGCAGCAGTTGAGGGATCAGGGAGCTTTCATGATAGAGATGAGGCGCGAGATGGAGCAGATGAGAGCCGACCGCGATCAGCACGGCCCTGATGACGGACTGAGGATACCCGATGGTGCAGCAGCAGCCGCAGTAGCAGCAGCCGCAGCAGCAGCAGTAGCAGCAGCAGTAGGACCTCCGAGACCGATGCGGGAGTTACACAACCCCAGATCGACTTTGACGTACCGTTGGGTGGTACTTCCAGCGATCGTGGGGGACTTCAAGTTCCCCCAAACACCTTGCAGCTTCTTCCCCGGTTTCATGGGCTAGCTACTGAGGAGCCCCATCTCCACCTTCAGGAGTTTGAGATGATATGCAGCACTGTCCACGACCGTCAGGTGGACCAGGATACCATCCATATGATTGCTTTTCCCTTCTCCCTGGCAGACAGAGCAACCAACTGGCTGAAGCACTTAGGGAGATTTGTATATACCTGGGAGCATCTCCGCACCGAGTACTTGAACAAGTACTATCCACTCGGGCGGACGAATGCAGCGAGGGCCCTGATCAGCAACTTCTCCATGCTCCCCAACAAGCAGTTTCACGAGGCATGGGAGAGGTTTAGAGGCACTTCGAGATGTCGTGGTGCAGGTCCTGGTGAATGCTTCTTGTGGCGGGTCCTATTTTGCCAAGGACCACGATCAGGTCTGGGCCATCTACCAGGATATGGCAGAGAACTACATGGTGATGTACCAGACCCGATTGTACACTCAGGGACGAGCCCAGCCACAAACCATGCAGTACCAGAGGATAGCACGGGTTGATGCCGGTCCATCCAGTTCGTCAGCGGCAACAGCACATGCAGAGAGTTCAGCCGCAGACATGGGGATCATCAGCGAGAAGCTGGACCGGATGGAGATTATTGAGAATAAGCAGTGCTAGGGTATCATGTAGATGGAGCAGATGGCACAGACTCTGAGTGACGTGAAGACACAGCTCCTGTGTCTCCAGGAGGCACAGACGGCTTCCCAGCCCCGTCTACAAGCACGAGGCGATCCGAGTAGCTCCGGCAGCTCGTCCCAGTGCTCCAGCTACCAACAGCCTAGATAGGTTCACCTTGTACAGGCGGAGCCGTACCTGCAGCCGCAACTTTCTTACCCGGCACCACCATCCCCAGACACTCTGGTATACCAACCTGATCAGCCTCTAGCAGTACTCCCGCCAGCCCCTTACGAGTCAGAGCCGTTGATGGATGTCAATGGGATTTGGTACGAGCGCCCCCAGCCCGGTATCCGACGAGACCATCTTGGATTCCGTTGGGCGGCCGGAGGTGCCCAGCCCCAGCAGCAGCCATCAGGACAGGGTGGCCAGTACAACCATCACAGGGATCACCAGCAGCAGCAGCAGCCCCAAGTGTACCCACAACAGCAGCAGCAACAATCACAGTCGTATGGTCCCCGTCCCTATCAGCAGGGACAGTCTTGGAGGCATGATCAGCCTCATCAGCCGCAGCATCATCCACAGTCGTACCCCTCTCACCAGCAGCAGCAACAACAGCCTCACTACCAGAGAGGCTACCCGTCAGGTTCTCATGGGCCATCCTATGAGAACCCCGCCTTGGATGACATAGCCCGCCTCCTTATAGATCAGCAGTCTACCTTCCGACGGGAGATGGACGAGTTCCGCCAAGAGATGCGGGACATAGTGAGAGGGAAGGCCACCATCCCTGCCCAGATAGAGCCGAACCCCAACAACCTCAAGAGGAAGTCTGAGCAGGTAGTTTGTACTGAGTATGCCACTCCTAGTGATACATTTGGAGATATGTCTGCATATTTGTTTGATACTGATTTTGTCACACTTAGGAGCGGTAGGATGCCAGCAGACGGCACCTCGTCTGAGCTACACCACGAGGATACCTCCAGAGTGCCAGACGAGGAGGATAGCAGTACTGATGCTGCTAGAGATGATGACGGTGGTACTGATGCCATCACGGATGTTGATCCCACCGACGGTGGTGATGCCGTCGTTTCACCAGTTGGAGGAGGTGGTACTGAGAGCGCGGTACCGAGGCCGCCCGTCTACCAGCCGATGGTGATGATGATGCCACCGATTTTACTTCTGAGATTCATGTAGTTTTTCCTTCTGCTGATGTACCTCGAGACATTTCTTGCAATAAAGGAAAGGGTTTATTTTCTTCTGGTCCCACTGTGGTGCTTGATGTATGTGTGGATCCGGCCGTCGAGCCGTCTAGACCCTCTCCTAGTCCTTCATATATGTTTGGGCTAGTGGAAGATTATTGGACATGCGAGCCCACGACGAGCCATTATGCAATAAATATTATTACAAATATCATTCCCTGATCTGAAATGAAGAATAACTAATTTGCATAATAGGTATCATAGTACAATTAGGGTTATGTACCTTGGCCATCTTACTAATCATACATCTGTTGATTCAATAATTGAATCATAGAGGTTGGTGCTTGGATGAATATCTAAAGAGTTAGATTGAGCACTCGTCAAGCACCGTTAAATGATTGTTAAGAGATGATCTCCAGCCATCCTATGACCAGAGACAGATGTGTTACTATATGTCTGAGTATGTACATTTGGCAGACCAATAGGTTGATGACCTAACCAAGGTTTATACACCGGCGCGCTGGTGTGCATATAAGGGCATATGAGTAATACAATCTCTCAAAGGGATCATACAGGTTCACTACTGAACCGAAAGACATGAGCTCACTCATGAGATATTGGGAAGAATCAAATTCCATACACGATCGTCTCGCTTTGGAAGCTTGACTGAATTTGTAGGTTATATATACTTTTGGAAAGTATATGATCAAGACCTAGGTATGATATATGCGTTTGGAAAGTATTTGATCGATACCAACTCCCAATGATCAAATGAGAAACTTACTGATAAAATCCTGAAGTAGACAGTACCAAGTTGATCTAATACTTCGGGTTTATTCTGGGTCTTTCAGTATGCAGGATGTACAGGTGTTGGGAATACCTGAGGGTGATGTGATCATAAACGATTGTATAACCATGACGCTTCCATTATTAGGGAGTGATGAAACGGGTCTGGATCTTAGTGACTCCTCTCAGTAGATAAGTAATCTAATCTTGGTCCAAATGTTGGACATTGATATGAATGTGATTCAGATGCAATGAGAAGATTAGATTTGCGGTCTTGATTTAATCAAGCATCTATGGGTCCCGAGATCTGGATTTAAGATGTGATCTCAATATCCAAGTCACTATACGCGGAATAATACAATCGCCATGTCCTTATCTCCAATTATCCATGGAGAAAGCGCATTATCCTGGAAAGGGTTCATGGATAATTTCATTGTTGATATAAGTACCCAAGAATCAAGAAAATTGATAATTAAATGTGATTTGATTATCATGGATAATATGAATTTGATTCATATTATAAGGAGAGATATCTAAGATAAGTAAATGTGATTTAATTATCAAAGATATGAATAATGTGAATGTGATTCATGTTATTTGGGCACATGAGAAAAGCGATCCAAGATGATTAAATGTGAGTTAATTATCATGGATATGAATAATGTGGATAGCACTATCCATATTAATCATATATTATAAATGTGATTTATAATATATAAAAGAGAGCATATTATGATTTATATTTGTTAATTAATTATTAATGTGAATTGGATTCACATTACATGATTAATTGAAAATAAAATTTACATTTTGTTTTGGGACGTGAATGAGATTCACATTTTTTTGATGGCATGATTGCAATATTTCACAAGATAATTGTGAATTATATTTGTGAAATAATTTACAACAATTGTTGTTATAAATTTTGGAGATATATCATGAGATAATGAGATCTCATGAGACAATGAGATCTCATGAGATAAATGAGATCTCATGAGAAGAGCGGTCGTCCCCTATTTTTAGGGGATATGGTTCATCTCCTCATTATCTCCAAGGATAATTAATTGGTTTGATTTGAATTTAAATATATTGATTTCTCGATATATATTAAATTAAATTAAATTAATTGTTGTTGTATTTTTCACAACAAGATCATAGCCATTGAAAGAAACACAAATCAATCTCAACCATTGATTGTGTGTAGTCCATGGATTGGGATCCATGGACTCCCAAAACCCTATATAAGAAGAGGCATGCCTTGCTCTTCGACTTGCACCGACTCGACGAGTCTCTCTCTCTCTCTCTCTCTTATTTTCTCTACACATGCCAAGTCTCTATCTCTCTCTTATAATGGTCGTCCACCATGGAGCCATTGTGAGAGACGTCATCGACGCATCATCGTCGTTATGCTGCCGGATCATCTACTTGTGGATCTCCATCTCCTTTGGTGTGTCTCGCTCGTGAAGAAGATGCTGGATCTCATGTGACGATATCAGGAGATCCGTCGCTTGGATCACCATGGATTGGGAGGACACGCGATTCATCCCCGCGCTCGCAAGCGTCTCCTCCGTTGGATCGGACTTGAGACAGGAGGTATCTTCATTTAGAGACTCGATCGCAAACACGTTTCAAGAGGTTATCCTATTACTTGTTTGTGGTTTAGATGAAACGATCCGAGAAGTGTTATTGGATCTTATGGTTTCATCAAATAAATTTTTTAAATTCTGCTGCATCGAGCAACAAGTACAACTAGTTGCTCCCGATCGCATTCGATGCGATCATCACGCTTTCGTGATGCGCTTGAGGATTTTTCCCGTATCCTTCAGCAGATCCATTGATTATGAGACTTGATAGATCTTTACTCCTAAAGTCTAGGCTTTTCATGGGATTGACTCATTGGAGTTCCTCTACAGTAGCAACCCAACCTATCTGATTGGAGATCCCACAAAGTAGGTTCAATGTGGTAGTAACAAGCTGTTTAGAGAACTGTCCCACACTCTTAGTTTAATGTTGATGCATGAGTGTCTTATCCCTAGAAACTTGAGTTCCATTTAAGCTGTTAGATTAGGAAGAGCATAGGCTCTTAATGGTTTTAAGCCTGAGGGAAGGATGTTAGCAGTATACCCTTGGAAATGCCACCTATGTGAGTGTTACTGTGGGCTACAGTTAAAGGAAGAGGATCTTTCCTAAACATACTCATGAAACAGGATAAGGGTGCATGGCCTTTAAGAGCAGCAAACCTGAAGATTGTACCAAGAAGGATGATTTGTTGTTTCTACCGTATTCTTTAACACTGAGGTCTGAAGTTCAAGATGTAGTTCACTTCGTTCCTGTTAAAGTGAAAATAATAAACTCAGGTAGTAGTTCAAACCGGGAGGTGCCTTTACTGAATGTGGCAGTCGAAAAATGTTTATTAACTCTCTTTGAATCTCTTTTTCAAATTGGTGAATTCGTGGGGGATTGTTGTATTTAAAGTATGTATTTAGGTTTTAATTAGAAAACCTATGTAATTACAATAAGAGTTTATTTGGTTTTAATTGGGAAATCAAATGGCTTAGAGGAAAAGTTGGAAATTCCCAAATTAAACATGGAAAATTTTGGGTGGAAGTTTAATATAGTACCAAGTATTTCTGAACTTTTGTTGGGCTTGTATATGAGTTCATACCCCAGGCTCTTGTCGCAATAGCAGAGAGGAGGAATGGAGGACTACACACACGTGTGCGTACGCGCTCCGCTCCTCTTCGTCTCGGGTTTGGGCTCGGGCTCAGGCTCGGGAGAGTCAATTCAGATCTCGATACTTTTGCTGCGGATTTCATTTGACAGGTCGATTAAATTAATCACAAAGATTAATTTGGATTAGACTGAAAAGGGAATTCAACTCAACCCAAACGGCTCGTAGCCACAGTTTCGAAATTCGAAAAGACACACCCGTTGAGGGACATTTTTGGAAATTGAAAAGAACCACGCGCTAGGGCACATAGCACCTTTTTATACGCATTCCCCGATGTCATTTTCTTCACTCGTAAGAAAAACTCCCACGCCGCATTTGCTCCTTGTTCCCACCACATCTGTGACATGTTCTTCTCAGCTGCAAGTTTTCGGAGGTACTTTCGAGGGTGGTCATGTCTGTGTGTGCGGACTAAGACCGTGTGTCATCGTATCCTGTGAGCAGATCGCCAGTATTCTACACACCTGTATTGTAGGGGCGATATCCACTCTAAGGATAGTCCGTTACATGGACAGGTTGGTAATTCCTGATCTAATTTTTCTATCATTTTGTTTGTTGCATTATGTTTATTACTTGACCTTTCTTGGATCTCGTCCTATTCATTTATTCCGAAAAACGAAAAAGGATTATCTATGATTTTTTGGTTCCTGCATGCATATCATAATTGTTATATGAATAGGAAATGCTTGATAATAATTTTATTATTATGTAATGCATTTATTTACATTAATCTTGCTAAATATTATTTTATATATATCGTGGTATTGATCATATTAACAACATCATCACCCCACTACCAACGCCTCAACTTCTGCACTTCCTCCTCCGCAACCTTCACCCCAATACTGCGGTGGTCGTAGATCCTCTCTCTCCTCCTCTTGCAAAATAGGTGAAAATCATCTATCCACGAACATGTTTTGGACGTAATGTTTACCATTCCCATATTCAATTTGAGCATAAGCTCGAGCACACCCATAGTGTCGCGACCCCGATTCCCGGGCCGTCGGATCCTCCCATATCCGGATCCGGTTACTCAGCAATAATTCATTCAGCAATCACAACTAACACTCAGAAACAGACTGCAAATAAAAATACTCAAAAGGAAGTATTTCAACACTTTGTCATTCACAAAATAAAGCTCAGATGATACACTGTCCCACTATAACCATTTACATGTACATCAGCTTGAAAGGAAAAATACAAAAGATTACTAACTACCTTACAAAGTAAAGCTACTGTGGCTGGCCGGATGTCTACTAAGGTCCTTGCAATGGCTCACTGATACCTGTTGGGTTTTCCATAAATCATAGGATAAAAATTAGCGAATGCTAAGTAACGAAGAAGAGAAAAGCAAACAAATTGTGCAACTTTTCAAAAACTTGATATCACAAAAATTTTATTCCTTCTCATTAATTTAAGTTCTATTCCTTTCTATTCCACATCAAGGATTAGTCCAGGGAAACCCCATCATTCTTAGACTCCGAAGCTGTGGACCCTTCGGGATTGGAGATTGTGTTGATCTTGGTAAGCTTATGCCGCCGCACGTCGCCTCAACCAATCCTCCAATACTACCCTGACAATTTCCTTTTTCTTTTATTAAACAGGGTCTCAACCCTCAGCCTGGAAAATCAAATGAGCACACCGTCCTCGAGGACTCGGTTGCTTAAAACCTCAGTCTAACATTTAATCATATAACCTAGAGGCTTTAAATACATATTATCGTGACCAACCGCTACTGAACCACCCGTGCCTCTACATGGCACGACCACATCTTCCGTCGTTCAACCCGAAGATATTGGCTCCCGGTACCACGCGTTGCAAAACATTCATTTCGTGCGTACTTAACATAACAGGGCAACCGTGTACCACTTAGGTAGGGAAACACCAATACGGGTTCCTTCCGACAAACCTACAGGTTGCAAGCTCGACCTGTAGTTCTACTCCCAGTCATCCTTAACGTGACACACGATCCATTTCAGGATCCAACTCAAGCCACATCAATTCCCATGATGTAATTCTTTCATTAAATCTTTGATTTGCATAATTAGAAATATTTAGTATATATTATTCATAACCATATATACTCGTATTTATGCCTATTTAACTCCCAAGCCCTAACTTTCAAAGCCACCGCATCAATTTGATGCTTAAAGCCTATTTTAGTGGGAATCACAAAGCAACTTTTTGAACTTCTTCAAAAATAACCAAAATTAGGGTTCTTCATAGCAAAGAAAATAAAATCAAGAATTTCAATAATCTCGGATGAAAACCCAACAACAAAAGGAAGGATTTCGTTACCTAATCGAGCTCTCTCTCGTGTATGCAAGGCTTTATCGTGTTTCGTTTTTTAGAAAGGCTATATTAAGGCTCCTGAAAAGATCAAATTTCATTTTCGGATCAAAAACGCTAAGAACATGTCAAGAATGTGAAGAACAAACGAAGAACTCGAAGAACGCGAAGAACACGAAAAACGTCAAGAACATATTTTCTCTTAAAATTTCGGCAGAGTTTCCCCATATATCGAGACATAATTCTCGGAAAATTTCGGCAGAGTTTCCCCTTATATCGGGACATATTTCTCGGAAAACTTCAGCAGAGTTTTTCCTTATATCGGGACATATTTCTCGGAAAATTTCGACAGAGTTTCCCCTTATAAAATCAATCGAGAGGAAATAACAACGAAACTGAAAGAATATACTCAAACAACAAGAGATGAAGAATCGGTAGACACCACGCATCTTAGGTGAGTGAACGTGTGACGAATTACAGGGTCACTAACGTGCATAGCCGCCCACACCTAAGTAGGGTATTACACAGATTTCTCCATCAAAATAACTATAGAAGCATAACAGAAAGAATAGAAACATAAATGATAGAGAATCGATAGACACCACGCGTCTTAGATGAGTGAACGTATGACGAATCACAGGGTCACTGACGTGCATAGCCGCCCGCACCTAAGTACGGTGTTACACAGATTTCTCCTCGAACCACAACAGGAAAACGAATCGGAAAGAAAGATGAATCAAGAGCAAAACTAGGAAGAACAAGAGGATGAATTGAAAACCTAGCTTATGAAGCAAACTAAGAGAGTATCATACCTTTCTCCTCCTCGTTCTCCCGGCAGCGCTTCGTTAGCGCTCCTCCCTCGCCTCCCACTCCTCCTCCCAACCTCTCAACCCTAGCCCTTGGGGTGTTGGTGATAGTGGAACTCATAGAGAATGAATGGGTGGGGGTCTATTTATAGGCCCCCGAAAATCACTAACCATGGTTAGAAAACCATGGTTTAGCAGCCCATGGTTTTGGCCCATGGTTTTGGCCAAAACCTATCACAAACTTGGGTCTTAAGTTAGAACATTCCAGAGGATTCTAGATTCGCTAATGACGCTTAATTAACACTAATCGTGATTAACTTTCACTAATCGCGATTTAACTTTCACGGCTTGCACTTATCTTTTGCTAACTATTAATTAGTGTTTACTAATGATCATTAGCGGTTTTCAATCCGTCATTAGTTTCTTTAATCATGTTTAATTAGTCTTAATGACAATCATTATGGGTTAATGACATCTTAGTCTTCCTTACTTCTCTTTCTTCCGAAAATCATAATAATTCGAAACGAAGTCCGATTCACACGAAACAAATTTCGTTGGTTTTCTCTTGACGAGCCGGATCTTATTATATAGGATCCAAGATATGCCAAGTTCAAGGATTTACAATTATAACAATCTTAAAGGAAGTCTCGTCCTCGAGACTAGAAATGCAGGCATAACAACCTTAAAGAGGATTGAAACCATAACAACCTTAAAGAGAATGGACGTCATTTCATTTATAAAGAAGATATACAATACACAGTGTTATTACTCAAATAAGTAGGGGTATTTCTCTCTCATTTATGCCTCTGGTTCCCATGTAGCTTCTTCAAACTCTTGATTCCGCCATAATATTTTAACAAGAGGCACCTCTTAGTTTCTCAACTTCTTGATATCCCTTTCAAGTATTTGCACAGGTATCTCTTGGTATGTCAAGTCTGGCTCAACATGTAAATCATCATAACTTATGTTGTGCTTCTGATCCCTAATGTACTTTCTCAAATTTGATACATGAAATACATCATGTATTGCCGAAAGATGTGGAGGAAGCGCAAGTCTATAGGAAACTTTTCCAATCCGTTGAATAATTTCAAAGGGACCCATGAACTTGGGTGCTAACTTCCCACGTAAGACAAACCTCTGAACACCCTTCATAGGTGATGCTTTGAGAAATACAAAGTCACCTACCTCAAATTCAAGGTCTCTTCCCCTGGTATCACTACAACTTTTCTGGCGACTTTGAGCAGTCAATAGTCTTTTTCGAGCAAGTTCTACATCTTCCCGTGTCTCTTGAAGTCTATCTGAATCATAAAGGTTTTTTATTCCGACCTCTTGCCAACACAAAGGAGTAGTACACCTTCGTCCATATAGTGCTTCAAACGGTGCCATGCCAATACTTGTATGGTAACTATTATTGTAGGTGAATTCTGCAAGAGGCAAATGTTTAATCAACGATCCCTTCCATTCTAAGGCACATGCTCATAGCATATCCTCTAGTGTTTGAATCGTACATTCTGACTGACTATCTGTTTGTGTATGATATGATGTATTCAAGCATAGTTGTGTACCTAAGGCTTTCATGAAGTTCTCCCAATAGTGTGAGGTGAATCGTGAATCTCGATCAGAAACTACTTCCTTTGGGATACCATGGAGGTGAATCACATGTGTAATATATAACTCAGCAAGCTGGTCTGGAGTGAAAGATAAGCTTATCGGAATAAAGTGTGCTACCTTCGTCAGACGATCTATTATAACCCAGATACTATCTTTACTACCAGTCGTCTGAGGTAAGCCAGTAACGAAATCCATGGAAATGCCTTCCCATTTCCATTCAGGTATAGGGAGGGGTTGCAATAATCCCGGTGGCTTTTGGTGTGAAGCCTTTACCTGCTGGCAAGTGAAACATGAATTCATAAACTCAGCAACATCTTTCTTCATTCCTGGCTACCAGAAGTATGAATGAAGATCCTTATACATCTTTGTAATTCCTGGATGAATAGATAATCTAGAACAATGAACTTCATGTAAAATGTCTTTCCTCAGTTCAGGTATGTCTGGTACACAAGCTATGTGATGGTTATATAGTAACCCATCTTGTATCTAGAATCCCTCTATCTCATTCTTCTCAAGTTGTTGTTTCAAGTCTTTAAGGACTGGATCATCCTCCTGTCCTTTCTTTATTTTATCCCAGATCTCTGGTTTGTATTGGTGAGGAATAGTTATAGTATCGGCACTACTATCAAATGGTTTCCATTCACTTAACATTGATAGTAAACCCTAGAAGTGGATAGCACTCGCCAACCCAGGTGAATAAGTTCTTCTGCTAAGGGCATCTGCTACGACGTTCCCCTTACCAGGGTGGTAGGAGATAGTGCAATCATAGTCTTTCAACAACTCTAGCCATCGTCTCTGTCTCATATTGAGCTCCTTTTTATTAAACAGATATTTCAAGCTTTTATGATCGGTGAAGATTTCAAAAGTAATACCATACAGGTATTGTCTCCATATCTTTAATGCGAAAACTACGGCAGCTAATTCAAGGTCATGTGTTGGGTAGTTCTTCTCATGTGTCCAAAACTGTCGTGATGCATACGCAGCTACCTTACCATTTTGCATAAGAACCACCCTAAGTCCTTCTTTAAACGCATCAGTGTACACGGTGAACCCTTCACTCCCAGAGGGTAGAGTAAGGATTGGTGCAGATGTTAGGCCCTCTTTCAGTGTCTTAAAACTAGCTTCACATGTATCAGACCATAAGAATGGGACCTCCTTCTGAGTTAATATAATCATTGGCAATGCTATTCGTGAAAAGTCCTTCACGAATCTTCTATAATATCCAGCTAAAACTAGAAAAGATCGTATTTCTGTGACAGTCTTCGGGCGTTCCCAAATCATCACTGCACTAACCTTTGTAGGATCAACTGATATACCTTCCCCAGAAATAACATGACTTAAGAAAGATACTTCAAATAGCCAGAAGTCACATTTACTATATTTAGCATACAATTTGTTCTTCCTTAGAGTTTGAGGTGCTTGTCTGAGGTGGTGTTTATGCAGATACTTATCCTTGGAGTAAATAAGCACATCATCAATAAAGACTACTACAAAGTGATCTAAGAACTCCTTGAATACTCTATTCATGAGATCCATGAAGGCTGCTGGGGTATTTGTTAGTCCAAAAGGCATGACTAAGAATTCATAATGCCTGTATCTAGTTCGAAAAGTTGTCTTAGGAATATCTGTATCTTTAGTTTTCAACTGATGGTATCCAGATCTTAAATCAATCTTGGAATACACAGTCGAACCCTATAACTGATCAAAGAGATCATCTATTCTCGGCAGTGGATACTTATTCTTTATTGTCCTCTTGTTTAGTTGTCTATAGTCAATGCACAACCGCATCGACCCATCCTTTTTCCTGACAAATAAGATAGGTGCACCCCATGGTGAAGTACTAGGACGAATGAATCCTTTATCTTATAGTTCTTGCAGTTGTACCTTTAACTCTCCTAACTCAGTTGGTGCCATCCTATACGGAGGGATAGAGATAGCCTGAGTATCAGGTATGAGAGATATTTCAAATTCAATCTCTCGGTCAGGTGGTAATCCAGGTAGTTCCTCTGGAAATACATTAGGAAACTCGCACACTATAGGCACATCTTCTATCATTCTTTCTGACACTGATGTTGTGGATACATAAGATAAATAACCTTGGCATACTTGCTCTAACAACTGTTGTGCCTTCAATGTAGAGATATATTTGATATTATCATTGGATGTCTTTCCAATGAACTGGAACTCTATCGAGTTTGGAAGGTGAAATGTTACTGTCTTCTGAAAACAGTTAAGACATGCATGATGCCTTTCTAACCAATCCATCCCTGGGATAAGATCAAAGTCTTCCATTTCTATTAGTAGTAGTGAAACAGGTAACTGATGTCCAGCTATCACTACTATGCAATTATCCAGGATTTCTCGGATTATAAATACTTGTCCTCCTGGTCCCTTTATCGGATAGGACTGTTGTACTTCTACTGGTATATTATCCAAAGTGGGTACTAATCGTCGAGCAATAAATGAATGTGACGCACCAGAATCAAATAAGGCATGTATTGAAAAACCATGAATAGTAACGGTACCTCGTACGACTGTGCCTGAGTGGTAGGCTTGTTCCTCAGTAATTGCATTTAGCTGGCCATTAGGAATAGACAAGCTAGAACCCGCAACGTTTTGTGGTGGTTGTTGTGTAGGAGATGCTCCTTGCGAGCCACGAACTCTACCATGTCTTCCTCCGCGTGTTGCTCCATCGCTCGGGGTGGATGTTATACTATTAGTCGGAGTTGGTTTAAACCCTGAACCTCTCAACTGCGGACAGTTTTTCCTAATGTGACCTTCTTGATGACAGTGATAACATGCACGTGTTCCTGTCTGAGCTGAAGACCCAACCACAAAGGTACTAGTTCCTGGTGCTGAGTTACGGGGGTATAGTGGAGGTCTAGAGAAATCCCCTCTTCCTGTTAATTCCTGGCCCAAGGTCTGTGGTGAACTTATATTGGAACCGACTGGATGATAACGATTGTCTCTTTGGTTATAATTCTCCTTACGTTTGGATGGTCCACCAGTAAAGTGAAAGCTTCTTCTTTTGCGGTTTTCATCCCTCTCCATCTCAATACGAGAGGCGATGTCCATTGCTTCATCTACGGTTGTGGCTCTAAAACCAGCAAGCTTTTCTCGTAAATCTCCTTGAAGACCGCTAACAAATTTGGTAAGACACTCTTGTGGTGAAGCTTCTAGAGCTGATGAGTCTGTAGTGGCTCGGTAAAGTGGATATGATAATCTCGTACGGTCTTAGAACCCTGATTCAGAGAAGCCAACTCTCTCCTCTTTAATTCTTCCTAATGAGAGGGACAGAAGTGAGCTCGTAACCTCTCTTCAAAGATATCCCATGGAACAGGATCTGCTAACTTCTTGGAAATTTCTCTCCACCATCGTCGTGCATAGTCTGCTAAGGAGTAATCAGCAAAGTGCACACAAGTGTCTGCTGGTGCGTGTATTATTCTCAACATCCTGCTGACGTCATCAAGCCATAGTTCTGCCTCAGCAGGTGTCTCTATGCCTTTAAATCGAGGAATCCTTCCCTTTCGGTAATTATCTAATAATGTTTGGTGTCTAAGAAGGGCCTTCTCCATTGCTCCTTCAACCGGGGTAAGAGCAGACTCAATTGAAGGATGGTAACTAGATTCTTCCTCAGAAAGATGGACAGAACCTTCAATCCTGGCATCCGCAGGCTTAGATGCATCGGGTCTCTCAGCATGTAAATTGAGCCTCTCCTCCAATGCTTGTTGCCTTTGCCCCATGTCTTGTAGCATTGCCATCATAGCCGCTAATTGTCTAAACACGTCTTGGTCTGCCATGATCCTGGGATGAGTCAAGGTCAAAGATCAGATGCTATATGTCTTAGAATGATGTACATAAGGGACAATGACTTGTGAATGGTACTGCAGTCATTTATTAAGATAAAAGGATCTTAATACAACGTTAGTTTTCTGAATACCGCTCATAGTTGTTAATTACTAAATAAATTACTGGAGTAACCTGGCTCTGATACCAATCTGTCGCGACCCCGATTCCCAGGCCGTCGGATCCTCCCATACCCGGATCTGGTTACTCAGCAATAATTCTTTCAGCAATTACAACTAACATTCAGAAACAGACTGCAAATAAAAATGCTCAAAAAGAAGTATTTCAACACTTTGCCATTCACAAAATAAAGTTCAGATGATACACTGTCCCACTATAACCATTTACATGTACATCAGCTTGAAAGGAAAAATACAAAAGATTACTAACAACCTTACAAAGTAAAGCTACTGTGGCTAGCTGGATGTCTACTAAGGTCCTTGCGATGGCTCAGTGATACCTGTTGGGTTTTCCATAAATCATAGGATAAAAATTGGCGAATGCTAAGTAACAAAGAAGAGAAAAGCAAACAAACTGTGCAGTTTTTCAAAAACTTGATATCACAAAAATTTTATTCCTTTTCATTAATTTAAGTCCTATTCCTTTCTATTCCACATCAGGGATTAGTCCAGGGGAACCCCACCATTCTTGGACTTCGAAGCTGTGGACCCTTCAGGATTGGAGATTGTGTTGATCTTGGTAAGCTTATGTTGCCACACGTCGCCTCAACCAATCCTCCAATACTATCCTGACAATTTTCTTCTTCTTTTATTAAACACTGTGTATTGTATATCTTCTTTATAAATGAAATGACGTTCATTCTCTTTGAGGTTGTTATGGTTTCAATCCTCTTTAAGGTTGGTATGCCTGCATTTCTAGTCTCGAGGACGAGACTTCCTTTAAGGTTGTTATAATTGCAAAGCCTTGAACTTGGCATATCTCGAGTCCTATATAATAAGATCCGGCTCGTCAAAAGAAAACCAACGAAATTTGTTTCGTGTGAATCGGACTTCATTTCGAATTGTTATGATTTTCGGAAGAAAGAGAAGTAAGGAAGGCTAAGATATCATTAACCCATAATGACTGTCTCTAAGACTAATTAAACATGATTAAAGAAACTAATGACGGATTGGAAACCACTAATGATTATTAGCAAACACTAATCAATAGTTAGTAAAGATAAGCATAAGCCGCGGAAGTTAAATCGCGATTAGTGAAAGTTAATCATTATTAGTGTTAATTAAGCATCATTAGCGAATCTAGAATCCTCTGGAATGTTCTAACTTAAGCCCCAAGTTTGGGATAGGTTTTGGCCAAAACCATGGGCTGCTAAACCATAGTTAAGGCCTAAACCATGGTTCTCTAACCATGGTTAGTGGTTTTCCGGGGCCTATAAATAGACCCCCCCCCCACCCATTCATTCTCTACGACTTCCACTACCACCACCACCCCAAGGGCTAGGGTCGAGAGGTCGGGAGGAGGAGTGGGAGGCGAGGGAGGAGAGCTAGCGAAGCGCTGCCGGGAGAACGAGGAGGAGAAAGGTACGATCCTCTCTTAGTTTGCTTCGTAAGCTAGGTTTTTAATTCATCCTCTTGTTCTTCCAAGTTTTGTTTTTGATTCATCTTTCTTTCTGATTTGTTTTCCTGTTGTGGTTCGAGGAGAAATCTCTGTAACACCCTACTTAGGTGCGGACGGCTATGTACGTCAGTGATCCTGTGATTCGTCACACGTTCACTCATCTAAGACGCGTGGTGTCTACCGATTCTCCATCGTTTATGTTTCTATTCTTTCTATTATGCTTTTATAATTATTTTGATGGAGAAATCTGCGTAATATCCTACTTAGGTGCGGGCGGCTATGGACGTCAGTGACCCTGTGATTCGTCACACGTTCACTCACCTAATATGTGTGGTGTCTAATGATTCTTCATCTCTTGTTGTTTGAAAATATTATTTCAATTTCATTGTTATTTTCCTCTTGATTGATTTTATAATGGAAACTCTTTTTGTTTTTATTTTGAAATATGTCCCGATATAAGGGGAAACTCTATCGAACTGTGTATCATGTATATGTTCATTATAAGTGAAAGGACGTTCATTCTCTTTAAGATAGTTAGTAATCTTTTGTATATTTTTCCTTGCAAGCTGATGTACATGTAAATCGTTATAGTGAGACAGTGTATCATTTGAACCTTATTTTGTGAATGGCAAAGTGTTGAAATACTTTCTTCTGAGTATTTTATTTGCAGTCTGTTTCTGAATGTTAGTTGTGATTGCTGAATAAATTATCGTTGAGTAACCAGATCCGGATATGGGAGGATCCGACGGTCCGGGAATCGGGGTCAGAACAGATTGGTATCAGAGCAAGGTTACTCCAGTAATTTATTTAGTAATTAATAACTATGAGCGGTATTCAGAAACTAAGGTTGTATTAAGATCCTTTGATCTTAATAATTGACTGCAATACCATTCACAAGTCATTGTCCCTTATGTACATCATTCTAAGACATATAGCATCTGATCGTTGACCTTGACTCATCCCACAATCATGGCAGACCAAGACGTGTCTAGACAATTAGCGGCTATGATGGCAATGCTTCAAGACATGGGGCTAAGGCAACAAGCATTGGAGGAGAGGCTCAATTTACAAGCTGAGAGACCCGAGGCATCTAAGCCTGCGGATGCCAGGATTGAAGGTTCTGTCCATCTTTCTGAGGAAGAATCTAGTTACCATCCTTCAACTGAGTCTGCTCCTACCCTTGTTGAAGGAGCAATGGAGAAGGCCCTTCTTAGACACCAAACATTACTAGATAATTACCGAAAGGGAAGGATTCCTCGATTTAAAGGCATAAAGACACCTACTGAGGCAGAACTATGGCTTGATGACATTAGCAGGATGTTGAGAATAATACACGCACCAGCAGATACTTGGGTGCACTTTGCTGATTACTCCTTAGCAGACTATGCACGACGATGGTGGAGAGCAATTTCCAAGAAGTTAGAAGATCCTGTTCCATGGGATATCTTTGAAGAGAGGTTACGAGCTCACTTCTGTCCCTCTCATTGGGAAGAATTAAAGAGGAGAGAGTTGGCTTCTCTGAATCAGGGTTCTAAGACCGTACGAGATTATCATATCCACTTTACTGAGCTACTACGGTACTCGTCAGCTCTAGAAGCTTCACCACAAGAGTGTCTTACCAAATTTGTTAGCGGTCTTCAAGGAGATTTACGAGAAAAGCTTGCTGGTTTTAGAGCCACAACCGTAGATGAAGCAATGGACATCGCCTCTCGTATTGAGATGGAGAGGGATGAAAACCGCCAAAGAAGAAGCTTTCACTTTACTGGCGGACCATCCAAACGTAAGGCGAATTATAACCGACCTCAGTCTGGAAAATCAAATGAGCACACCGTCCTCGAGGACTCGGTTGCTTAAAACCTCAAGCTAACATTTAATCATATATCCTAGCATCTTTAAATACATATTATCGTGACCAACCGCTACTGAACCATCCGTGCCTCGACATGGCACGACCACATCTTCCGTCGTTTAACCCGAAGATAATGGCTCTCGGTACCATGCATTGCAAAACGTTCATTTTGTGCGCACTTAACATAACAGGGCAACCGTGTACCACCTAGGTAGGGAAACACCAATACGGGTTCCTTCCGACAAACCTACAGGTTGCATGCCCGACATGTAGTTCTACTCCTAGTCATCCTTAACGTGACACACGATCCTTTTCAGGATCCAACTCAAGCCACATCAATTCCCATGATGTAATTCTTTCGTTAAATCTTTGATTTGCATAATTAGAAATATTTAGTATAGACTCACGTATATATTATTCATAACCATATATACTCGTATTTATGCCTATTTAACTCCCAAACCCTAACTTTCAAATCCACCGCATCAATTTGATGCTTAAAGCCTATTTTACTGGGAATCACAAAGCAACTTTTCAGACTTTTTCAAAAATAACCAAAATTAGGGTTCTTCATAGCAAAGAAAATAAAATCAAGAATTTCAATAAACTCATATGAAAATCTAACAGCAAAAGGAAGGATTTCGTTACCTAATCGAGCTCTCTCTCGTGTATGCAAGGCTTTATCGTGTTTTGTTTTTAGAAAGGCTATATTAAGGCTCCTGAAAAGATCGAATTTCATTTTCATATCAAAAACACTAAGAACATGTCAAGAATGCGAAGAACGAACGAAGAATGCGAAGAACTCGAAGAACACGAAGAACGCCAAGAACATATTTTCTCTTAAAATTTCAGCAGAGTTTCCCCTTATACCGAGACATAATTCTCGGAAAATTTTGGCAGAGTTTCCCCTTATATCGAGACATATTTCTCGGAAAATTTCGGCAGAATTTCCCCTTATATCGGGACATATTTCTCGGAAAATTTCGACAGAGTTTCCCCTTATAAAATCAATCGAGAGGAAATAGCAACGAAACTGAAAGAATATACTCAAACAACAAGAGATGAAGAATCGGTAGACACCACGCATCTTACGTGAGTGAACGTGTGACGAATCACAGGGTCACTGACGTCCATAGCCACCCGCACCTACGTAGGGTATTACACAGATTTCTCCATCTCGACCCTAGCCCTTGGGGTGGTGGTGGTAGCAGAAGTCATAGAGAATGAATGGGCGGGGGTCTATTTATAGGCCCCGGAAAACCACTAACCATGTTTAGAAAACCATTGTTTAGGCCTTAACCATGGTTTAGCAGCCCATGGTTTTGGCCCATGGTTTTGGACAAAACCTATCCCAAACTTTGGGCTTAAGTTAGAACATTCCAGAGGATTCTAGATTCGCTAATGACGCTTAATTAACACTAATCGTGATTAACTTTCACTAATCACGATTTAACTTTCCCGGCTTACGCTTATCTTTTTCTAACTATTGATTAGTATCTACTAATGATCATTAGTAGTTTTCAATATGTCATTAGTTTCTTTAATCATGTTTAATTAGTCTTAATGACAATCATTGTGGGTTAATGACATCTTAGCCTTCCTTACTTCTCTTTCTTCCAAAAATCATAATAATTCGAAACGAAGTCCGATTCACACGAAACAAATTTCGTTGGTTTTCTCTTGGCAAGTCGGATCTTATTATATAGGATCCAAGATATGCCAAGTTCAAGGCTTTACACATAGGGCCATAGGTCGTCCTCCCTCGCGCTACGTACAGCTATAGAACAAAACGAGAAGGGAAGGGGGGCACATATAACAGCACTAGTTGGATCATCCCCCCTCCTCCTTAAGTGTGGTTGTGGGTCTAGCTTGGTCGCTTATCCACTTTGACGTCAAGGCATCGAAGAACTCTGTCGGTATTCATCGTTCAGCGTCCACACGACCACACGACGCTACTGCAGAGACAGAGGAGAGGGTGGGTAGCTGATTCCGTTGGATCCCCATTCCCTCTTCATCCAACGGTCCTTATTAGAAGGAATATTAGCCACTTAATTGAGCTCACTGGATTATCTACATCGCCGACACACGCTCTTATTTCGTATGTCTGATCGCACCACCGTCTCAATTGCAGCCATCCATCAACGGACAGCCTGGATCAAGCCACCACGCCAATCATTGACGTCATGGACTCTGTCGACGCAGGCACACATCAGCATGACATCATCCTTAGGGGTTAGATATGTCCATATCCGAACCGTTACCATATCTATTTTATACATATTTTGACATTCGTATTGTATCTGTTTTAAAATGCATACGGATATGGAGATCATTTTGATATTCGTAAACATTTGTACCTGTTGTTTTCGTATATAAATATATTCCTAATTTTATTTTTAACCCTACATAATATAATTCTATACTGCCTTTTATTTTGTATAATTTTTATGATACAAACACATTTAATAAATTTGTATCATAAGTTTTCTATCAAATTCGTATATATTTAAGTCAATTTTATAGAGTATTTCTAACATTACTCGTATGCGATCAGTATCTATTTTACATCCGTGTTTGTTTTTCAAGAACATTGTAAGATAGTTTTAATATCCACCAATATATGTATCCGCATATGGTAAGATAGTTTTAATATTTGTCAATATATGTATCCGCATCTGTATTTGTATTAATAAAACAAATAAGAATACGGTAATACCTATATCCATATTTGTAACCGTGCATTTGCATCCCTAATCGGGATGCACGATAGCCTCGAGATTTTGAGTATTCATAGAGCAGGTTTCATCTATAGCTGTTCAACTTTAAGTTTTATTTTTAGTTTTGCATCTACCCTGACTTTGGAGCTTATTAATCATTCATTTAAATTCCATTTTTTGTGAAACTTGTTTTATTTCAAAAGTTGATCAAAACTATATAATATATTATAGTTGCATGAAATTTTGGTACATGGACTTTTATAGGTTAATTTTTGAATTCATGGTATCATTTTAGTTTATTTATTTAAGAACTCTCTGCATGTTTATATATGTTGCTCATATTTTGATATGTTATAGATATCTCTTAGAGTGAAACATTGTCCCAAGTTTCATTGAAAAAAATACTATCATGTAGAATTTCTACAATATTTTGAGAGAATTATCAATTACAGAAGCATCTTTTATCTATTTAAAAGTCTAAAAATATGTGTATGGAGCCCTGATATTGCTCTTTAGTTAAAGTTTTTTTGTTGAATTTTTATCTTATTTTTTAAATAGATAAAAAAATCACAAACATGCTTTCATCCTTCTGCAGTGTTGCATTTTTATTTTATTCAATTCGTTTCAAAAAATACCAAAAAACTATTGTAACTGGTCATCATCTATATCTACCACGTATCCAAAGGGCATTCACTGTTATTCTGTCTACAGTTTAGAAATCCAAAAACACTTCAAAACTTGCAAAATCACTAAAAATTGATATAATGTTAAAAATCCGAAAACAATGTCATGTTTTCTTCTACATATTCTTATCTACCCAGGGAAAATAGAGGCATAGCTTTAGGACTTCATTTTAAAATTATTTGTAGTGTTTTTTGGAAGTGTCATATTTTCCTTATTTTTCTAAGTCTAGGATTGTATATTGTATTGTATATCTTGCGTTTTCTTCTTAACAACTCCAAAAATAATTGAATATAATACAAAAATACATGTTCTGTATCTTTATTTGATTTTCTGTGTTTTTCTAGATTGATTACTTGTATTTTATGTCTTTTGTTCTCTTTCTCGTATATTTGCCTTGTTATAGTGTGATGCATATGTGTGTGTATGTGTGTGCATGTTTATGTTGTCTTTGTTTGTTTACTTCTTCTCATTGTCGATTTTGGATTGAATTAGACACTTGATATAACAACCGACCAAAAAGAACTCTTCTTAGATAGTGATCCTTGTGTTCGATCTAGGATTACTTCCTCCTGATTAATCAAAAAGAAGTTGAAACAAATTTGTTTGCTAACTGTCATGAGTGGGTACTACAACTTGGTATTTTAGAATATCGGTCAAAATCATTACCAACGCATTACATTAAATATGTGAGAAGTGTTAATTTAGGATTTTATTGAGTTAATTACTCAAGGATTACAATTATGATCAGACATTTACAGTAGATGATTCACAAATTCATTGATCATACATCTCACATTTCCATATATGTATATACCAGCTTGTCAGTATTTAAGCCTTTTTAGGTCATCAACCTAATTGTCTAGCAAGTGTGCATACTTCAACATAAATAATATGATCAAAGGATGTATGACTATCGTGATGGTGTGCGATACAGATCTTTAATATCTCAATCTTGTTAGGTCAGCACTTTGAGTTAAAGTCAATATTTTGACTTTTGGTCAATATTTGACCTCTTTGGTCAATATTTGATCTTTTTTTATCAACATCTTTATATTTAGGCAGCATTTTGACTTTTTCGACAACATGTTGACTTTTGGTCAATACTTTGACTTTTAATCAATGTCTTGACATACCTTATTTGATACATACGAATCTATATTATATGTAAAGGATATGCATCAAGAGATCAATTGGAAATCGATCTTTTAGAAAGATTGCCACCTCTTTCTTTGAATATTATTTGACGATGGTTGTGTCATCAATCAAACTCTTTAGATATACCATCTGACATCAACCTCTATGATATAACCCTTTCCACAATTGTATGATATTAAAATGGTCATATTACATTGTCCTTAGTGTACCAAGGAATCTTTACAAGTGCAAATATAATTTTAATTCTGATAATGAAACAAAATACAACTTTTATTGCATATATGTTTGATATGCATCCTACTTATACTACATGCAATAAACTGTATAGCTATATGAGTTGATCCTGCTTTGGAAAAAAATATCAAAATCTATTCTAGATTTTTTTTATAATGATGAAATTTCCAAAATGATCCAACTTCTAAATGTTATCATCACTGAACTTTGCTTCGACTCTAGAGCGTCTAGATGTCATTTTCCCGTGGTAACAGAGGGTACTCTTTGGAGGAAAGTATTTCATGTACGTAGTAGTACATACTTCTCTAGATATTGTAATTGTTTTGTAGAAGATGATCTTGTAAGTAAAGTCTTTTGAAGGAGAGCTTTCTGCTTTTTCTAGGGATACACCCAGAAAGAGATCCTTACATCATTCTTTTCTTAAAAAATCTCTCTAAAAATGATGGAGGAGACGACGACAGCAACCGAAGGTGATGGCGGAGGCAACGGAGTTGATGACGACGTTGATCGGAGGTGATGGCAGTGGTGACTCTACTGCACGGGATTTGAGAAGATGGCGGCAGAGATAGGAGGTAATCAGAGGAGATGAAAGCAGCGTTAGATGGTTCGGCGTGGGGTCCTTCAAAGGTACAAAGGAGATGGCATCCAGGGTTAGGTATTTGAGGAGGGTCGAGAGGGTCAATTAGGAAAGGGAGACAATTACTTCTTTTTAAATTTTCTTTGGGTATTTATTTAAAAAACTTGGTCTCTTGAGGCGTGTTCTTTTGTGGGACAATGATCGGGATAAGGCCCTCCTGTCAACAATACAATCTCGCAGTACACATACTACAACAAAATTGGGCTAAAGTGACTTTTTTTTAAAATCAACCACTAAATCAACTATGGTTAGATATATAATAACAATATTATTTGTTGTATTTTCTTTTACTTGAAATTAGTGGCAAATATCATATATGTCACATCATTAGCATTGGTCCATATAGCGAAGCTTAACCTGTGCTATTTTTCAAAATTTTAACAATTTTTGCTAAATTTTGAGCTTAAAAAATAGTGATGATTAGTTAAAATTTTGAAAAATACCAACGGATGAGAACCAATCTTAATGATATAGCG
Source organism: Ottelia alismoides (assembly GCA_037367405.1). Classification (NCBI taxonomy): domain Eukaryota; kingdom Viridiplantae; phylum Streptophyta; class Magnoliopsida; order Alismatales; family Hydrocharitaceae; genus Ottelia; species Ottelia alismoides. The sequence continues at coordinate 1,340,006 of JAZKJV010004628.1, read as the reverse complement.
ATGGATGTGATATTCGTTGATAATTTCAAGTATAAAAATTCACAACGAATAATATTATCGTTATATATTTAACGGTTAATTTAGTAACGAATTTTAAAAAATACCATTGTAACTGAATTTGTTGTAGTGAAATTTGATGACTTACCACATAGGCCAACATGAGGGATACGATTTAGTCCGGAATTCTCCCTTAAGACTATACATATATTTTCATCCTGCAACTATACCTAACAAAGCCAACTACCTCATCCCTTCTTATCCAACCGAACATAGAATAGTAAATAACTACAACTTATCCCTCTTCCTCCCTCATATTCCCATCTTTGTGAATGAACATGAATGAGGGATACATCCCATTTATCCCTCCTTATCATGTATACTGCTACATAATGGGCCATTAAGCTCTCCTTTTTTATCCTTTTTTTTACTTCACACGTATAATAAAGAATGGAGATCCCCGTATTTTTTTTGTGCTGACAGTTCTTGTCTCTTACGTGTAAAATAATGGCTAAACTTAGGGGTTGTTTCAATTTACATTGACATTATATATTGAAGTTTCAATATGCTTTTGGGCCTCTAAAATAACTTTTTGTCGCATTCCAAATCAGTTATAATGTATGTGGAAAAGTAATTGGAAAGAAAAGATTATATTCCATCTAACTCTAGAGCTCTCTTATATAGGAGAAAAGCTCTATGGGTAAATTACATAAATAAGACGATAAAAATAAATAACGGAGATAACATAAGTATCGTAACACTTCCCCTCAAGCTGGAGCATATATATCTATCATACTCAGCTTGGAACAACAATGATGAAAAGGACCTCTAGCAAGGGCCTTTGTGAACGTGTCTGCAATCTGGTCTCCTGATGATACATAAGATGTTGAAATGAGCCCCTTTTGTATCAGATCACGAGTATAATGACAATCCACTTCAATATGCTTGTCCTCTCATGAAAGGCTGGATTATTAGCTATAAACAAAGCTACTTGATTATCACATTTAAGATGCATAGGAGGAGGAACTTCAATCGTTAAATCCGTCAAGACAGATTTAACTCATGTCATCTCAGTACTACCCTGGGCCATTGCCCTATACTCTGATTCTACACTGGATCGAGCAACGACAGTTTGTTTCTTACTCTTCCAGGATACTAGTGAGCTGCCAATAAAAACAATAAAGCCTGAAGAAGACTTTCTGTCATTAGGACACCCAGCATAATCTGCATCTGCACATCCTGTAACTGAAAGAGTTGTATCTCTTCTAAACAGAAGACCTACACCTGGAGATGACTTCAGATATCTCAGGATCATAAAAACTGCATCCATGTGAGCATGCCTGGGTTGCTTCATGAACTGCCTTACCCGACTCACAGCAAACGATATATCATGCCCGATAATAGTAACATATAATAATTTTCCCACTAGCTCTCGATATCGTCTCTTGTCCACCTCATCAGATCCATCATCATAAAGCTTCACATTAGGATCCACAGGGGTAGTAGATGGTCTATATCCTATCATACATGTCTCAGATAACAGATTAGTAACATACTTCCTTTGTGTCATAACCAAAACTTGTCGATTTCGTGCAAACTCCAGTCCAAGGAAGTAACGAAGCATACCCAGATCCTTGGTAACAAACTGTTGTCTAAGGAAATCCTTAGCTACTTGAATGCCATGTTCATAATTGTTGGTGATAATAATATCATCAACATAAACCAAGATGACCACAATACCTCGTTGGTCTCTTTTTACAATGAGAGTATGATCTGCAGTAGATCTGACAGACCCCTTCTGTTCAATCAACTTCAAGAGCTTCTGAAACCAAGCCGTGGGCTCTACTTAAGATCATATATAGCCTTATGAAAACGGTACATTATATTATACTCCCCCTCAGCAGTAAACCCAGGTGGTTGTTGCATGTAGACCTCTTCCTGCAAATCACCATACAAGAAAGCATTCTTGACATCAACCTGAAAAAGGGACCAATTACGTACCACAACAATAGTAACAAGAATTCGTAAGGTAGAATGATGTGCTACTGGAGAAAATGTGTCCTGATAGTCCACCTCATATGTCTGGGTGAACCCACAAGCAACCAACCTGGCCTTGTATCAGTCAACTGTACCATCAGCCCGATGCTTCATAGTAAAAACGCATTTCCTGCCAACAAAAGATGCACAAGGTGGAGGATTGACTATACTCCATGTACCCGTGACCGTAATGCCGACATCTCCTCCTCCATAGCTAAACACCACTGACTGCTCTGCAGGGCCTCCTGATATGATAGTGGTATCTCTACAGCAGACAATCCTACAACAAAGTACTGAAAATACTTGGATAGACGCTCCAAAGAAACTTGAGAACCAAATTCCATCCCATATTTAGGGTGCATTGTCCGTGTATGTTTCTGTCGCCGAAGTGCAATAGGGATATCTAGATCGTCAACAGGAGTAGAGATATCATCTGCACCCTGTACCTCAATCTGTACATGAAAATCACTTGTGCCATCTAAAGAACTCAAATGCGCAGTACATACCTCGGGCGTACTGGATGATTGAGGGGGCGCAAGAGCAAGAGGGCATTGCTGGTAGACCTGAGGGAAGAACGTAGGAGACAGTGGTGGTGGTGGTGGTGGTGGTGGTGATGGTGGTGATGGAGTAGAACATGGTAGTGACGGAGGAGGAGGCATATAGATGTCTTCTCTATACTCTGAAAGAGTAAGTCTGTCACCTGTGGGAGAAAAATACATAATGGACTCAAAGAATGTGACATCCGCACTGACATAGTATCTTCGTCGAATATGGTCAAAACAACGATATCCTTTTTGGATTTTGAAGTACCCCACAAACACACATTTGACAGCTCTGGGAGAGAGCTTGTCAAGACCGGGAGAAAACCGACGAACGAACACAACTGAACCAAAGACATGTGGCATAAGCGTGAAAAGATCCATCTCAAGAAACGCAGTCAAGAACGGGATCTTCTCCCCTAACACCGACAAAGGCATGCGATTTACCATATAACAAGCAGTTAGAACCGCATCACCCCAATAGGAATGAGAAGCACGACTCTGAATCAAGAGGGTTCTGGTAACATCCAAAAGATGACGGTCTTTCCTTTCAGCCACCCCATTCTATTGGGAGGTATATGCACAAGATGTCTGATGCACAATCCCATGGGACTTAAAGAATTGAGAGAGTTGAGTACTGTAAATTTCTAAAGCATTATCAGAATGTATGTACTTGACTCTAATAGAAAAAACATTTTTTATTTCATTTATAAAAGATTGAATAATAGGAACAACATCAAACTTATTCTTAAGAAGAAAGACCTAAGACAATCTAGAAAACTCATCAACTGCGACAAGATAAAAAGATATGGGACACGACTAGGATTCCAAATATAAAAATGGAGCAACTCAAACAGACCATGACTACTTGGACCCTGACGACTATGGAAGGAAGACTGATGATGCTTTACAAGCTGGCAGGCCTCGCATTGAAAAGTAGAACGGGGAAAAATCTGTGAAAGAACATGAACCATCTTTTGCAAAGGAAGATGACTAAATCAGAGATTCCATGTGTAGGAAGAAACAGATCCAGCATGAAGAGAAGAGACACCACCATAAGGAGACTGCACCAGTCTGTAGAGACCCCCTTGCTCACAGTCAGATCCAATCATCTTGCCCGTGAGGATGTCCTGAAACACAAGAGCAAATGGATCAAATAGAGCACGACAATGTAAATCATTAGTGATTTGACTAATTGAAAGTAAATTCATTGAAAATTCAGGATCATAAAAGGACATTCTGAAGCTGTATTGCGGGAGTCAACTGCACCTCCCCCTGACTAGTAATGGAGAGTGTGTCCCATCAGCTATCACCACCTATCGTCCTGTCTGAGATGGACGAAAATCATTCAACTAGCTTATGTTACCACATAGATGGTGAGATGCTCTTGAATCCATGATCCACTCTGAAAAATCTGCCGTGTAACAACTAGTAAGAGCATATGTTGTACTTGATAAAGATGTTGATGCTGATGCTGATGCAGCTACCTCCGAAGATCCAAAAGAAATTGCTGACCCCTAGCTAGACATGGTCTCTCTAAGTCACGCCACCAGATCATCAAACCTCTGATCAGAGACAAGTGAAAGACCCCTTTACTGTTGAGTCTACTCTGCAACACGAGTTGTAGCAGTAGGAAACCCATGCTTGGAATAGCATGTTTCCTTAGTGTGACATGTTCTGCAACAGTAAGTACACGATTATCGAGGGGGTCAACTACCACCTTTCCTGCCACGGCCCCCTCCCCTCCCATGCTTGGAATAGTAGTGGATGTTGCCATGGCTGATGACGTCTGAGACAGTACCAGGAAATATGGAGAGTCTACTCAACCTGCGATATGCCTCCTCCATAGGAGATATGGTAGCATCTATAAGGATCTGTGCTCTGGCGGCACCATACTCATGATCAAGTGTTGTTAGAAGTACTCTTGTCATCATTGAGTCCCTATATGCCTTGAGTTGTTCCGGTGTAGCTGTCAAAGGAATATAACCATGTAACTTCTCAACATACCCCTTAGAGAGGTATACATGGTATGAAGAGGACGATCATTCTATTTCGAAGTGAAGACGTCGTGTTGAAGCTGCAGAATCTTTGACTCGCTCTTTGCAAGAGAATATGTAGCAACGAGGATATCCCACATAGCCTTTGTCGTGGGTTGACTCAGAATGTCATTGGCTATCTCCACGGATACCGTGCCAGATAACCATACGCGTACATAGGCATCGTCGACCTCCCATGAGGCGCTAACCCCAATCTTATCAACAGGTTCCTCTTATGTGAGGATATGCTTCTTGCCATTGCACTTCATCAAACTCATGAATTGCATGGCCCACAGTTCATAGTTCATTCCATCCATTTTCACAACGGGTGTTGGACCTTTGAAGGCACCCAGGGATGGAATATCTGCCTTGTTGTCTGACATGATGACAACAATCTCTGTTGACTGGGGTTACAAGATTAGACAAGAATGTCTACGCAGACATATATGAAGGAAATTGTGGGCGTAGACTCATACCAAACTCCTTCCATGCCTTGAGGGTTCCTTTGACGAGCTAGGATGCACGCACAGGTGCGCTGGAGACCAGGTGTGCGCAGGCGCACAACCACAGGAGGCGCTAGGACGTAGCCGTGCAAGAGGTGCTAGGGCGAGCGAGAGGCGCAGTCGCGCAAGAGGCGTAGAGCGCACGAGGCGCAGCCGTGCAAGCGTGCGCAGGCATGCGAGGGTGCAGATACACATGAAGGTGCAAGCGCAGGCGCATGAAAGAGCGCAGGTGCGCGAGGGTGCAAATGCGCAAGATGGCAGGGCGCAGGGAGCTCGAGGCGAAGCTAGAGGCAGTGGCAGTGTGTGAGGCTTTTGGTGGGGACGAGGAATTAGGGCACAGGCTCTGGTTTAGGACCGTCGCTCTGATACCATGTGGAAAAGTAATCGGAATGAAAATATTATATTCCATATAACCCTAGAGCTCTCTTATATAGGAGAAAAGCTCTATGGGTAAATTACATAAACAAGACGATAAAAATAAATAACATAGATAGCATAAGTATCGTAACAATGTATATGTGAATGGGTCAACAGGAATGATCATTTCAATAAATTGGCCCATGTGATCACATACGTAGATTGGAAGGTCCAATTCAGTATAGAATATCAAAATCCAGATTCTTTAATCGAAAGATCCAATTCGTTGCGAGTAAAGTCTGATATTACACGCTAGTCTATTGATGATTGATTTGTAATCTGGACGGGAATCAAATCCAATGCATTTCCACTCAAATCCAAAAGAGGTAAAGCTGAAATCTAGCAACAATTATGCTCGTGTTCCAGAGAGCATCAACTAGGTGCTTCTGCAAACCAAGATCCTATGGCATTTCAACCAACAATTTTGAAATAAGATCGAGGATAAAATGATGATGAAGGCAGTACGACTTTTTATTTCCACTTATTTCCACAATTGCTTTTTTTCTGGTGCTTCATTGCTGAGGGCATTCTGATAGAGCTGATGAAATTGACTCGTCAAAATGCTGAATTTCTTCTATCATGTGCATCTTAAAAGACACAAAATCGGAAGGCTGTATTAACCCAACGCCTAACAAAGTTTGCCAGACCCCAATAGCAAGCCTGTAGGAAAGGTAATAAAATGACATTATGACCATTCAAAACAATAAAAAACTCCTTGATATTTGAGAAGCTGTTAGATCTCCTTCATATTTGTCAAGGTATGAAAGTCAATACGCCCACGAAAACGGTCAAGTTGACATCTACATTCGGCTGTAACTACATACAGTAACATATAAATTCTTGCTGTATGAAAATTGAGGTAGAAGATTATGCATCTCCAACACAGAAATCAGAGACAGCTTACACAAATCATGGTATTTTTCCTGATGCTAAAGCGGTGGATCTTCAGAAAATTCATCTGCAGAAAAAGACAAAAAAGGAGCTCAGTTAAAGAGATGGTAGCACACGAACTAAAGGATAATCTCTCTGATCTGAAGGTCGAACTTGATGGTTATAAAAAAAATAAACCAAACTATAGTAAAGTGTGAGCAAGTAAATTCAAGAATTTTTCACACAGATGTATTCATTCATGAAGAATGACTCTCGTTTTAAAAGAAGAAACCATAGAAAGCTAAAGATAAAAAGATCATTCATTGGAAATTCCTAAAGGGGCAGAGGTAGTCATTTTAGCAAGGATGTAGAAGACGTGACTTTTCCAACATTTATTAAACTCACTTGAAACAAAAAAGGCACAACTGCAAAAACTTTAGCTACCTTGTCAGCTAATAATTATAGGTCCGAAAAAACGGAACGCCCAGATGTTCTTATTCATGAACTTCATGCCCTCAGTGTTTACCCACAGGAAATTAATGATTCTTTGTCTGACGCTACTGAGATAGTAGAAGTCATTTGATCCCCTAGCTTGATCGCTGCCTACTGTCCCACGGCAGTGCAAGTCCGTATTTTACACACATATTCCCATCTTGTGGAATGCAGTGATTCTTTCCTACTTGTGTCTCAACAACAATAATCAAAACAAAAAGGTCTCTAACCTTACCGATTTTTTCCTTCTTTGTGGATCTGAAGAATTTTGCATTTGCTGGTTACCTTTGATTTCTTTGTACAAATTTCTTCTATTATCTCAGACTCCTTAAAACACTTCCAGTAGACATAATTACCTGAATTTCAATTTAATGGCACGGACAATTTAAATTGGATTTTCCCAATGCTTGTTATGATTTCATGGCTTATTTGCAATGACTACCGCAAGGGAGCATTCTGAATGAAAATAAAGAATCTCACGTTCCTCGCAAGCTTTAAATTTTCATCTCAAATTCTGGAAAACATAAACTTAACCATTTACTGAAAATACCTTTTGGAATATATCCATCAGTAACAAGGGCTCACGCCAAGATCTTAAAAAGGTCCCAACAACCAGAAGAATATTTTCCCACCACATGCTCCACCCTTGAACACCCACTGCAACAGCAAGAATGGAGCACTTTCCACTTTAAATGGTGGAGTCAACAACATAGACTTATTGCTTCTAGACACATCTAGAGTTCAGTCCTCCCAATTGCCTTTTTATCATGATCTTCTTTTGACTACTCACACCTTTGAACCAAGGCACCAGAAGGCTTCAAACCACCATAAATGAGTTTCCCTCATTTTAATCCAATTGATGCGGCACCAATCTTTTCAAAAATACTTTAGTTGTGAATCTAATCTTTATGTGATTATAGATTTATTGGAACATCTTCGCAGATATATTATTAATACATGTCCAGTTAACTGCCCAATACTCGATGTTACATAGGTCTAATTGTAGTCCTATAGTATTTAAAGTTTTGCCTTCAATAATATACGTCTCTACAAAGCACGTGAAGCACCTTTCTACTCCAATCATTTATTAGTTGTACAAGTTACATCTCCATCAATTCCCCCACCTCAATGAACTGAAACACTAATCAGTGTTCCAAGCTTTACATTTGCCATGTCTCTAATTTAATTGTTATAAAACTTGCACACCACATATTCCATTATACTTAAATGAGAACCTTTACATTGCATACTCTCCGTCCAAAGCTCCAGCATCATATTGACTCTAACTTTTATCACCTACAGAACTGTGTTAACTGCAAACAACATATCCCATGACAACTTTCTTTGTATGTGCTTTGTTAGTCGGGGGGAAAGGTAAGGACGTACTGTTGATCTCACATGATTACAAAATGGAGTTTGTAGAAGAATAAGATGGTATTTCTTAATGAGAACAGAGGTCCAATGGTATATCATACAAGGGAGACCAAAGGGAGCAACTACATGTAGAATAAAAAAAGTTTTTTTACAGTTGTGCCTCTCTGAGATTTTCCTATTACACTTATGCCCTACATTTTTTGCAATGACACTTGTGCCCCCCCTTGTACCCACTTAAATGGTCTGGTGGTAGTGCAGTGTGCCTACCATACAAAAGAACATGGTTAGGTAGTCGACAATCAGCATAAAAAATAGTCGAATCTTTTAATATGGATTTGAGCAAGAATCCATGTAGCTGACCCTACATATAGTGGGAAAAGGATTCGTCATTTTTACACTTGTGCCCCTACCTTTATACATCGTTAACAAGTATGCACCTTTGTTAGTTTGGTTGTCTATTAAATGAACCAAACTTACTCAAACCAAGATATTGTTAAGAAGAATCTTATTACATTTATGCACATGCAAATCCAGTGCCAACTCATTTTCGTTCCAGTCCCCCTCCGGCATGAACGAACTCTCCCCTAGCTCTCCTCCCTCCTCACCCACTGCTCATCCACCGGGCACCGCCACCCTCGGGACCTCATCTCGCCCATGGAGTGAGTGTTGGTTGCTGCTAGCAATGAACAATTCATGCAACCTTGCACAGAGAATGAGAGGGAAAGGGGATCATGGTTCCTGTGATCTTTGGTGGTCCTCTGACAAGAGGATGAGGGATACATGCAGGAAGCACACCAAGCATGTCAGTATACTCGGCAGAGGAAGGACGAGGCAAGAGATGGTACGTGATGCCTTGCGTATGGAAGATGGAAAAAGACAATGGCACTCCCATGAGAAGGAGGGTGAAGGCCACGGACCATTGGTGCTGCCCTTATAGTAGACAACATGGGTGGTCCGTCAAGGGCCTATAAGGGGATTGTGTGCCCGCTAAGCATCGAAATGAAGACGGAGAGAGAGAGAGAGAGAGAGAGAGGACTTCGAGCAACGTAGATCCAGCTAACATTTGAGCGTGAGGGAAGAACATGTGGCGTAGGTAAAAGACGGGGGGAGAATAGGTTGCAGTTTGGCCAGAAATGGGCAAATGGTTGTGGGCAGGGAGCTCCGAGGCATGGGGATGCAGGGAGGGAGCGTAGGACGAGGGCTGTGAGAAAAAGGCTCGGGGCGACTTGGAGTCAGGGGAGGGAAGGGTGAGGTTGCGGCGGGTCTATAGAGGAGGAGGAAGGGATCTCGGGCAAGGGGCTCAAGGGGGTGGGGAAGAGGGTGACTAAATATGGGGGTTATGGTGAAGGGAGCTCAAGGCAGAGGGCTACAGCCAGGGACTCGGAGCAGTGGGAGCTGCATGTTGGGAGAGGGGATGGGGAGGAGGTGGTGGTGGTCTGAGGAGGAGGGGGATAAGGAAAAAGATAAAGGAGATAAACAAATTACACTTGTACCCTTATCTTTTCTTTCATTACACATATATCCATAACTTAACATCCATTTGGAAAAGAAAGGATGGCAACTAACATGAGAAGCATAATTGTTAATGGTCCAAGAAGATAGAGGTACAAGTGCTATTGCAAAAAGGTAGGGGCATAATCGTAATTACAATCGTAATTACATAATCTTGAAGGGGAAACTGTAAAAAACTCAAAATAAAAAGATACTACAAAGGATCCTTAGGTTACAAATCTATCAGTACTTTCCCTCAAGCAGAGTATAAAGATCCATTATATTGAGCTCAGAACTGCATCTTCTAATGGCAATTGGAGGAAGTGGCATAGCAAAAAATGCCAGATGCTTGTTCTGAAAAGGAAATGAGAGGCAACTACATAGCCCTACGGTATCATATCCCTCTGAGAGGTGGTAAATGACGATGCAGTGTTGGTGGAGTTGTGGACAAATAATTAGGGATTTGCGAGGCAAAATCAGTCCTTTATTTATCTACTTTCGAATAAGGATGTGATGTAATGAATTGAGGACTACTGTCCTATTGAATAAGGATGAGCCGCATTGGGCTGCATTAAAGTTTCTTGCTAACTGCTTTTACGTAGTGGCGGATTCTACCATTACTCCTCAGTCGGTTTTCATCATATGTTATCGTATTATGGACAATATGGTCGTGGCTTGGGAGAAGAGGAAGAACAATAGGTTGTTGTAGAAGGTTGAATTCTACAAAGCCTATGACTGTGTCGCATGGACGTTCATTTGGATGTCACTGTCACATTCCATTTAAGGTTTCCCAAATAAGTGGATTGTGTGAATAAAGTGCGATGATGACCTCTTGTTTGTGCTCGTGAGTGGTCGTCATAAGCAGGTTTCTATCAACCGCAATAGGGGGATTATCCTCTGGTGTCTTTACTCCTCGTGCTGGTGGTTGATGCTCTTTTGAGAATAGTTTCTCAAGCTATTCTAGAGGATGTATGTGTGATGTTCAGCCTTGGAGATTGTTGAGATATTTATCTCTTTATATGGTATTTCGTATTTCTGTTTCTTTCATGTACTTCTCTTGTAATTTCCCAGGGCTTTTCTCCTATATAAGAGAGCCTTAGGATCTCAATAATCTCAAGCCATTCGATTTTCTTCAACATGGCGGAGCAGCGGTCCTAGACCGGGGTTACCACATCCCACTAAAAAAACCCTAACCCCACCTGCATGCCCCCCCTCCCCGTAGGTCTTCTCGTAGGAAACCGTCGAACCGCCCCAGCGGGCCTTCTCCTTCCCTGCAGCAAGTCGCCCCTGCCGCCGGCTCCTCCCCTCCTTGCAGCCCTGTCGCCCGTCACCGCCTTGAGGGCCATCCCACATCTTGCGAGCTGCAGTTCGACCGTTTCTGCGGGCCTATACGATCTGATTTTGCTCGGATTTCGTGATTTCGGACATATAAATCACATCTTCTGACTCTAGACTATAACACGGATTGAAGAGGACGGTTGTATGATTCTACACGTACAACCACTCCTCAATGTGAATGTGTAGACTCGCTCAGAGTAGTCTACTCAGTTTTGTTATGGATTGTTGGCATTACTTTTATCGTGTCAGAGAACAAGGGTAATGTTTTTTTCCTCGTCCGGTGCCTTCAAGGGTTCGACTCCCATAGTAAAGATGGATGGGACCTACAACGAGTTGTGGTCCATGAAATTTCGCACTCTTATGCAGTGCCATAACAAGGAGCACATTTTGATGGACTCCGAACCGACGCGTCTCATGGAGAGGAAATCATGGGACGCGTGTCGTCATATATTCAGGACAAGTGTGAAAACCCAAGAATGCCATGTGTCATCATCCTATGACTAACATGTGTCCTAGTGTAGACTCTTGCTTGGGCAACAAGTTCTCGCATGCATAGGAGACAAGTGGCATGGTGAATGGATGACAAGTATTGCCATGTGTCTTCAAGCATGAGAAGGAGGCAACATGTGTCTTAGTGCCTCCCTTACATGTTGACACATGTCACACATGTAAAGGGGTTGGGGGCCTATATATACCCATGACCCCCCATTCCATTCACTTCATCCCACACGCCACTCTCTCCACCTTAGAGCCACAAGGCCGCCGAGGTTGCTGGAGGAGCACAACAGGAGCCACGGCGAAGCCCTGTCGGTGATCGAGAGCGTTTTTGAAGCTGTAACGAAGTTCTGTCTGCCCCAAGCCGTAGTATTCAATCTAAGACGGCTATAGGGGGGATTTCACTAAAGAAGGAGATATTGACACGAGTTAGATATCGATCAGGTGAGGGATGATCAAGCGCTATTTTAAAGCAATAATCTTTAGCTTTTTATGCATGGTTTTGAATAGCAAGTATGCAATCGTGTTTTTCTGAAGCTTTTATGTATGAATTGCAAGTACCATATAGTAGATATGAAATCCGGTCTTTAGAAAGTTTTTCAAATTTTGTTTCAAGTGTTTTATCATGATAGAACGTTTCCAAGCATTTTCTTCTTTGTTAACACGAAACAGAAGTTTCACTACTTCTACTTAGATTTGAGCTTTATAATTAAGAAACATGTTGGAACGGTCATTATACAATATATATCAGTTTTCAAGTCCTTAATAGTTTCCAGTTGCAAGAATATGCATGTTTTGCCAGATTATTGTATGATCATGAATTAGAGTTGTTATGAGCATGAATTAGTAAGAGTATAGATTATTAGTGGTAAGAAAAGAATCAGAATCAGAAAGTAAGCACCACAGTAGCTATTTTATACAAGTCATGAACTAGCCATTAGATATGGCGATGTCATTAGATATGACCCTGAAACCGCCATTAGATATGGCAAACCATTAGATATGGTATCAAGAGGACTTTGGGTCCGCATTCTGTATACATATAGGCTTTGGGCCGTATGCAGGGTGTTTTGGTCTTTGGGACCGTCTGCGCGTATGACTTAGCTTTGTTTCAGCGTTCATGAGTCGATAACTTAGCCACAGTGGTGATTAATGCAAACAGCTTGATAGTGATAATTATGTTTCAGATTATCTTCTTTTGAAGTAATTAAAGTGTTCAATTGCAAAACTAGCATGTTGTTATATGTAAACTGTCATAAAGTCTCTTTTTCAAGCCATTTCAAAGTTATCAGCATAGTTTTTGGTATGAGCATCATATTTCAACTTTTAGCTATATGTAAATAGCTTGAGATCCTTTCACTGGGTCTAAGCTCATAATGGGTTTAGACTCATCCTGTTATATTATAATTATGTACAGATCAACAGAATTACGACCAGAAGGAGAAAGCACAACTTACACACTAGAAGGAGGTAGTGTTGATGGTTTTCGTTTTCTTTTTCTGTACTGTATGTTGTTTTGTAAGGAGTTGTAATAGAACTTGTGTAAGACACTTCTTTGTAATGTGAACTTTATAAGCACAAAGATGTTATGTTTCATGAGATTGCCACATGTATACTTTGAGGAAAAAGAAGAAAGATCTCTGTCGCGGCATATTCCGGTTAGCGGGACAGGTCTTGACAACTTGTGCTATCAGAGCAAAGGTTTTAGGACCTTGAGCAAGAATTATATTAGGTATTGATCTATAGTATTGGAAGATAATTTAGTTATCATAATTTGATTTGAACTTAGAAGAAAATTGATGTTATAGTCTTGAGGATATATGGATCATTATTGGAGGATTTATGTTGATGAATGATCTAATTGAGGTTTTATGTTTATAGGAAACAATGGCAGCAGAGCAGCCACAAGCGACCACCTAAGGCCCTATTCAGGAGAATAATAATAACAACAACGTGTATGACACGTTGACCTTGATAGCTCAAACACTAGGAGGCATGGCTGCCCAGTCCGTTAAAAGACATGAATTTGAGCACCAGTTGCCATTTGAACATGTAAAGAAGCTGGGAGGAGAACTATTTGTAGGAGACACTGATCCAAAGAAGGTAAGGGAATGGTTCAAGAATATGGAGAAAATATTTGCTCTAATGGACTGTACGGATGAACAGAAGTTGAAGTATACAATCTTTTTACTGAAAGATAGCGCTGATGATTGGTGGACTTCTGTGAAAATGAAATATCCAAACCCATCTCACATTACATGGGAGATCTTTGAGAAAGAATTCAATGCAAAATATTACCCAAGGGTTTACCAGGAGGAGAAACGTAGGGAATTCCTATTCCTTACTCAGGGGAGCAATTTGTTTGATGAATATGAGAAGAAATTCACAGAACTTTCAAAGTTTACTGCTTCTCTGGTTGCAACAGAGGAAGAAAAGTGTAGACGTCTAGAAGATGGTATGCATATTGACTTAAAGGAAATGGTTTCGACCACGAGTTATACCGATTATACAAAATTGGTGGAGGCTGCTCGTAGGGTTGAACGAGTAGTGATAGAAAGGAGAAAATTTAATGATCACGGAAAGAAAAGGTTTGCAGATAGACCTCAGTGGAGGGGAACCATGAACAAAGAACCGAGAATAGCTGGGAATTCTAGGCAAGATAATCGGTCAGCCTTTAAAGTACAAGGGAATCAAACAAATAGATTTACAGTTGGGACTTCTGAAAACAGAACACTTTCTTTTCCACAATGTACAAATTGTGGAAAGTATCATCCAGGAAGTTGCCGCAAGGGGATCGCTGGGTGTTATCAATGTGACGAGATAGGCCACATGTGCCAGAATTGTCACGCACTTGTCCAAGGACGTAGGGTTATTGGAAGACCAGCACCAAATGAAAATCGTGATATCGTTATACATCGTCCTCCACCTGCAAGGGAACAAAATAAAAGCAATACACAGAAGAGATCAAACCAGAGAGAGGGAAAAGCTTTTGCTATGACCTTAAAGGAGGCCATATCTGCAGACGATGTTGTATCAGGTACCACTATTATTTTTGGTAAAAATGCACATACTCGTATTAATTCTGGTGCAAGTCTTTCTTTTATTTCACAAAGATTCTCCATATATGCTGACAAAATAACAAGCACTCTAAAGCCCGCTTTAGCAATTTCTTTGCCTAAGGGAGAACCAGAAATTATTAGTGATGTCCTCCGAAATTGTTTGGTTAAGATAGGAGAAAATTATATTCAAGTAGACCTAATTTTTATGGAGATAAGGGAATTTGATGCTATCATAGGAATGGATTGCTTAAGTACATATCATGCTCTTCTAGACTGTCACAAGAAGCATGTTACTTTTAGAAAACCAGGTGATGTCGAATTCACTTTCTATGGAGAAAGAATGATATATCTGACCCATGTCATCTCCTGTCTCTTAGTCCACAAGTTGATAAGGAAGGGATATTCCTCTTATATTGCTTATGTGTTTCATACTAAGGCAGAAGCAGTCAGTTTAGAAAATATCTCTGTGGTGAAGGAGTTTCCAGAAGTGTTTCCAAATGAACTGCCAGGAGTTCCTCCTGATAGGGAAATTGAATTCACTATTAACCTCACTCCGGGTACAAATCTAATTGCCTTAGCTTCTTACAGAATGGCCCCTGCCGAACTCAAAGAACTCAAAACCCAATTGTAGGAATTGACAGATAAGGGATTTATACAATCCAGTATGTCACCACGGGGTGCTCCCGTTCTATTTGTCAAGAAAAAAGATGGTTCCATGAGACTTTATATAGATTACAGAAGACTAAACAAAGTGACTGTCCGCAACAACTATCCTCTGCCCAGGATAGATGACTTATTTGATCAATTACAAGGGGCTTTTGTGTTTTCAAAGATAGATTTGAGATCAGGGTATCATCAGTTCAAAATTAAAGTTGAAGATTTTCCTAAGACTGCATTTAGGACTCGTTATGGACATTACGAATTCCTGGTAATGCCTTTTGGTTTGACAAATGCCCCAGCTGCATTTATGGATTTGATGAATAGGGTTTTCCGTCCATATTTGGACAAGTTCGTGATCGTATTCATTGATGATATTCTAGTATATTCTAAAATAAAGGAAGAACATAGAGAACACTTGAGAATTGTGCTTCAAACTCTGAAGGAACACCGATTATATGCAAAGTTTAATAAATGTGGATTTTGGTTGAAGAAGGTTGCATTTCTAGGTCATGTCGTATCTGGAGAAGGAATAGCGGTAGATCCATCAAAGATAGAAGCAGTTCTTAGATGGGAACAACCGATAAATGCATCAGAAATCCGAAGTTTCCTTGGATTAGCTGGGTATTATCGAAGATTTGTAGAAAACTTCTCTAGAATTGCTGCACCATTGACAAGGTTAACTATGAAGAATGTGAAATATAGTAAGGACGAAGAATGCGAGAAGAGTTTTAAGGAACTCAAGAGTCGTCTCACCTCAGCACCTATAGTTAGCCTTCCTTCAGGACAGGGTAATTTTGTAATCTATAGCGATGCCTCAAGACAAGGGTTGGGATGCGTCTTGATGCAGAATGATAAGGAGATTGCTTATGCTTCTAGACAGCTAAAACAACATGAGTTAAATTACCCAACTCATGACCTTGAGTTAGCAGTTATATTCTTTGCCTTAAAGATCTGGAGACACTACCTATATGGAGAAACTTGTCGAGTCTTTACAGATCATAAGAGTTTGAAATATATTTTCTCTCAGAAAGAGTTGAATTTAAGACAAAGAAGATGGTTAGAGCTAATCAAAGATTATGATTGTTCCATAGAATATCACCCGGGGAAAGCCAATGTTGTAGCTGATGCTCTCAGTCGAAAGTCTAAGGGCCAGCTATCTCACTTAAAAGAAGAGTATTTACAGTTGAAAGAGTTACGTGCAAAGTTAACTATGAATAGCTCTGAAACCTTATTAGCATCCTTACAACTGAGACCCATATTATATGATAAAATTAAGGAAACACAAGTCCATGATTCTGAAATCATTAGAATGATTGAGAAGATTAAGGAAGGTGATGAAGTCGGGTATACAATAGATGGTCAAGGGGTCTTATTCTTTAAAGGAATATTGTGTGTTCCGAGGAAATCTGATATAAAGGCTCAGATTCTGGAGGAGGCACATAACTCCATGTATACTCTGTACCCAGGAAGTACTAAGATGTATAGAACACTTAAGAGCTACTATTGGTAGTCTGGCATGAAAAGAGAAATTGCAGAGTATGTTTCTAGATGTCCTATATGTCAACAAACTAAACCGGAGCGTTTGAAACCTTCGAGGACATTACAACCACTTCCAATACTAGAATGGAAATGGGAACACATCACTATGGATTTTGTTACAGGATTTCCAAGGACCCGTCAAGGTCACGATGCAATATGGGTCATAGTAGACAGATTGACTAAATCTGTACATTTCTTAGCCATTAACATGACATACTGTCTAGACCGTTTGGGAAAGATCTTTGTTAATGAGATCGTTAGCCGTCACGGGGCTCCTGTGTCAACTGTATCTGATAGAGATCCACGATTCACTTCCAAGCTTTGGCCAAGCTCACATAAAGCTATGGGAACAAAGTTAGCATTTAGTACAACCTTTCATCCTCAAACAGATGGCCAGTCAGAACGGACTATCCAGACTAGAAGACATGCTTAGAGCTTGTGCACTGAGCTTTAAAGAAAGCTGGGATGAACATCTCTCACTTATAGAGTTTGCATACAATAACAGCTATCATGCTAGTATTGGGATGGCACCTTATGAAGCCGTATATGGTAGACCATGTAGAACACCTATCTGTTGGTGTGAGGTTGGAGAACGAAAATTGGTTCAACCTGAATTAATACAAAGCACAATAAAAAAAGTTGAGGAAATCAAGAGATGCTTGAAGGCAGCACAAAACAGACAGAAAAATTATGCAGATAAGCGCAGGAGAGACTTAGAATTTCTAGTGGAAGACCATGTGTTTCTAAAAGTATCTCCATGGAAAGGCCTAATCAGATTCGGGAAGAAAGGGAAACTAAGTCCAAGATACATTGGCCCTTACGAGATCACAGAGAGAATTAGAAGTGTGGCCTATCGGCTTCGACTTCCATCTGAACTAGCAAAGATACATGATGTCTTTCATGTCTCCACACTTCGGAAGTATATCCCAGATCCAACCCATATGATACAACCTCAAGATATTCAATTGAAGTAAGATCTATCATACGAGGAGGTTCTTGTAGAAATTCTGGATTATAAAGTAAAAGAGCTTCGTACAAAGAAGATTCTTTTAGTTAAAGTTTTATGGAGGAGTCAGGCAATAGAAGAAGCCACATGGGAACGAGAGGAAGAAATGAGATCTCAATATCCCCACTTATTTTCTAACTAGCAAAGGTACTACAATTTCGAGGACGAAATTTATTTCAAGTAGGGGAGAAATTGTAATACACGTTTTGTATAGTCTTGAGTTTTTGTACAATATCACTATATATATACTATGTTTAGATGTTAGCAAGTGTTATTTCATGGAATTATTGGATTGATAGTATTCACACTTTACGGTTAACACAGTCAATAGATTTGCCTTAATACAACGATTTTATGGAAACTAGTTGTGTGTAAATCAGACCATCTTGTATAAATATGACTTCAAAAAGGTTCTCTGGATTTGTGTAGCACACCAAACATAGTACCACATCTAGAAATCGAGAAGTATGGTAGTAGCATAAGTAGTAGAATCCACTACTAGTATAGGGCCACAATGTTATAGATTTATATTCATTCGACTATAATCACATCATTAAGACTAATTAAGCATGATTAGTGCTAATTACCCGTCATTAGTGATAATTAAGTGTCATTAGCAAAAGTAGGACACATGGAGAGGAAATCATGGGACGCGTGTCGTCATATATTCAGGACAAGTGTGAAAACCCAAGAATGCCATGTGTCATAATCCTATGACTAACATGTGTCCTATTGTAGACTCTTGCTTGGGCAACAAGTTTTCTCATGCATAGGAGACAAGTGGCATGGTGAATGGATGACAAGTATTGCCATGTGTCTTCAAGCATGAGAAGGAGGCAACATGTGTCTTAGTGCCTCCCTTACATGTTGACACATGTCACACATGTAAAGGGGTTGGGGGCCTATATATACCCATGACCCCCCCCCATTCCATTCACTTCATCCCACACGCCACTCTCTCCACCTTAGAGCCACAAGGCCGCCGAGGTTGCTGGAGGAGCACGACAGGAGCCATGGCGAAGCCCTGTCGGTGATCGAGAGAGTTTTTGAAGCCGTAACGAAGTTCTGTCCGCACCAAGCCGTAGTATTCAATCTAAGACGGCTATAGGGAGGATTTCACTAAAGAAGGAGATCTTGACACGAGTTAGATATCGATCAGGTGAGGGATGATCAAGCGCTATTTTAAAGCAATAATCTTTAGCTTTTTATGCATGGTTTTGAATAGCAAGTATGCAATCGCGTTTTTCTGAAGCTTTTATGTATGAATTGCAAGTACCGTATAGTAGATATGAAATCCGATCTTTAGAAAGTTTTTCAAATGTTGTTTCAAGTGTTTTATCATGATAGAACGTTTCCAAGCATTTTCTTCTTTGTAGAACACGAAACAGAAGTTTCACTACTTAGATTTGAGCTTTATATTTAAGAAACATGTTGGAACGGTCATTATGCAATATATATCAGTTTTCAAGTCCTTAATAGTTTCCAGTTGCAAGAATATGCATGTTTTGCCAGATTATTGTATGATCATGAATTAGAGCTGTTATGAGCATGAATTAGTAAGAGTATAGATTATTAGTGGTAAGAAAAGAATCAGAATCAGAAAGTAAGCACCACAATAGCTATTTTATACAAGTTATGAAGTAGCCATTAGATATGGTGATGTCATTAGATATGACCCTGAAACCGCCATTAGATATGGCAAACCATTAGATATGGTATCAAGAGGACTTTGGGTCCGCGTTCTGTATATATATAGGCTTTGGGCCGTATGCAGGGTGTTTTTGGTCTTTGGGACCGTCTGCGCGTATGACTTAGCTTTGTTTCAGCGTTCATGAGTCGATAACTTAGCCACAGTGGTGATTAATGCAAACAGCTTGATAGTGACAATTATGTTTCAGATTATCTTCTTTTGAAGTAATTACAGTGTTCAATTGCAAAACTAGCATGTTGTTATATGTTTACTGTCATAAAGTCTCTTTTTCAAGCCATTTCAAAGTTATCAGCATAGTTTTTGGTATGAGCATCATATTTCAACTTTTAGCTATATGTAAATAGCTTGAGATCCTTTCACTAGGTCTAAACTCATAATGGGTTTAGACTCATCCCGTTATATTATAATTATGTACAGATCAACACAATTACGACCAGAAGGAGAAAGCACAACTTACACACTAGAAGGAGGTGGTGTTGATGGTTTTCGTTTTCTTTTTCTGTACTGTATGTTGTTTTGTAAGGAGTTGTAATAGAACTTGTGTAAGACACTTCTTTGTAATGTGAACTTTATAAGTACAAAGATGTTATGTTTCATGAGATTGCCACAT
This sequence comes from Ottelia alismoides, assembly GCA_037367405.1. Lineage (NCBI taxonomy): Eukaryota > Viridiplantae > Streptophyta > Magnoliopsida > Alismatales > Hydrocharitaceae > Ottelia > Ottelia alismoides. Next base: position 1,319,832 of record JAZKJV010004628.1, on the reverse strand, counting down.
GTGTACTTTGAGGAAAAAGAAGAAAGATCTCTGTCGCGGCACGTTCCTGTTAGCGGGACGGGTCTTGACATTAGCAGCCACATAAGGGAAAGCCAAGAATGAAAGCAAGATCCTACAGTTGCAATATGATATCTTTTTGACCAAGCATAATGGTCGGCCTCTTCATGCACACTTCTCGCATTTTCGAGGCATGTTTGAGCGTCTCCGTAGCTTTATTGCCATTACTACCAGTACTAAGCAGCAACAAGCATACCCAAATGACACTATGACTGGAGTCTTTCTATCCTCCCTTGACTATGAGTACGATGCAACACATACTCAACTGATTACTGGAGAGACGATACCACATATGGAGGACGTCTACAAGAGGCTGAGCAGGATCACTACTTCACAAGGTTCAGAAAGTTGGTATACAGTATTCATTCGGTCAGGCGATCTGAAGCGAGTAAGCAGGAAGGCGAAAGTATATACAAAACTATTTGTGGTTGATGCGATTTTTATTATTTTGATATAAAAATATTTTAAAATATAATAATGAATTCAATCATTAGATATTTATGTTCCAAAAAATATAACATGGAAGAAATATGAAGTGAAGACTTTTTTATACAATGTAATTTAACCCAATGAAGTATTCATAACAAAATATCTAAAGATGTCGGCTCAGACAAATGTATACACATAAATAACCAAACTCCTATTCCAAGTCGTCAAAAATAACAAGTGGAACTTCTTCATCATCGATGTAATTGTTAGAATCCATCATAAATTCTTCTTCCTCCACACTTGGTAAGGCACCCACATTCCTTTGACTTCTCCTTACTCCAATTCATCTGCTCCACTTGCCTCGGCCACCAAGCTCCAAGTTAGTCCTAAGCCTTAGAACACCTCCTCTTCACCTTCTTCTAGTTCGATCCACTTCCCACATATGTCCTATCCTTAGAAATGAATGGGTCTCTTCCGTATTGTGATTGTCGCTCCTTCATCTTTGAGTTGAATTTTACAAAAATCAAGTCTATCAGTCTCTTGGTTTTAGTTAGGTTTATTCCTCTTTTTAGTGTGGATCTGCAATGCAAGTATTTACTTAAAATGTTAATTTATTCAATCTTAGTCTAAGCAATAATCATAAACCACAAATATGGGTGTACCGCTACGAAAGAGCTCCAATTCCTCTCATCCAGAAGAAGAGGATATTAGCTTTAATATCTTCATTATCATTGCCTTTATGTATGTTATCCCATCACCATATAATGACCACCAATTAGCTATAAGAAAACTTACGATGTCAACTCCTTAGTCCTTGCATTCTTAAAATGTGTATATAATGTAATTACATGGATCAAACACATCCTCGACGAATCTCTACTTCATTGCTAATGGTTTTCCGAATGGACCATCTCTATGTGTATTTAGGACCATTTCTTTTGTTGTGATAACCTTTTGAATGTCCAAATTAGGGTAAAATATCTCCAAGCAGTAAAAAACCATTTATGACAAAGTTATCTTTTGAGACGGCTTTATCATCTCTATAAAAATAATAGAGGTTAAGATAGTAAGTTGTAAGTTGAAGAGAACTATCTAACCTCCATTTTGACTTCGAATCAATGGCATCAATGTACGGCTTATATGAATGTTCAATATTTTTAAAAAGACTCTTTATCTCCTTCTTCGCATCTTCAAGCCCTCCATAAATAAAGCTCAACGACGGTATCTGATCCCCATCAACAATACGCAAGAGATAGATGAGCAGGGAAAAGACCTTCAAGGTCAAGGAAACTTGGCTCCAAAAAGATGTACTAAGAACAATTGATCCAACCATTTCCTTGTCTTGGACCACTTGCACTCTCTCCATTCATTAGAAGAAAACATCAATCTTAGCTTTTCTTTCTTTCCGAAGACACTTTGTAGCGTGAGAAAACACGTGGCACTTCTTGTTTGCCTAGTCTGACTATCTCTCCCTTTTGGGTAAAGTGTCGTATCAAGCTGAGCTTCTTTGCATGGTTGTAGATGAAAATAGTGAGGGTTCTGGTCTTTGCTATGCAATTTTTAACCTTCAGCTCTTTGACAATTTCTTCAAGCATGAGATCTATGCAGTGAGCAACGCAAGATGACCAAAATATCTTTGGATATTTGGTCTTGAGGAGCTTCCCATCCGCCATGTTAGCAGATGCATTATCAGTCATGACTTGCAGAACATTATCCACTCCAACATCCTTGATGCAATCCTCCCCCAACGCGGATATACATTCAGTAGTGTTTGCATAAGTTGATGCGTCCACTGACTTCGGAAAACATGAGCCCAAGCTACAGTTAACGCATAAATTCATTATGCTTCTTCCCCTCGTGTCAGTCCATGCATCTGTCATGATGGAACATCCACTTTTTTTCCATGCATCCTTGTGCCCTTTCAAAAACTCCTTTGTTTCTTCCACTTCATCCTTTAATAAAGGCTCTGCAGTTTCATAATAAGATAGAGACTTGTACCCACTTCCGAACTGGCCAATTGCTTCACACATGCATATGAAGGAGTTATTTGTCGCCACATTGAAAGGAATATCACAGTCATAGAAGAATTTGGCTACATATTTATGGACACGCGCACGTCTTTCCTTTGCTAGTGTTTCCTTTATAATAGTTTGGTGCATTGTGCCAGATGACGCAATATCATCAGATGATCGATGTCTTTTCCAAGATATGTTCCATCACAAGGTATTGTGGAAGAGCATGTAGCTTTAATCGCCCCCTCCTCTCATTTCTTTCATACTGAAAGCTTTCTCATTTTTCTTCTTCATGATTCACTCAATGTAGTCAAGTATCTCCTTCTGCACTTCAACGTTAGCCTTTGGACATGATTTACAATTCCCTTTGATGTGTCCAAGGTGTTGTTTCATTCGATTAATTCTTACTTTCAAGACCTTGCCACACAAGTGACATGTCACAGAATTCGGATCGGTCTTGTCCATGAGAAACGCATATTTCCATCCCGGATCTACCTGATCCGGTGGAATAAAAAACACATGTTCCTCAACATGCGTTGGTTTTGAATACATGATAACCTAAATACATGAAAAATATTAAAAAAATAAAAGAGAATAATTATCCATTATTCATAAAATGTTTTAGTCAGTAACCTAAAAAACTATTATAAAAGCTTTGTCAAAGAATAAAAGCATTGTCAAACTATTATAACAAGAGGACTAACAATAAAATATGTAAATTGATGAACACTTATTACTAAAAATATTCTTCCAAATATTCTTCCAAACAACAAGAGGACTAGTGAAGAATAAAAGCATTGTCAAACTGTTATAACAAGAGAATAACTAGCACTTATACTAAAAATATTCTTCCAGCTTTAACCTAAAAACATATCCAATAATCCTTCACATGGTATTTAAAATTTCTTCCACTTAATATTGTTCTAAAACTAACACAAAAATTGATGAACATGCACAGCTATAGGACACCTAAGGCAAAGGAACGAAGCACTTGCTGATAAAAGATGTGATTTCTGTGAAGAAATACCTACTGACTAGCAGATGTGCACACCCAAGGCAAGAGGCGAAGGAGCACACTGGATAAGGAGGACCAATACATGGAGAAGAACACTGGAGGCGGAGGAAAAGCTGCTGGTGCAGAACATCAGAGGCGGAGAAGCTATTGCTGGTGGAGAACACCGGAGACCGAGGTAGAGGAGCATGCCAATTGTAAGGATTTAGGAATCGTAGCGTCGCTAGTCGAGGTTGGCGAGGGTTCCTTTGGGCATTCAAATGTCGAGCAAGGTAGAAGGGTTATTGAGTCCATTATCAGGTCGGGTCGTGTGAACCCCCTAGGATCCGGGTACCCATTTACGCTAATTTCGAGGCATTTCATTCACATAAAATCGCACAAATTACAGAAAAACGGGGAAATTTTTTTCGCTGAAGCTACATATGACATTCACATACACATTCATAACCACAAGTTAATAGAGACAAATGTCATCAAAATTTTATTTCATTAACTTTCATTTATTTTACAACATGTACAGTGTCTGATAGTACATACAGTATATCCCAAAAAAATCTGACTGAACAGAAGAGAAGCATAATACATTATCAACCGAACCAAAAACTGAAACAAAATAAGCCATACTGTCTGGTGTAAACTCTATCTCCTGAAACCATGTATACCTACTGAGCTGCTACTGAACAGCAGGTTGTTTGCCTGCCAAACATGTTAGGAAGGAGGAGGCGTCAGCGGGCCCTGGTACCTCCCAAAAATTTATAAAAAAATATCATGCATTTATTATGATCAAAAGCAAGCAAGTAGAGAGGCAGGAACAACTCAAATTAAATTTTAATTCTACTTGCAAATGCAAAATGTTTCCAAATTTCTAGTAAGCATCTCTCATGATCAGCTATTATCCCAACACTCCCCATATATGACATATTTATATTGTAGTTGAATACTCATGAATGTATGAGTGTAAGTATATAACATCATTTTCTTTAGAGATCATGTTTGTGAGTGATGATGGAAAGTTTGAGATTGGAAAGATTTCTTGATTTATTTAGATTTTAAGTCTAGCGGATAGTCTGTGGTCTTGCTCAGAGTATAACCTCACACTATGACTCTAAGGTGTAAACAATGCCTTAGGGTTGGGGTACCTCGGTAGGCATGAGGTGTTGTGTAATGCATCCTAACTAAGTTCCCAACACGTCCACTAGCTTAATGGGATTTCGAATCAGATTATAGTCACTTCCATTTACTCAACTTTAACTGTAATCCCTTCAAACCTCAAGTGCAACTGTCTCAGATGTAACTCTAGATGATGTAGATAAAGATATAGATGATCTGGATATAGAATCGCTAAGTCTGTTGGTGAAATTAAAACTCAAGCGGTGAAGAAGCCAATAAAAGGAATCTTCCGTCTCGCCCTCTAATTGGAAGTGCGGTCTAATAGAGGGATAGGGTTACTCCCAAACTACGCCACTGAAACGGGTGAGAGACTCTCCGGAAAAGTCGCTCTAGAAAAACAGCCCCGAGGTATCCCCCGCCTGGGTATCCTAAAACAAAGGGTCAGCGGAACTGGTCTAAAGTCGGGATCCCAACGAGGCGTAAAAACACTGCGAGCTCGCATAAAAACCGAAGAAGGAATGGGATCCTAGACCCGCGCACTTGGCGGCCGCTGCCTTAACTGGGCTTCCTATCTCCCGCCCAGCTGAGGGTCATCGCGCCCTCGCACAGTCATGCGTAAGGATCACCATGACTGGCACAAATATCTGTCCTCACTGATTTACATCAAACCAACCATCTCAAGATTTCAGAATAATATAGATCACAAAAGTCCCTTAATTTGCTAAATCGATTAGTGTAGAGGTTTGGCACCGGATAAATGATTTATAAGGCCTGCAGCAATAATATTGGATATCAAAAAGATTTTCAGCTACTTGAATTAGTCAGATCAACGTACTTCTCCAAAAATTTTCCAAAGTAATATGTAGCACACTGACTAGATTAGATTATTGAGAGTATAATACATCAGATGTAAACATTCACTATATATGTCACTCCTTCACAGAAAAGTCTGTGTATGATTGATTGTAAGAATAAGAACATCTTCACTTACTGACCAACATAATTCTCAACAACTGACATCAGATTCCATTGTTGGCAAGCAATTATACTTTTCTTAATTCTCTCTTCTATTATGAATTAATGAATTTAGAGTCAAAGGAGTGACTCACCGATTTCGATCATTGATGATTTTATCATCTCTAAACTTGTCCTTCCTAAAAGGAAATAGTAGTGTTGCCCCCTCCCCGCGGAGGAAGAATGACTTGCAAGATAGACTTTCAAACATAAAAAAAATTCGTCAGAATGTTTCCGTAGTTATTGCCCTAGAATAGATTGCCTATGTGAAGTTTCAACCTTTTGTAGTATAAGAGAATAGGCAAAATGATGTTAATCCATCATAATCTTAAAAGGTTGTTGATGGATAGGTCCTTCTGTGACATAGGTTGCTCCTTATATACAGAAGAAATAAAAGATTAGGGTGCCTGATCAGCTTCTTTCAAACAAGTTTCCATCTTATAATGTTGTCTCATCAACTAGATCTTCCACAATTTGAATAGCAACATTGTGATAAATCTCAGTAGATACAACTTGTATAAGTGCTTATGGTTCTAAGTGGAAAACTCCACTATATGTTGATGAATTAGCATCCTCCAGTATGTTGCTGCTCCTACTATTCATGTTGAGGGATTCGAATCAATTTCTGGTCAGCACCTTGGTTGTTATGGATGGATAACAGAGTTTGCATTTAAGAACAAATATTCTCCATTCCCATGCATACACTCTAACTTCTAATGCCCACAATATGTTGATGCATTTTATGGAAAATCGTTTTCCCATATCTTCCATTAAATTAGTCCACTGATATAAGTTTGAATGAAATGCATCAAACAATATTAGGATAGATTTATGTAAATTAAAGTTTAATGCAGCAGATCTTGACATCGATATTGATTGTGGACTCCAACCTTTCAATGTTTTTTTAACATGAGAACTGAATACATTGTAACATCAATAGTTGGCCAGACATTCCAATCTTTAATTTCACTCCTTCCCGAGTTATCACACAAAAATCAACGGATCATTTCCAAACAAATCATAAGAGTCCATCAAACAAACGCATCATCATAATCCCAAAACATCAATTTAATCATATAACTCATGAAGCATACATGTATATGTTGGGAAGAAATGCAAAAATTTCAAATCCAGTGACCAGATGGAGTTTTGAATACACATTTGGATCATTAGATTTCATGGAAAGTAGCATGCATGGCATCAAAAGTATGATCTGATGGTACATGCATGGCAGCAAATGGAGGATAATGGAGTGTACCTTTTTTTTTGGATCTCCAAATTGGAGATCAAGGCTGCATGTAGAAGTTCTTTGGAAAAAGATCATCAGTTGTTGGGAGCATCTCCTGGTTGAGGAGATAGCAGCAGTAGCTGCTGGACATGAATAAGCTGCAAGGCTACAAGGAGAGCAGCATCGGGTCCAGATCTTGGGCTTCAAGGAAATTGGCTTGAGCAGTATTGGGCATCCAAAAGCAGCAGCATGTGTATCAGACAGCAGCTACAGTCGACATTTGGAGAAGAAAGAAGAGTTTCGGTTGGGAAATTGAAGGGGGAAAAATGGAGATGGAGGGTTTATATAAGTAGGGAGAGAGCCCTATGGGTTGCCAAGTGGAGAGAGTAAAAAAACAAGTGGAAAGGAGCAAAGGGGTGGGGGAAACAAACAACGGCTGGTTGAACAGTACAGGCTGTGCCTGTACTATTTAAAATTATAATTTTTTTTATCATTATATTTTTAACAAATCACTCTTTATATGATATACTTAAAGTTAATCGAATTTGGGCCTCGAGTGTCGGATTTTGACGCATAATATCTCGTTTTGACCGTCTCGGAACGACGATCAATATGAGTATAATATTGATATACTTCCGATCGGGTTTTGAATACCGAATTTTCGAGATACGGTTCTGGTTTGGATTTAAGTTTTGTGAAATTATAATACCAAACGATTTTCAATTGACGAACGGTCGATTCCGTTGGCCTTGTTTTGTCCAATCGGATCTAATGATGGTCTCGGTTCGTTTTGCGGTTTCCGAATTTGCGTCGCGGTTTTTTCGCGGCGCGCATTACGAAGTGACCGATTTTTAGTTGATTTCACCCTAGCGACTTTTGATTCACGATCAATTGATCATTTTAGGTTATCTAATGTTGTCAGATAACTTTATTGGATTAATCAGACCCTAATCGGGTCGGGTTCGGGTTTGTGCCGACTCCGGGTGTTACAGGTCGGGTGGAATTTCTATCACATATCGGTCGCATATGCGGATCACTAGGATTGAGTATACATATTAACGCATAACAAGCGCACATGGCATATGTGGTGCGCTATATGGTTCGCATCCGCATATGCGGTTGCATATGCAGCTGCATAGGCCGAATTTCTGAATATTGCTACTTCATCTACTATTGTGACCCAAACTCCCTCAGCAATGGCAGCTTCTCGTGGTAGATGGGGAACTTCACAATTTCGCGAGCATGACCCATGCATACATTGTCAGCGTCTAAGACATTCAGAGTAGACATGTTATATGAAGCATGGATATCCTGCATATGTCCGTGTAGCTGAGCAGTCAGAGACTCCTCCGAGTCTTTCTCATGATACAAGGCTTGACGATATCGTCTCTAGATTGAGAGAGATGATGACTACACTGCCCACACCAACAGCAGGATCTTCAGATGTTGCAGTTGTTGCCATAGCTTCTACGAGTTCTTCAGGTATTGCTTATGCACTTACCGGCTGTAGCAGCTTGGATTTAACTTATTGGATTATGGACTCCCGAGCTTCTCATCATATGTGTGGAGATCGAGCTCAGCTTATGTCTTATAGATATATCCCTCCTGGTAGATACGTGGTGATTGCTAATGGGGTTTATCTACCCATTGTTGGTTAGGGGGGAGATTGTCCTAGCCCCCTCAATGCACCTGCAGAATGTCTTACATGCTCCAGCATTTCAGATGAATCTTTTATTTATTAGCTAGATTACAAAAGATTTACATTGGCGTGCCATATTTGACCCATCTTCTCTTGTGTTTTAGGACATACTCACGGGCAACGTGACTGGATGTAGTCGTGAGCAGAGAGGACTTTACAGACTGGTTCAGCCTCCGTGTGTTGGTGTTGCTACCATTCCTTCTAGCTATGTTTCCTTTCATGTGGCATCTTCACTTCGGTCACCTTCCTCTGCATAAGTTATGTCATGTTCTCCCTCAAATCTCTACTCATACTACCTTGGAGTGTAAGATATGCCATCTTAAGAAGCACCACCGTTCTTCATTTTCGAGTCAGTCGTAGTAGTCAGTCATTTGAGTTGTTCCATTTTGATATCTGGGGTCCTGGTCATGTTCCTGATCATCAGGGACATCAGTTTTATAGGATTTTTATGGATGATTTTTCTAGATTATCTTGGGTTTTCTTGTTAACGAATAAGTCTGAAGCAAGTCCTATCATTAAATTATTTCTTATTGAAATCAAGAACACTTTTTCTGCTAATGTGAAATTTATTCGCACCGATAATACCTTGGAGTTTTCCACTTTACAGCTATCTGACTTTCTCGAATCTCTTGGTATTGTTCATCAAACTTCTTGTGCTTACACTTTGCAGCAAAATGGTGTTGTTGAACACAAACACCATCATCTTCTGGATGTCACAAGGATTCTCATGATTCAGAGTTGAGCTCCTCATTCGTTCTAGGGTGACGCGATTCTCACTGCTTGTTACTTGGTGAATCGCATGCCTTCCATTTTCCTCGGAGAAAAGGTTCCTTTATTTATTGTGTTTCCTGAGAAAGACCTATTCTCCTTACTCCTAGAGTCTTTGAGTCTAGGCATTTGTCCATAATTTTACTCCTTGTCGTAACAAGTTCTCTCCAAAAGCTATCAAATATGTGTTCGTTGGCTATTCTCGTACCCAAAAAGGGTATAGATGTTTTGATCATGTATGGAGAAAGTATTATGTGAGTGTTGATGTCACATTTTTTGAGTCTATTATGTACTTTTCTCCTAAAGGTGACAGGTTGTCTAACGTTGACTCTAACGATGATGTCTTTATTCCACCACCTCCACTATCTCCACTAAATACACCCCATGTAAGTCTCAACCATCTCCATCACCTCCTCCACCACCTCCACCTCTATCTACCTTGACACAATTCATGCTACGGTTTTACATTCGCATGTCCTCTAGTCACCCCTCTTCTCATGCGCATTCCCCGTCATCTAGAACGCCCCATATATGCAATGAACACATTGTTTCTACTGATAACAAAAGTGATATGCTTGTTCCACAGGATGTTGTACAGGAGGAGCTGATACTAGAGAATAGAGGTTGATGGCTTGGATGTTCTTATCGCCTTGAGGAAGTCGCGTCGTAAGTGTGCCATTTATCATCTAGATGTGCATGTTTCATTGGACCATCTTTTCGAGGATTACATGAGGGTAGTTGTGGAACTCTCTGTTGTTACTATCCCGCGAACATACCAAGAGGTCGTACATAATAGTAGTTGGCGACTTGCCATGGAGGAGGAGATGGCCACTTTGTAGTTTCGTGGTACCTGGGGTGTTGTTTCTGCTCCTCTAGGTGCCTCTGTTGTGAGGTGCAAATGGATCTTTACGGTGAAGCAACGGGCAGATTGCATTGTGGATTTCTACAAGGCAAGGCTTGTAGCATGTGGGTTCACCCAAACTTATGAGGTGGACTATCAGAATACATATTCACCAACGGCCAAACATTCGATATTGTGCATTCTTCTATCAGTTGTTGTTTCATGGGACTGGCCTCTTTACCAACTTGATGTGAAGAATGTGTTCCTATATGGAGATCTATAAGAGGAGGTATATATGCAATAACCGCCAGGGTTTGCTGTTGAGGTGGAGTCTCAGAAGGTGTGTAGGATCCACAAGGCGATTTACGGCCTGAAGCAGAGTTCGAGAACTTGGTAGCAGAAGCTTTCAGAGTTAATAGAGAACCAGGGGTTCGAGCGGTCCATTGCGGATCATTTGCTTTTTCTTCAGAGGACACGGAGAGGTATTGTTGCTATTCTAGTCTATATTGATGATATTATTGTCACGGGTGATGATGAGCAGGGCATTCATGCTGCCAAGGAGTTCCTAGATCAGCAGTTTGTAATTAAGGACCTTGGCAATCTTCAATACTTCCTTGGATTAGAGTTCGCCAGGAACCAGCATGATCTTGTGATGACCCAGAGAAAGTTTGTGACTGATCTTCTACTAGAGACAGGTATGACAGGGTGCAAACCAGCTACTACCCTTATGGATCCGAGTATGAGATTATATGATGATGACACTGAGGAGGTAGATAAGAGGAGATAGAAGGAGCTTGTTGGGAAGCTCCTATATGCTACCACGACCAGGCCAGACATATCCTTTGTTGTAAGCAAGGTGAGCCAGTTCATGGAGCAGCCTAGGAAGGTTCATATGGATGTTATCTCTATGATTTTGAGATATTTGAAGACTTCGCCTGGTACTGGCCTTATATTCAGCAAAGGTACGTCTCTTGAGATGACAGCTTGCAGATGCAGATTATGCAGGATGCCATAGAGACAGGAAATCTACTTCCGACTTTGTTATTTTTGTTGGGAGCTCTCTCGTGACATGGAAAAGCAAGAAGAAGACAATGGTTGCTAGATCTAGTGCAGAATCTGAGTGCAGAGCCATGGCACGGGGGAGCACTGAGATGATGTGGATTAGATCAATCTTGACTAATCTTGTTGAGGTTCCTCTTCCCATACAGCTTTTATGAGACAATCAAGCAGCTCTATTTATTGCTAATAATACCGCATTTCATGAACGGACCAAACATATAGACGTGGATTGCCACTATACCAGAGACGTGACCCAGAAGGATCTCATATCCACCTCCCATATTTCTACTGGAGATTAGACAGCTGATATTTTCACTAAGGCACTTGCTAGAGGTCTTTTTCAGAGATGTTGTTCCAAGCTGAGCATGATAGACATATATGCTCCAGCTTAAGGGGGAGTGTTGAGATATTTATATCTTTTTATATGTATTTCGTATTTCTCTTTTTTTCATGTACATCTCTTGTAATTTACCCAGGGCTTTTCTCCTACATAAGAGAGCTCTAAGGTCTCAGTAATCTCAAGTCATTCCATTTTCTTCAACAGAGATATTCCTCTCTAGTTGCAATATGTTGATGACATTAATTCTTTGTGGAGCGAAGTTCGTAAAAAGCAAAGGCGATTGCTTTAACGCTTAAGTTATGTGGTGACACTTCGGTGTTTAGAATCAATGGTGCCAAGTCTAAATTTGTTCCTTTTAGCATGGAGGGGGAGATTCTGATCTGTATGAACACGTTGTACATGTCGTATAGGGATCTTCATATAAGCTATCCAAGCCTCCTATTGGTTTGCGGTGTTCTATACCAATCGGACTAGCTACCTCTGGTGGAAAAAATGGTAGAGTATTGTCCTCCAATAGGCAGTTCTCTTTTCTATTTCAGATATTTTCCCTCAACTCGCACTTGCTATCAGAGGGGGAACGGGGGGCTTGTGTCGCTTATGCAGAGGTTCTCCTGGTCTGCCTCGGGGAAGATGCTAGGTATACCATCTGTGAGCTAGAAGGAAGTGACGCATTCTATAAGGGATGATGGCAATGGGGTGCTTAGCTTAAAGGAAATGAACCAAATGTTGCTCAGTAAGTGGTTCGCTTGCATTCGAGTAGTGGTTCAAACTTAATATAGATTAATGTGAGGTAATTATAGGATCTTAGTATGGATGTGTGCGCATCCTAGGCAGTTATCTCACCATTTATTCTCTATAAGGGGATCTATAAGGTTCTGCCAAAAAGCTTATCCACATTGAAGCTTATCTAGGGTGAACATTGAAGTGTTAGCTTCTAAATTAAAGACCAAACCAATGACTGAGCTCTTTGTGATAAAGTACCTCGTTTGTTCGTGAATGTCGGTTTGGGAGGCCACGACAGATGAGATTTGGTACCTAGATTCCGTTCTAACCTCTTTGATCAAAGAGTGATGGAGTTTCTATTGATGGCCGAGTTCCTCTCCTTTGTTGGAGTCTGTCCACTACGACGTCGACCAAGTTGGGAGAAGAATTGAACCGAGAAAACAATATCTCTTCTTTTTTTCTCAAAAGGTCGTTCTTTTTTTCAATTAGCTTTTCTATTTTTTTCAAATCATTTTTTGAGAAAACATCCGTACGTCTTTTTTTGTATGATAGCTTTTTTCCCTTTTTTAAAAAATCTCCCTTTAATGCAGCCCGATGCGACTCAAAAAGTTACGCACCCCTTCTTTTTTTCCTTTCTTAATCTTTCACTCTTTTATCCCAATTAGGTTGTCTCTGCCTTTCTTCCTCCTTTTTATTATTTTTTAGAATTGGACCACAGATGCGTCGTACAAAAATTAAAAAAAAAAGAAACGAAAGGGGCATGGTTCAGGGAGCTTTAGGGCAAAACCAAGGATCTGCTATTAAGGGTCCCCCAACGAGAACCCAATAGATATCGCCATTGATGGGGCACGCGGCCATATTTCCAACACAGTTGCTCGTAGAGGGAGGCATCGTAGAGTGCACGCACAAGCAGGTGTGTCGTGTGGGATCTTTATCGTACTTAAGTTCTTCCTTCACGCCACCTTCTCTAAGTACATCTAGAAGGGCAAAAGTCACATGGACTCTAAAAGATCTCGCCTCCGAGGGTTCAAATGGGAGAAACCATCATGAAGCGGTACCTGGAGGATCCATCGAGCCATTCAAGTTGATGGGTTTCCAATGCTGTTGGAGCTTGAGATTCGTTGGAGATGATGGATGATGTTTTCAGGAGCAATCGAGGATCGCATGGGGGCCTCACATTTCTTCTTCTAATAGGATATATTATTTGCTGGAGGTACGCATGGGGATCTATGCATGAAGTCATGCGCACGCATCTGAATATGCGTATGCACCAGGGAGAATGTGCACGATGATTTGCAGAGATCGTGTGCATGCATCAATCATTCTTCATTTTTCTTCAAGAACGGGTATCATGAGATCCTAGAATCACCAGGTAGGGTTCCAAATCGGGCGATGGGAGAGATATTGTCAGCTATGGCCGGAAGATGATCATGTGCAAAGATCGCACAAGGCTACTTCTTTCGGATTGTTGCTAATCATAATTAGGGTTCCATGCGTTGGACCTCTAAGCCTTTGACAACCCATTAATGCAATATTTTATCATGTCTATCTAAATTGAATGTTCGTAAATACATTAATATTAAGATCCCTTTGTATAATGAGGGCTATGTAGCATAACGATATTGAATACCATGCAGATAGGACATAACTGATATTAAGATGTGATATTTGTTGAAGAGTTTTACGTTATGATATGGTTTCATGTTATTTATCTCTTTGTGCCTGTAGTATGTAATTTACCCATTAGGGTTTCCCTCTTCTCTATATAAGAGAATCATTGGGATCTTTGAATAAACAAGTATTCATTCTCCACATGGTATCAGAGCGACAGTCCTAGACTGAAGCCCTGAGCTGAAACCCTAACCCTACCATTCAGCCCCCTTTCGTACGTCACCCCTCTCAACGCAGGAACAGCTCTATGTCACCAAGCCCCCCACCCCCACCCAACGGCACTGCGCTGCCCCCAGCAGCCCCTCGCGCATGATCGTGTTGCCCGCCCAGTCCTCATGAAGCCCTGATTTAGTGGTTTTCGATCTAAATTCAAAGATTTAGGGCTGATTTACCCTATTTTTATCAAAATCATAACATGGTTTGTCTAAAGATGGTTGTGGTATAAATCTAAGACACAATCATCTCTTTTCATGTCCGTTTAGACATCGCATGTCTAGTCTAAGGTCCCAGTGATTGTTCATGATGTCAGAAAGCATAGTTGATACGCCATCTACATGTGCCTTTAAGGGTCCCGCACATATTGTCAAGATGGACAATACAAAGTATGAGTTATGGGCAATGCAGTTCATGAATCTTTTACAGAGCCATGGTAAGAAGCATATTCTGATGTAGGATGAGCCGGTGGACAAGACTGGGACCAATGCCTTATAAGACATCGATGATGCATATGCCAAGGTATGGTTATCTGGTATTGTCATTGTTGAGATAGCCAACAATATCCTGAGTCAACCCACAGCAAAGGTGATGTGGGATATTCTCGCGGCAACATACACCCAAGCAAGAATGAGTTGAAGATATTGCAGTTCAAGCAAGATATCTTCACGACCAAACAGGGTGATCATCCTCTTCATGCCATATATACATCTTTGAGGGGAATGTTTGAGCGACTACATACTATATACCCCAAACGGCCTCACCAGAGTAGCATAAGGCCTACAGGGACTTGGTGACTGTTGTGTTTCTGGCTCCCTCAATCCAGAATAGATTCGACTTGCTCTCAGCTCTCACTGATGCTACCATACCTCCTATGGAGGAAGCGTACCGTAGGCTCAATTGTTTAAGTATCTCCTATGTCACACCCTCTTAGATATCTTTGGTTATGGTTGCATCATGTGGTAAAGGTGGATCTACTCCTTTCCGAGGATGAGGCACACACGGTAGAGGCGACCCCACGCCGACATCAGCCATATTCATACTACCATCGATCGGGTCATTCAGAGAACACGTGCTACTCCAAGCATGGATTTCCTCCATCAGCTCGTGCTATAGAGCAGAGTCAAATTGCTCATGATCTTATTGATCATCGTTACGATAACTTTATCTCTCGCTTGAGAAAGATCATGCCTCCAGGCTCCAGCTACTGGATCTTCTAGCACAGGTCCACCAGATATTGCAGTCTCTGCCTCTACTAGTAGCTCAGGTATTACTCATGCATTTACTGGTCATTCGTTCTCGACCAAAACCGTCAAAATGGATAATGGATTCTAGAGCATTACACCATCTCTGCGAGATTGATTGCAGTTTGGTACATATAGTCCAGCGCAACCAGGTAGATCAGTGGTAATTGTTAATGGGACTCATTCCCCAATTGCTGGACAGGAGGAGGTTCACCTGACACCTTCCATACATTTACAAAATGTTCTTCATGCACCTGCCTTCTCCATGAACTTTCTGTCTATTAGTCAGATTACAAAAGATTTACAATATCGTGCTACATTTGACCCTAGTTCCCTTATTTTTCAAGATATACTCACGGGCAGGTTTATTGGATGTGGCCATGAACATGGAGGATTATACAAGTTGAGAAGTTACCGTATCTTGGAGCCACTTCTCTTTCTGTTAAGTCAATTTACGTTATATAAGTTGAGAAGTTTCCGTATCTTGGACAGGATGATTGGGTGTGGCATCTCATATTCGGCCACCTACCACTGCAGAAAAATTGTCGTCTCATACTTGGAGTTTCTATCAAGTCTAGTTTTTAATACGAGTCAAGTGAACATGGAAAGCATCACATGTTCAACTTTCCAAGTCGTCAAGGTCGTAGTAGTCAAAGTCTGTTTGAGTTGTGTGGGGTACGAGTCGTGTGCATGATCATCGAGGACACAGGTATTATCTCGTTTGTGTTGATGATTTTTTCAGACTACCCTAAGTCTTTCTTTTTTGACATCAACATTGGTTTACATCAAGGTTCTGCTTTGAGTCCATTTCTTTTTACTTTGATTATGGACGAGTTGACCAGACACATTCAGGATGAGTTACCTTAGTGTATGTTATTTGCTGATGATATTGTGTTAATTGACGAGACTAGAGATGGAGTAAATGAGAAGCTTGAGGTCTGGAGACATAAGTTGGAGACTAAAGGATTTCGTATAAGTAGGGCTAAGACGGAATATATGGAGTGCACCTTTGATGGAAGCAATGGTGAAGGAATCGAGGTGGAGATTGGTGACGATAACATTCAGAAGAGAGATTCCTTTAGATATCTGGGATCTATTCTGCAACATGATGGGGAAATTGATGGAGATGTTACGAATAGAATAAATGCAGGCTGGCTAAAGTGGAGAGGAGCCTCTGTTGTTCTCTATGATAAGAAAATTCCTTTAAAGATTAAAGAAAAGTTTTACAAAGCAGTCGTGAGACCTGCTATGCTTTATGGATCTGAATGTTGACATGTGAACTATAGACATGTGCAGAGAATGAGTGTAGCAGAAATGAAAATGCTAAGGTGGATGTGTGGATACACGTAAAGATCAGATTCGAAATGATGCAATCAGAAAGAAAGTTTGCGTAGCTTCGATCGAGGATAAGATGCGAGAAAACCGCTTAAGATGGTTTGGACATTTGCAAAGAAGATCAGCCGATGCACCAGTTAGGAGATGCGAGTGTTGGGATGTTGAGCCGGCTAAGAGAGGGCGAGGACGGCCCAAGAAGTGTTGGAAAGAGACCATACGAAGGGATCTTAGTTTTGTTGATATAAGCTCGGGATTGGCCCAAGATAGATTTGAATGGAGGCGAAGAATCTATGTAGCCGACCCTACTTAATTGTGGGAAAAGGCTTTGTTGTTGTTGTTGTACCCTAAGTCTTTCTTTTAAAGCATAAGTCTGAGGCAGGTACATTGATTCAAAATTTTGTGATTGAAATAAAGAATATTTTCTCTACCTCAATAAAATATATTCATTCGGATAATGCACTTGAGTTCTGTACTAAGCAACTGTCTCATTTTTTCAGCTCATGTGGCATTATTCATCAGACTTCTTGTGCTTATACTTATTAGCAAAACGGTGTAGTTGAACACAAACATCGAGATCTTCTTGATATCACCTACTCTCCTCATACTTAGTCGGGCTTCGCATTCCTTTTGGGTGTTGTAATGACAGGATGCAATCTTATAAATCGGATGCACTCGACGATTTTGGGTGAAAAAACTCCATTCTCTCTTGCTTTTCCGAACAATGACCTCTTCTCTATTACTCCACGAGTATTTAGGTGTGTGACTTTTGTCCATATTCTATCCTGGTCATAACAAGCTCACTCCTCGAGTTGTCAAATGTATGTTTATTGGGTACTCTCACACGCAAAAGGGTCATCGATGTTTTGAATATGAAAAAGGACAATATTATGCCAGTGCTGATGTTTCCTTCTTCGAGTTCATCATGTACTACCTACACATATACATCAGTCTATACTCCATGTTCCAATGCCTTCCCCAGCATCCAGCACGTCTCAGGTAAATTATGAAAACTTGATTTTGACTGATAGAACTAGTCGTGTGCATGATGTACAGGTTCGATCACAAGATGAGCATACAGATATATAAGATGAGTCAGAACCACCAGCATATAGTGATTTAGGGTGGTCTATTGCCTTACAGAAAGAGGAACGTTCTTATGCTCAATACCCTCTTGCAGGTCATGTGTCTCTGGAGTAACTTTTACCATATTTCAGAAAGTTTATTGTGGGATTATCTGCTATTGAAATCCCACGAACTTATCAGGAGGCCCTGGAAGTGAGCAATGGCATATGGCTAGGAAGCGGAGATGGCCGCTTTACAAAGACATGGCATGTGGACTACTGTTACAGCTCCTGCAGACGTATCTAATGTGGGATGCAAGTGGGTTTTCATTGTGAAGCATCGAGCAGATGGCAGTATTGATCGCTACAAGGCACGGCGTGCAATCTCGTAGGTTCACCCAGACCTATGGGTGGACTATCAGGACACCTTCTCCCCGATAGCCTGACACTCCACACTCCGGATTTTTCTCTGTCGATGTTACACGGGACTGGCCTCTATATCAAGGTGATGTGACAATGTTTTCCGCTATGGTGATCTAGAGAAGTAAGTCTACATGTAGCAGCCACTGAGGTTCACTGTTGAGGGGGAGTGTCAGAAGGTGTGCAGACTTCATAAGGCAATCTATGGCCTTAAGCAGAGTCTGAGAGCATGATTTCATAAGCTCTCAGATATGTGATAAAACAAAAGGGGTTCGTGAGATCAGCAGCAAATTACTCCTTGTTTGTTTAGAAGTCCCAACAGGGCATTGTTGCTATACTAGTGTATGTCGAGGATGTCACTAGGGATAATGCACATGGGATTCAAGCAGCTAAGGCTTTCCTAGGTAAACAACTTGTAACCAAGGACCTTGGTAGTCTATGCTACTTCCTTAGATGGGAGTTTGCTAGGAACCAACGAGGTCTTGTGATGACCTAGAGGAAGTATGTTACAGATATCCTCTCAAAGACAGGTATGGCATATTGCAAGTCAGCCACTAGTCCTATTGACCCGAGCATGAAGCTGTATGATGACGACACTGATGAAGTCAACAAGAGAAGATACAGGAAGCTAGTTGGGAAGCTGATATATGTAACCAACACCATGCCAGATATATCATTTATAGTAAGCAAAGTGAGCTAGTTTATGAGGCAGCAAACATGGATTGAAATTTCGCTCCAGTTGCATTGTTCATTGCCAATAATCCATCCTTCCATGAGAGGACTAAGCCTATCGAGGTGGACGGTCACTACACTAGAGGCATAATTCAGAAGGGCCTTATTTCATCTCATGTCAGTTCAAGTGAGTAGATAGCATACATGCTCACCAAGGCTCTATCCCGAGGACCCTTTCAGAGATGTTGTTCCAAGCTGAGCCTGATAGACATCTATGCTCCAGCTTGAAGGGGAGTGTTGAAGAGTTTTATGTTACGATATTGTTTCATAGTTATTTATTTCTTTTTGTCTGTAGTATGTAACTTACCCACTAGGGTTCCTTTTTTCTTTATATAAGAACCCTTGGGATCTTCGAATAAACAAGTATTCTTTCTCCACCATATTCAATAATGATCTCTAGTCTGAGAAAGAGATGGCAATCTTTCTCCAAAGACGGGTTTCTGACAGACTTCTTGATGCATTCCTCTAGATAGGAATAGAGATTCAAAGTGTTAGAAGAATCAAGTCAAGAGTTGACTTGTTGAGGTCGAGATAAACTAAGACTTGAATCGTAAATGTCATGATCAGGCATGTATCCTTTGACCGGAGACAAATATATGTCTATATGCCTAAGTGAGCACGTTTGATAGACCAATAAGTTGGTAACCTAATCAAAGTCCATATATTGGCAAGTTGGTAAGCATATGAAGGAATATGAGAAATATGATCTCTCAAACGAATCATATAAGTTCATGGTTGATGAACCGGGAGATAGCTCACTCAT
This sequence comes from Ottelia alismoides, assembly GCA_037367405.1. NCBI lineage: Eukaryota > Viridiplantae > Streptophyta > Magnoliopsida > Alismatales > Hydrocharitaceae > Ottelia > Ottelia alismoides. The sequence continues at coordinate 1,300,101 of JAZKJV010004628.1, read as the reverse complement.
GAGATATTTTGGTGTTATACGGAATTCCATGCATGGTCATCTTGTTTATGAAATAAGACATGAATTCAAGATATTAATATATCTTTTGGAAAGCATATGATCAATATTATCGTCACATTATAGAATGAGAAATCTATTGATTTGTTCCGAAGGAGACAATCAAACTAGGGTTTGAACTTCAAATATATCAAAGTCTTCCATTATGAAGGATGAATGATTATTGGGAATACTCAAAGTTAACATCTACCATGACACTTCCATTCCGAGGGAATGATGAAACCGGATGGATTTTACTGGCTCCATTTATTAGCTTAACGATTTGAGAGTTAATTGGATCTGACTTCATTTCAATCCAATTTCCTATTCCAAATCCAATTTCAATGTCCAAATGTTGGATGTAAAATGGTGATGGAAATGGAAATAAATACACTCCTTGAGCTCATTTCTAAACTCCAAATGGTTTCCACTTTGATTAGAAATGGTTAAGGAAGTTGGATTCGGCTCACTGATGCATTCTCCAGTTCATGGAGAGTGAGATGAGTTTCGTTGAGCTTACTTACACTGAATTATTTCAGTTCGAGCTCAATATCCGTGACGCATTTTCGTTAAAAATGGTATAAACCCTGAAATTGAATTGGACAGTTATCCAAATTTCAAATCAATATACAGGGATAGCATGATCACCTCGACATTATCTCCAAGTATTTGCATTTGTATCCCACGAGTCCTAATTGGATTAGGACTCGTACTATGTGATGTTAATATTATGGCAATAATTGTTATTGCCATATTCAATTTTCTACAAGGATTTTTTGCGAATATAATTCACAGATATAATTCATTAATTAATATGAATAATGATTCATAATAATTAATATTATATGAATATGATTCACTATAACTATTTCAAGGCATACGTGTATATATGATTCACATTAATTTTTAAATGTAAATTAGATTTACATTTTTGGATTTATAAATATGATTCATAAGTTGTGAGGGTCTTTATCATAAAATTACCAACTATAATAATCATATTATCATGATAATTAAGCAACAAATTCAATCCACTTTTGGCAAAAAAAAGAAGCATGTGTAGAAAGACACATGGCGCCACCATTAAGAGTGTATACTCTAAATTTGTTAGTTGATTTGTTGCCTAATTTATTAATTTAAAGGAGATAGATCAAGTTCTATTCCATGTTGAACAATGACTTGATTATATCCCTTGATCCTCAATCCAAAGGAACATATTGTTGATGTCCACCTTAGTTTTAAAAGAGAAGGCTTTACCTCTCTTTCAAAGCATGTTTATGCCTCCCAATATTCTCTTGCCTCGATAATTAACAGAAGAGAAGAGTCTTGAGAATTTTCTCATACACTTTTATTCTTCAAGTCCATACATATCCACCTTGTCAACCCTATCTTCTCTCCATTAGCTTGGCCTAGTGGAGGAGAAGATCGTCCCCTTCTTCATGCTCCTCACGCATGAAGGACATACGACGAAATCAAGAACTTGATCATCCATGCGTGGACAAGTTCAAGAAGTCAACATTAAAGTTCATGAGAAGCCGAGTCATCATCGTACCCACAAGAGAAGCAATCACATATCGGACTTGATTTGGAGGTCTTTTACTTTAGAGATTTACACTTCAAGAGGCAACCTTGATATCATCCTAATATTCATAAGAATATTTGAAACCCTGTTTGGAAATTGTTTCCTTGAAGTATATGGTTTCTCTTTGCATAAATGTTTGTTATGCTAGAACTAATATTCATACGATGAACACTTCGAATATGCAAATTGTTTGCTATTTTTCCGTGTTTCAGCGATGTGAAGTTCATAGAATTTTATTTACTTCATTCAATTGATATCGGAGCTTTAGTTTAGACGATTTGGATTGCATCTAAGTCCGAACAATCAGTCAGTTAATCTGATCATCAGGTACATTGTCTTGCTACAGTTTTAGCGATTTGAATGATTCGGCGACTTTCGAAGTCACTATAGTTCTCTGCTATTTTAAAAATATTTTTTGGATATATATGACGTTTAGAAGGTACAGACTCATTCTCAAAAAGATACAGCAATAGTTGGTGGCATTCGAGAAAAGATTCACATGTTAAAAACAATCGCAAACTCTAATTTCGATCAAAGATTGTAGCTAGAAAATATTGAACTTTTTGCTATTGTTTTTGGTTCATAATGATAAAATACCAATTAATAAGTCATAAATCAAGTCTGTAATCAGTGCGAAAAAGTTTCATGCAACTCCAACCGTGTGGCCTTGAAAAATCGGATTTCTCCATAGGTGAAGTTAGAAGAGGACTTGATTGTTTTAAGTAACTTATTTCTCTTATTTTAAAACTCAAAATAGATGGAAATATATTTGACATATTTGCATCAGGAGTTTGACCTAATATTTTGGAAATATCTAGGGTCGCAAACTAATTTTAAATCCAAGTTATATAATACTTTCTATTTTGAAATCTGATGGTCGCGACTTGCAGATTCGAATCCGAATCCTTATTTGTTTAATTTGGATATATGCAATAAATTAGAAAGTTTTTTATTTCATATTTCTTGTGATGATTTATGCACTTGGATGTTTGAAATGTAATAAAAATTGTGAAGTTGATTGGATTGATTTCACGAGTTGTCTAGATTGTTGCACTAGACATTGTAGAAATTAAAAAGAGTTTTAAATTCCTATATATCTGAGTGTTATTATATAGTATCATATAAGGTTGAAAGAGCAACAAAATTCCCTTAGTACAATATGTACCAAATGTTTTGTCTTGAATTGGAACGGTGAAGGTACCTAAGTCTGGATATGCTAATAGTTACTTAATTGGCACCCTGTGCAGCATTTGCAGTGGAAGCGAACCCTATTAGTATAAGTCAGCATGACCTGGCTGGATCCGTTTCAAGGAAGGGTAGCATGAGAAGTCATGGCGTACATTAACGATTACAATTGGAATAAGTAATTGTACTAAGGATGTATATGATATGATAACATCAAGTGCATAAAGATTGAATTGCTTTGATTAATTGATTGTCATTGTTTTAATTGGATGAAGACTAATATAATAATCAAGTATCCTACCTTTATTGATTATTAGATTAATCATGAGAATATGATTCGAACTGATTAATCCTTAATTTAAACACAATATAGACTCCCGTCATTGGAAGGACTCTGTCGCCATGGGTTGTATTTTTGGAGACGCTCATGAATAGTCATGACTCCGAAATACAAATTCACATGGATCGGATTCTTTGTTTCTAGAAAGAAATGGGTTGTATGCGTAGTAACCCCAATGTTGTTCCCATACTATTGAGAGGACATTGGATTGCGTATAATGTAGATTATATTTCGTTCATTAATGGTTGGTTTAATTGACAACAAACTAACTCCATATATGTCGGGGTGTGGGTGTTGAAGATCAAACTAAGAATACAAGTTGGACTTGTAAGATGGAAAGAGTTCTCGCTTCTTTCATTGTACTTGCATTTTCTCATATTATTGGGGTGCAATGAAAATGAAAGGAGACTCGGATCTGATAGTGAGGCCGTAGGTTAGCTTGCCTCATGCTTTGAAAGTTTCAAAGGGAAAGACTTTCAAAGTATGAAAAATACAAGTACATCTTGATTTAAATATATTAAGTTATTTAATATCCTTGATAAAGATTAATTAAAGTGTATTCTTTTTTTAAATTTTCGGACAAAATCTCTTAACCCACTTAACAAGATGCTTAAGGTCAATCAGTTAACCGACCTAAATTATTGGGATTAGATCCATAATTTAGAACTCATACTTGAGATATAGTGCATAGCATATGTACTCTCATTTGTGAAGTATGAGAATCCCCATGCAATAATACTCGTGAGTTCAACAAGAAATAGGATGAGGATCATTAGATCGCTCGTTGCTACATTCTTAGAACATTGTCTAACGTGCTTTAGATGCAACTTATTAACATTGAATCCACTCATGGCATCCTCCTGAATCTGAAGATATATGGAGATGTAAACCAACACTCTTTTTACATTAAAGTCCACTAAGGACATTATCAAGAAAGAATATCCCATTAGCAGTGCAATGGTTGCACAAGTTAAAGAGAAGCGCAAGAGGAAGCATGGATCTCGAAAGGATCCGATCCAAGAGAAAAAGGTCAAATTGTTGATCAATCATCTAATACTTCGACACATCTGAAATCCATGAAGATGGATGTCTATCATCGCTGCTATAATCTAGGATTATGGAAGAGAAACCATATGAAATATCTAAAATCCATAGAGAAGGACAAAGGTATACTCTAGCAAAGAGGAAATATATATTCATTATTGAAACCAACTTACTCATAAGACGAAAAGGAAGTTGGGTTGTTGATTCAGGTGTTCCTATTCATGTATGCAATCAGTTGCATATGTTTTTAGATACCAGAGAACTTGATAAAGGGGAGATAGTCATCCAGATGGGATCCAATGCAATGATTGCAACAATCATCATTGGAACCTGCAGACTATCATTATCTAGTAGGAAAACCCTATATACTAGATATTGTCTCTATGCACAGGATGTTAGAAGGAACTTACTATCTGTATCTAAGCAAGTTAGACATGGATATATTTTCCTTTTCAATGATAAAGTTATCATAAATCGCTATAGTAATTTTATAGCAGATGGTTCTCTATCAACAAGTGAACCCTATTAATTGAACATGTATGAACGGGTCGTGATTGTTAATACCAATGTCAGTAATAAAATTCCTATATGATCAAGAAAGGATGAAGATCATTTAACTATGATCTGGCATCAAAGTCTTTGACATGTGTCTGTTGATAGGATCAAGAGATTGTAAAGGACGGATCTCTGTATTTTCTAGAAGTCTATGATTTACCAACTTGCAAACATTGTATTCGTGCAAAAATGTCCAACGCATCCTTCTCTAAAAAATGTGAATGCTGTGAAGGTATACTTGACCTAATACATACTGATGTATGCAGTCCCTTTTGCACTGCGACTCAAAATGGACATCAATATTATGTGACCTTTATTGATGATCATTTGTTGTATGGTTTTGCCTTCATGTTACATCACAAACATGAAACATTTAAAATTCGAAGAGTTCATGGCTTTAGTTGAGAGCCAAATCGGCAAGAAGATAAAACGAATTCGATCCGACCGAAGAGGTGAATACCTCTCAAATGAATTCAAAGAATAACTTAAGAAGAGAGGAATTGTTTCCAATCTCACTCCTCCAGATACTCAACACAACTGAGTTGCATAGAGAGGTTATAGAACCATGATGGACATGGTTAGATCAATGATGAGTAAAGTGAATTTACATCTTAGTTTCTAGGTACATGTAGGATTGTGGCATATGATCTAAATAAGATTACATCTAAATTTGAACCTAAAACCCCTCGTTAGCTTTGGTATGATGTCAAGTCGAGTGTACGATACTTAAGGATTTGGGGTTGTTAGATCCATGCTAAAACATGGATGCAAGCAAGTAGGAATCTAGTACTAGAGAGTGCTACTTCATTGGATACGTAAAAAATGGTATTGGATACTAACTTTATTATCCTGAAACTCAAAAAGAATATGTTTCTAGAGACGTCAAATTTATAGAAGATAAATTCCTTGGAAATCGAGAAAATAATGAAGTTAAGGAGCCAATCGAGTCTGGTAAAACCGATGAAAGTCCTATACTAGAAATAGGAGATACAATTGAAATGACACGATTGCAATTCTTAGAAAGAGTTTTCCGGGTTGTAAGACAACCTGAAAGGTACGGATTCCATGTATCAGAAAGGTCTGACGATGATCCAACTTAATTAGATGAAGCTTTGGATGATCGTAACGTGGATAGTTGGATGCTAGCAATGAAGTCTGAGATAGACTCCATGCACAAGAATGGTAAGATATACCTAAATGAGTCAAACCCATTGGGTGCAAATGGATCTTTAAGAGAAAAAAGGGACCCGATGGAAAGGTAAAGACCTTTAAAGCATGGCTCGTGGCCAAGGGATACACACAGAGAGAAGGCATCGATTACGATGAGACATTCTCTCATGTGGTCATGTTTAAATCCAGCAGGGCATTGCTTCATATAATTACACACCTTGACTATGACATCTGGCAGATAGATGTCAAGACAGCATTCCTCAATGGATACCTCAAAGAGGATATCTATGTGGAGCAGCCCTAGGGCTTCATAACTAAGGAAGGTAAAGTGTGCAAAGTAGAAAAAGATATCTATGGGCTCAAACAAACCTCTCATAGTTGGAACATCCGATTCGATAAAACTATAAAAAGTTATGATTTCGTGCAGAATCCAGGTGAACCATATGTATACAAGAAGCTTAGTGGGAGCATCTGTTGGGAGAAAAGATTTCGTTGTTATTCCAAAGAACCCTAGTCTCTCTTATATAGAGAAGGCCTATGGGTAAATTACATAAGGTGGAAACAAGTAAATAAAAATAACTAAACGGTACATAGAATATAGAATTATCTCTACACTCCCCCTTAAGATGGAGCATAGATATCAATCATGCTCAGCTTGGAAGAACACTTCTGGAATAGCACTCTGAGCAATGGCTTGGTGAAGATGTTGGCAGTCTGCTCTCCTGAACTAACATGAGAAGTAGAAATCAAGCCCTTCTAAATCATATCTCTAGTACAGTGGCAGTCTACCTCAATGTGCTTCGTTCTTTCATGAAAAGCAGGATTATTAGCAATGAATAGCGCGGCTTGATTATCACATTGTAGCTGCATGGGTAGAGATACATCTATATGCAAATCTTCTAACACGGATCCAACCCACATCATCTCAATGCTTGCTTGTGCCATGGCCTTATATTCAGATTCAGCACTAGATCTAGCCACCATTGTTTGTGTCTTGCTTTTCCAAGAAACCAAAGAGCCCACAAATACTGCAAAATCTGAAGTAGACTTCCGATCCCTAGGGCATCCTGCATAGTCCGCATCAGCACTTGCAGAAACAAAAATGTTTGTTTCTTTTCTGAACAGTAAGCCTGTGACTCGAGATGACTTTAGATATCTCAGTATCATGTATATGGCGTCCATATGTACTTGTCTAGGTTGTTCCATGAATTGACTCACCCAACTCACTGCAAAAGCGATATCAGGTCTAGTGATAGCAATATAGAGAAGCTTACCCACCATTTCTCTATATCTTCTCTTGTCAACCTCCTTTGTATCATCATCATATAACTTCATGCTGGGATCCATAGGAGTAGTTGATGGTCGACACCCAATCATGCCCGTCTCAACAAGCATATATGTAATATACTTCCTTTGGATCATCACAAGACCCTGCGCATTCCAGACAAATTTCAACCCCAGAAAATATCGTAGATTGACAAGATCCTTAGTAACAAACTGATGGCCCAGAAATGCTTTTGCCATCTTTATCCTCTGTGTAACTTCTCCTATAATGAGTATATCATCAACATACACCATGATAACAACCGTACCTCTGGAAGCCTTCTGGACAAATAAAGAATGATCTGCATTTGATCTTTTGAACCCTTGCTTTTCAATTAGATCAGAAAGCTTCTGAAACCACGCCTATGGGCTTTGTTTAAGACCATATATCACCTTGTGAAGCCTACACACCATTTGACTCTCCCCCTCAACAGCAAACCCCGGAGGTTGCTGCATTTAGACTTCTTCCTGCAGATCCTCATACAAGAAGGCATTCTTAACATCAAACTGAAACAAGGGCCAATCACGTACCACAGCAACTGATAGGAGGACTCGTAGAGTCGAATGATGCACAACCGGAGAGAATGTATCCATATAATCCACGTCGTATGTTTTAGTGAAGCTTCGCGCCACTAGCCTAGCCTTGTAACGGTCAAGGCTACCATCTGCATGAAATTTGACAATAAACACCCACTTACAGCTGACAACAGATGTTACTGGGGGAGCAGGAACCAAGCTCCTTGTACCCTGCGGCTGTAGAGCAGCCATCTCAGAACACTAACAACCAATCATCAAGGCATCCTGATGATTCTGTGGTATCTCCACGGCTGATAGAGCCATAGCAAACCTCAGAAAGTTCCCTGTAAGACGATGGAAGGAAACCTGTGAAGCAATTAGATATGATGTACATGTACGTTTCTACTTCTGTATGGCAATAGGTACATCCATATCATCAGAAACAATACTCGATGGTATGCCATTCTCCTGTAAAGATGATCCTTGCACTTGCACATTAACAGACCCATCATTAGTAATAGTATCTGGACAAACTTGAGGTGTGCTGGATGATTGACGAGCACCATGAGCAGGAACAGATTGACAGGTATAGAATTTTGGTAAGGGTGAAACGGGTGGTTATGGAGGTGGCGGTGGCGACGGTGATGGTGGTGGTGGGACAAATGGAACTGGAACTGGAACTGAAAGGGACGGACACAGAGGAGGCGGTGCTACATAGATCTCATCATCAGGCCAACATGTCACCTGTAGGGGAGAAATACAATACAGACTCAAAGAATGTGACATCGGCACTGACAAAATATTTCCTGTTTATAGGGTCATAGCATTTGGTAACACTTCTGAGTCCGAGAGTAGCCAACAAACACACACTTGATAGCCCTAAGTGAGAGTTTGTCAAGTCCCGGAGACAACTGGTGAACGACGGCAACAGCGCCAAAGACATGAGGAGTAAGTGAGAATAATTCCTTATTAGGAAAGGCAACCAAAAGAAAAATTTTCTCACCTAAGACAGAGGATGGCAACTGCATCACCCCAAAAAGAAACGGGGGCACAACGCTGGATAAGGAGAGTCTGAGTGATATCGAGAATATGACGATGCTTTCTCTCAGCAACTCCATTCTATTGAGTCGTGTAAGTACAGGTGGTTTGAAGGATAATGCCTCGAGATGAGAAGAAGTGTAAAAGAAAACAAGTGTAAAATTCCAAAGCATTATCCGTTCGCACATATTTGACAGTAGAGGAAAAAACATTCTGCACTTCATTTATAATATTTTTGATCACATCCCCGGCTTCAGATTTATTCTTCAACAAAAACACCCACGACAGACGAGAGAAATCAACAACTAGATAAATCATATGCCCCTGGTGATCAGGAACATGACTCGAACCCTAAATGTCAACATGAAATAACTCAAAAGGTGAGCTATTGCTCCGAGACTGACGACTAGGAAAGGTAGATTTATGATGCTTTTCCAATTGACATGCTTCACACTGAAAGGAAGAACTCGATGAAATCTAAGGCAAGAATGATGCATCTTCTGAAGAAGGAGGTGGTCAAAGCGTAGATGCCATATAAATGGAGAGATTGGTCTACTTAACTTAGAGGAGACGCCAGCATAAAGGGTTCGGACCAGACGATAAAGACCATCCTACTCACGGCCACAGCCAATCACCCTGCCCGTAAAAATGTCCTGAAAAACAAGAGACGATAGGTCAAATATAGCGCGAAAGTGCAAATCCTTCGTAATCTGACTGATAGAAAGTAGATTCATCGAAAAATCAGGAGCATGTAAGACATTATGTAGACGTATGGACGGTAATAAAGTGATCTTCCCATGTCCAATAATAGGGGAATGAGTCTCATCGGCTATGACAACAGATCGCCCTAGTGGAATTGCCTTATAGGATGTTAGTTTATCTTTGTCTCGACAAATATGATGTGTCACACCGGAGTTCATAATCCATTCTGAAACATTATATCCATGACAGGAGGTAAAGGCATAAGCACTACCTGACATGCTAACAGTAGCTGAGATACTGGCAGAGGCTGAAGCAGCAATGTCCAAGGTGCCTCCTAGAGATTCTGTAGAGGCAGGGGACATAATATCACGCAATCTCGCAACAAGCTCCTCAAACATCTGATCTGAAGCAGATGCTGATGGAGATACAACATGCTTGGCTACACATGTCGAGGCTGGAAAACCATGCTTAGAATAGCATGTATCCTCCATGTGACCTGGGCGATGACAGAAGGTGCAAGGCTAATGAAAACGGTCACCTCTACCGTAAGGTCCATGGTCACGGAACGAAGAAGATGCTCCTCTACCTCTGGAGGCCGCCATCGTCGAAGGAGGCTGAGCAGGAGCATCGGACGAGACTGTAATGCGGCTAAACCTGCGGTAAACTTCCTTCATTGGAGGAATAGTAGCATCTGCAAGAATCTGCGAGCAAGCAGCATCATATTAAGGGTCAAGTGCTGCAAGTAAGACCCCTATCATGGTAGCATTTCGAAAGGTCTTCTGTTGCTCGGGAGTCGCCGTAATAGGAATGACATTGTAGAGCTTCTCAAACATCCTTCGCAAGGATGTATATAAGGAGTGAAGAGGCTGCTCGTTCTGCTTGACTGTAAATATGTCATGCTGGAGTTGAAGGATCTTGATCTCGTTTACGAGTATGTTGTTGCAAGTATATCCCACATCGCTTTAGCAGTGGGCTGATGGAGAATATCATTAGAAATCTCCATTATCAGTGTTCCTGAAAGCCAGACTTTGGCATACGAATCATCAGCCTCCTAGGAAGCATAAATCCCAATCTTCTATGCTGGCTCATCTTCGGTAAGAATGTGCTTCTTACCATTCGACTTCATGAGACTCATGAACTGCATTACCCAGAGCTCATAGTTCATCCCATCTATCTTGACAATGGGCTCTGGAACTTTGAGAGAGCCTATGGAGGGCATATCGACCTTGTTTTCTGACATTTTGCCGGAGATAGGGAACCAGGGTTTGTAGACCAAAGAACAAATGTATACATAAACATCACAAGAGGATTTGAATGCATGTGTAGACCTATGCACTCAAACTCGTAGGAGGCAGCGACAGATTGAGAGGAGGGGGCCGGCGGCGAGAGGGGGTGGCAGCAGTAGGTAGGGGGTTGCGGTTGGAGGGTGGTGGGGGCGGTGGGGAGAGGCTGATGGGAGGGAGGTGGCGGCGGTAGGTAGGGGGCCTGCGGTTGGAGGGTGGTGGGGGCGGCGGGGAGAGGCCGGCAGCAGGAGGAGGGTCGACGAGAGGTGAGAGAGGAGGGGGTGGGGAGCAATAGAGGTGACGATCTAGGGTTTTGGCTCTGATACCATGTTGGGAGAAAAGGTTTCGTTGATATTCCAAAGAACGCATATGCTCTCTTATATAGAGAAGGCTTATGGGTAAATTATATAAGGTGGAAATAAGTAAATAAAAGTAAGTAAACGGTACATAGAATATAGAATAATCTCTACAGCATCATTGTGTTCATTGTACTTTATGTAGATGACATCCTTATCATTGGAAATGATATATGGATAATGACAAGGTTGCAAAAACCGTAGTCGGTACTCGGTCGGTTGGGTCACCGACTAAGGATTAATCGGTAGTCGGGCAACAAATCATGTTTAATCGGGCTTTAATCGGTTTTGATTTTTTTACTTATTTTAAACATATAAATCATTTTTATACAAAGATTTGTACATATTTTATATTAACATAATGAAAGAAAAGAAGTAATTGAATTTAAATAAAACATTAAGTATTAGAATAAGTTTCCTTTAAAAAAGTAAAAAAAGGTATCTCCAAGAAAAAATCGATCGACTAGTCAGAATTAAACAATACTCGGCCGACCACCCCACCGACTAGACTAGTCGGACCTACTAGTCGGGCTAGTCGGGAGACTTTTATAACAATGGATAATGACTAGTGTTAAGCAAGGCCCTAAATGTCGGTTTCGGTCACCATTTCGGTATCGACCAAAACAGAATTTCGATGGAATTTCGGTGGAATTTCGACCGAAATTTCGGTCATTTCGGTCATTTTTTTATACTAGGACCCCCATATTTCGGTCATTTCGGCCATTTCGGTCAAATTTCGATTTCGACTGGATATCGATATCCGACAGAAATTCGACCGAATTTCGCTGAAATTTGAGGCCATGGTGTTAAGATCTAGTTGTCCCATACCTTTGAGATGAAAGATCTCAGAGAAGCCTTTTATATCTTTTTTTAAAAAGGGACGGTTGAATCCTGAAATTGGGACCCACTACAAAAAGTATATATTAGTATGATAAAACTTGCAATGCATTACATTCTCCAAGATATACACAACTCCCTACAGTGTTCAATTACATTCTCAGTATAAAAAGTTTACCCCCCCCACCAAATGACCTCATTCCCGACGCACCATATTGCCCACACAAGGATATGCGATGTCCTCATGACCACAGCAACACACCGTTCTAATATCTCTCCAAGAATCGGGAAAATATTGCCCAGCAAGCCACAAAAGACCTGCCCAGCTCCACACCTGAGCCGAAGGACAGGAGAAAAACAAGTGATCAACATCTTCTGTCGTTGATCTGCATATGTCACAAGCATCATCTTCCATCCCCAGAAGCAGCCTTCGGCGCCCTTTCGTAAGAATCTTACCAAGGCTGAAAACCAAAGAAAAACCTTGATAAGGTTTGACACCCAGCTCCTCCAAATCAACCTCACATCAACGCCAACCTCTTTCCTCCACCTCCTCTCCATCCTTTATGAAAAATTGGTATGCATTCTTCACCGAGAACTTTCCATCTCCCCAAACATAACAATCCCTTCCCACCATCGGTCCCTCAACCTCAGCCAAATCCGCTTGTAGAGCTAGGAAATCCTCCACCCTCTAATCTGAGAATTCCGAGGAAAAAATTGCAAACCATGACCTCTGTGCCCATACCTGTTGCGCCCACCTCCTCTTTATTACTAGCCAACTGCAACAACCGTAGGTAGCGCTCGCCCACCTCCCCCCTGTCGACCAATTATCCCGCCAAAAGCGAAATCCCCCAAGCACAAGTGACAACTTGACTGCCAGCTCTCGGATTACCTCGGTGATCCCCTTCCATAAAGATGACGGCACCCAATCTAGGACGGCCTCCAGCGACAAGGAGATCACATATATCTTTCTCATCATCCTGCAGACCAAGTCCTCAGACTTCCCCCATATGCGTACCACCCACTTTGCCAAGCAATCCTTGTTCATCTCACCCGCTCGTAGAACTCCCAGCACACCCTTCTTTTTCATCGTTGTCTCTTTACCCCAAACTACCAAATGGAAGCCCCTCCTAGCATGTTTACCATCTGACCAGCAAAACCTTCTCGTTAAGGCTTCGATCCTCGAGCGTATACCAGTTGTCAACTGCCTCCTAGGGCCGAAAAAGATAGGCATGGCTGCAAGAACATGCATTGGAAGTATCACTTTCCTGCCCCTCGAAAGCATCATCGTCTTCCACTCTGCCAACCTTCTTTCTAATCTCTCCTGAAGAGCCCTCCAGTTCCCATATTTCGGCATCCCCCCACCAACAGCAACCTCAAATACGTGGTCAGCAACATAATCGTTAGGCACCCCAACACCGCAAACACACTATGTACCTCCTACTCCGTGAACTCGAAAGGAACCACTGTCAATTTCTCTCTATTGATTATAAGCCCTGATGTCCCCAAAAATGTCCATAATGAGCGACATCCGACATATCTTCTCTTCCTCACCCCCATGAATAATATGGCGTCATTCGCATACTGCAAAATCTGGATGGATATCTCCTTTTCTTATAACCAGAACACCGTCCCACACTCGAAGCCATCCTCATAATCATAGCCAAAGCATCTGCTACAATCACGAAAAGAAGCGGCGCCTAAGTGCATCCTTGCCTAATGCCCCTCTGAAGCTGAAAGAAACCCCCCTCAGGTCTGCCATTAACCAAAACCACATGTGATGTTGTCGTCACGCACCGCTTGATCCATACAATCGACTCTTCAGAGAAACCCCTCCCTCTTCTCTAATGAAGCCCACATGAACCTTCAATCCACACAGTCGTATGCTTTGGATAATTCTACCTTTCAAAGCACCTAGTTGGCCATGTCCCTTTTCCAATACGTCACCATCTCCGAAGCCATCACTGACCCATCAGTCATAGCTCTCACAAGCGCAAATGTCGTTTGCTCAGGAAATATGATCCGATCTGGCACCTCCTTTAAATGGTTAGCATAGACCTTGACAATAATCATGTATATAGCATTAAAGAGCGAAATAGGTCAGTAGTCATCCACCCTGATCGGTGTGTCCTTCTTAGGAAGCAGAAAAATAAGAGTCTTGTTCAATCTCTCAAAGCCTCGATTGCCTTCATGAAGCTCCTCCACCACCTCCATGACATCCAGCTTGACCACCTCCCAAAACTCCTAATAGAAGATAATCAGGAACGCATCCGGAACTAGCACTGATTCGGATACCCAAGATATGCCTCTCCCTACCATCCCCATCCAGCTCGCTCGAACCATCTGTCGAATGCCAGAAAGTGTTACCGCAGGGGCGCCCCTACAACTCGATCCCACTCTACGACCTCGCCCCCTAATAAAACCGAGTGTATCATATTCCTGCCAAGGTTCAGAAAGTCGGTATGCGGTATTCGTTCGGTCAGGCGGTCTGAAGGGAGTAAGCAGATATGCGGAAGTATATGCGGAAGTATATGCGGATTATGTGGTTTGTATTATTTTAATTTAAAAATAATTAAAGTAATAAATTGAATTCAAATATAGAGATTTATGTTTCGAAAAAATAACAATAGATGAAACATATGGATAGACTTTTTAGTACGACATGATTTCAGTAAGTTTTTTTAAAAAATGACCATTTTAGATAAAAGAGTGAATCATAAAAAAATAAAAGTGAAATTTGTTGGCATATTTACTATAGGAGTGAAAATATAAGAAAAAAATATTTGAGATATAACAATAATAAATTATAGAATTAACTAAATGAAAATTGGATTGTGAATTAATATATTTCAATTGATTAAATAACTGTATTCCCTTTTATCTATCATTAACGAGATGGCAGCTAGGGAGGATTTAACGTAATTTTCTATTACAAAAATTTCTTAACAATTGAGAAAAGTATTGACTGAAAAAAGAAAACAGCTCATAGATATATTTTTCACAAAAGAAGATGTATTTGATTCTAAAATAAAAATATATTGAATATAAACTAAACAAATGCATGAAACGACATTCATAGAAATTAAATAAAAATCTTCTATTTAAATAAAAAATAAAAATTTATTTTTTACAAAGAACAACATAAAAATCTCTTCTAATAAACAATTAGTAACATTTATTTTAAATAAAAATGAAAAATTATTTTTTACAAACAACATAAAAATCTTTTCTAATAAATATTAGGAACATTTATTTTTTACTGCAGTAGTAGTAGTTCTGTCAACTAAAAGATGAAGCACGTATGAAAGGGCTCTATACAAAAGGCGACCGAGTATGCGGTCGCATATGTGGTTTACTCGGTCGTATACTCGCCCAAACCGCATATGGACCGAATACTGGATATGCGGTTCGGTCCAGTACCCGACTACGCATATGCGGCCGCCTGGGCCGCCTTTCTGAACACTGATTCCTGCGCCTCTTACCACTTGCCATGGCATGAAAAATCTCGTATTTGCATCACCTTCCCTCAATCACCATTGCCTCTATCTCTGCCTCCAAGAGAAATCCTCCTTTATATCTTCTCAAGGAATCATGCCCAGGTGATGACCTATCGCAACCAACTCTTCAGCTGTCAAGGCCCTTTCATCCTCCAGTCTACCTAGTCTGACCACCTTCTCTTGCGCCATCAGCCTCCTCACCATGTGCTGCACCTGGTTTACCTTGATAAAGTCAAACATAAACCTCTTCAGTGCCACCGGCTTGCTCGCGAGCCTACATGTCGTTGTCCCGCTCAATCTGGATCCGTCCCAAAACTCTGCAACCACCTCATGGAATCCCTCCTCCAGCAACCAAGACTTCTAGAAATAGGAAAAAAGTGCGAGGGTGATCCCCCCCTGTACCAAAGCAAAGGCGTGTGATCTGATTGCATTCTCGACAGGGCCCAGGCCCCAGCCAAAGGGAACGTGTCTAGTGCCTCAGCGAACACCATAAATCTATCAAGCTGCAATCTAGATCTCGAGTTACGCCATGTGTATCAACACCCCGCGGCGTCGACCACCGGAAGATCGAGCTCATCAATTATCACATCCAGCTCCATAGACCCGCAATTCCTCCCACCACGGCCTCCAGGCCGGTCCCCCGACCACAACATCACATTGAAGTCACCGATTATGACCCAAGCAACATCCGGGAACATCAACCTGGCCAAAAACATCTCCTCCGCCAAATTGCCAATGTTGGCACCATTGCACGGACCATAAACGTTCGTAGTCAAGATCATTGCGCCATCTGCCTTCTGTTGTAATAGAATCGAGAGAGAGTACATGCCCTGTACCTCATTCTCTACCATCTCGAACTTATCCCATACCACCATGTCACCATTCCTCCAGCAGCACCTTCTGAAGTGATCGACTTGAACTCCCCCAATTTGATTCCCCCAACCTCCTTCCACATCCTACCCAATTTTTGCTTCATGCAACATGGCCACATCAACCTTTTGCTCTGACAATAATTGCAGCACCGCCATCCTATTCTCGATTTGACTAAGGCTTATCACGCTCCACATGATTACAATCATTTAGACACCTCTGGAACCCCTCTTGGCGGCACCAAACTGGGGCACTGGAGCACCTCCCTCTCCAGACCCTTCCCCACCCAATCTCCAGCTTCCCCTTCCTCCACCTCCTCATCCCCCACAACCACCCCCTGCACCAAACTCATGGATCCATCCGCCCATTGTTGCTTCCCAAACAGCTCCTCTACCTGTTGTATCACCCCCCTCGGTCACTGGGACCACGCCCTCACCAAGCCCCTCCACTCTGTGATAAACTGTCGTCCGTCGCAGCCTTCTCTCCCTCAGCCCACGCCCACGGCGAGAGTAGCTTCTGGCATATCTTCCACCCTCCAGCCGATCACAGTGCCTCACACCCTCCGTAGACGGAGCCATGAGGGAGTCCACCAATCAAACCACGTCATCCAAAAATTGTTTCCCCATATCCCCAACACTATCCCCCTTGCTCCTCGGAGGCCTCGAGGATATCACCTCCTGGTTACCAGGAGCCCACTGCCACGCAGCCTCAGGCACCTCGATCAAACATGCCGCATTCCAATTGCATTCCTCAGACTCGAAAACCAGGTCTCGAGCCTCCACCATCTGCCCACTAACGCCTATCGGGACCACAAGTAGGTCTAAAACTCCACGACGCTCATTAAACCTAGATGCACCACCCAATTGACCATCTCGATCCGCATCTCAATATACCAAACCAACACGAGATGCCTCTGACATCACCTCCGTGGATCCGGTCCTCTGACCCAAGTGCCCGCCACGCACCTTCACATGGCCCGAAAATACGACCACCACCTCCGTACAAGAGGCTCCACACCTGAGGCCTTTAGAGTGCCCCAAGGCAACGTGCTGTGGCTTGCACCCGAACCAAACTCTGTCTTTTCCGCAAATGGCCATTTCAATTATCTTGGATCTGAAATTGTTCAGAAACAAAAAAAGAGGGTATTGAGACTATCACAAAAAGGATATATCAAGAAAATCTTAAAAGATTTAGTATTGATAATTCCAAGAAAGGCTTCCTTTCCTTAAGACATAGTATTCACCATTCTAAAGGGGTGGCTCCGCGAATGCTTGAGGAAAAGAAAGTCATGGTTGAATGCCCTTAAACATCGGTTGTAGGAAGCTTGATGTATGTCACGATGTATAAAAGACCATACATCTGCCATGTAGTGGGACTGGTAAGCATTTATCAATCGTGTTAGGGAGAGAAACACTGGATGCAGTGAAGAGCATCTTCAAATACCTAAGAAGAACTCAAGACTACTTCTTGGTTAGAGATAATGATCTCCAAGTCTTAGGGCATCTGATTCAAACTTCCAATCAGATGTGCATGATAGGAAGGCAACTTCAGGATTCTTATTCTAGTTGAACGGTGGTGTTGTGAGCTAGGGAAGCAAGAAGCAGGATACCATGGTTGACTCAACGACTGAAGCAGAATATATAGCTGCATCGGATGTTGCTAAACAAGATGTGTGGTTGTGCAAGTTTATCCTGGAACTTGGCGTAGTTTCCTCATCGGAATCTCCCATCCCATTTCTCTGCGATAACACGGGTGCATAGCGTAAACGAAGGACCTCCGGTAGCATAAAAGTAAGAACGTAGAGATGAAATATTACATCATCCGTGAGATCCTGAAGTATGGTAATATCACGAATCACGATCACCAAGGTTGCCTCTGCCGACAACATTGTTGATCTGCTAACCAAGCTGTTGTCTCAAAAGGTCTTCGACCAACATGTAATTAATATGGGGTTAAAAGTTGTACATGAAAGGCTCTAACGATTAGCAAGAGATTGTTGGATTTGTAAGCCCTTGACGACCCATCAATGCAATAAAAGTTATTGTTTTATCATGTTCATTTGAATTGAATGTTTATGAATACACTTAATATTAAGGTCCATTTGTATAATTAGGATTATGTATCGTGGCCATATTGAATATCACCTAGTTGGGAAGACACAAATGAGAAAGACATATTTAATAAAAATCTCCAAACTGAGAAAGAGGTGGCAATCTTTCTCCTAAGACTGATTCCGACCGACTTCCTGATGCAGGTCCTCTGCATAGGAATAAAGATTCGCAAGTGTTAGAATAATCAAGTCAAAGAGTTAACTTGATGAGGTTGAAATCAACTAAGACATGAATCGCAACTGTCACAATCAGGCACACATCCTTTGATCGGAGACAGATATACATCTATACGCCAAAGTATGCACAGTTGACATTTGACAAACCAAATAGGTTGGTGATCTAACCAAGGTCCATATATAGGCGAGTTGGTATATATATGAAGACATGAGAAATATGATCTCTCAAAAGAATCATACAAGTTCATAATTGATGAACCGAGAGATAAAGCTCACTCATGAGATATTTTGTGGTCATAATGAATTCCAAGCATGATCGTTTTGTTCATGAAATAAGACATGAACTTGAGATATTAATACATCCTTTTGGAAAGTATATCATTAATATTGTTGCACAATTATCGAATGAGAAGATTACTGATTTGTTCTGAAGAAGACAAACAATCTAGGGTTTGAACTTTGGATATATCAAAGTCTTCTAATATGAAGGATGATTGAGTATTAGGAATACTCAAGGTTATATACACCATAATAGATCGCCTACCATGACACTTCCATTCTGAATGATGAACCCAGATGGATTTTAGTGGCTCCATTTATTAGTTTAATTATTTGAGAGTTTATTGTATTAGATCTCACTTCCAAATTCGCCAGTAGTCAGCATCACAACCCATGATCCAAAACAAAAGCCTCCCATCAACCCAATACCAGATGAATGAAATTTGAAAAGTATTGTGTGGGCTAAATGAGGGATCATCATACATAGATGGCTTCCTGGTATTTTTTCAAAGAATTATGGGATGTGGTGCGGCAAGATGTGGTAAACGTGATCAACAAATTCAGGCAAAAGGAGCGCTAGTTTTGACAAACTCAATCGAGATATTTTGTTGTTAGTTCCAAAAAAGAAATTTTCCAATAACTGGAGGACTTCCTCACAGTTGTACTTTTACATGCTATATACTTGATCATTGAAAAGCTCTTGGCAAGCATACTTAGAGGAATATCGAAGCTTATCATTGATCCTGAACAAACAATATATATGTCGCACATAAAGATGGTTGAACAGTTGTCATGACTTTAGATATTACCGATAATTAGAGAAGAAAGAGAGTCAAAGTATAATATGGAAGGTAAGACTTCTCCAAGGCTTATGGGAGCCTAGAATATCGATTTCGTTGAAGCTCAATACACAGGAGAAGCTTTCCAAATCAGTGGATAGCTTGGATTAAAAGATGTGTTGCTACCTACTCCTTTACCGTTCTAGTTAACAGATGTCCTAGAGGAGGGATGTACAATCACAAAGATGAGTATGATAGGAAAACCCCCTTGCACCTTTACTTTTGGTATTGGAGGTTAATGTTCTTGCTAGCAACACATCACGTGGTTTCATACGGGGTTTCCAAGGAGTTTCAACAAACGATTTAACCATTTCTTTGTTGCAATACGTAGATAGTACCCTCTTGTTTAGGGAATGAGGGGTACAGATAACTCCCGGCTCTAGTGGACATGTTGGGAGGTTTCAAGTCTGTAAATAAATTGAGAGAAATCGACATTTATGCCTTCCAATATAAATGAAGAGGTAGGGGTGAGGTATGATCACATTATGGTTTCGCCAAAGGGAAAGACACATTTGATCTATCTTAGGCATTAGCTTGTAAATGCTTTATTTAACAAATTTCCCAAACTCTTTACACTAGCAAATAAAAAGATGATCGTGGAAGAGTGTTGAACCAGAGTGGGCAGGACTAAGGACTTGGAATCTGACCTTTTCTCTTGCACTCTTTGAAGAAAAGACAATACTTCATGGACTATTACAAACCTCAGATATGAAAGAGGGGCACACAGGGGTTGATCGGGATCACTAGACCTATAGTAAGGGATATTCCTCGATGAAGAAAGCTTATGATATTCTATCTAAAAAAGATATATAGAGGAATACATATCTAGTGAGAGATGATTATTTTTTACAGTCGCCAAAGAAAGACACACAAGGAGATTCCTAGTTTGTAGCCAACCAAGTCTTCAGGACTTTGATTGTGAATCCACCACACATGGTCCTTTGCCAATGCCTAAAAGGGAATCTGTAATGCACTTGAGACATTGGGATGGGCATTTTCCCATAGCTCGGTAGAAGCATTTCCAAAGATTATATTCCAGAGATTCCATTCTAGATATGCTCTTCATCTAATCTACAGGAAGGATTCGTCCAGTTCAGGATCTCCTAATTCCCTGGTATGGACGTCATTGCACATCGTGTGAATCTTTTCATAAGCACGTGTTCGATGTGTCATCACTCCCTACGCAACCTCATGCTATGTGCCTCGATGCCTTTGTTTCACTGGCACTGCTTTTGTTTCTCCCCTGCTTTGACTGAAGTTGTGACAATACTAAATGTATCACACGCCAGGCTGGATGAACTCGGTCCTGCATTATTGATATTCCGACAGGTTAGCTATCCTCTGATCTGGAAGGTGTGGGCCCCTTTAGTGTTGACGAATTTTTTGTGGCTATTGAAAAGAGGAAGAATCAAGACTTGCTACTTCAGATATCACTTTATACTGACCACATGTATGTTTTATCCAATCCGTTGGATGGATAATGAAGACATTTCCCACCTCTTCTTCCAATGTGGATCTGCATAATAAATATGGAATGACATGGGCATATCTTGGAGCAATGCTTATGACAATGTGAATTTCTATAAAACTTTTGAAGAGGCGATATATCACTCTAGACATGACTGGGCAAGACTTTTTGCAATAATCTTAGTCCATATGGATAAATAGAAATGCAGAGATTTTCCATGAGCGGTTCTCCGTGGAAAATGTCTTAGCTCATGCATGCTTTTTATGTAAAGACTGGTCAGCCTACTCATGGTGTATTTAACTTCCGGTAAATAAATAGAAAATGTCTTAGCTCACGCATGCTTTTTATGTAAAGACTGGTCAGCCTACTCATAGTATATTTAACTTCCGGTTAAATAAATAGTTTATGTACCGGAAGTGCACTTATCTGGTTGATCAACCTTCCATTTTTCAAAAAAATACTTGCAAAGAAAATGACTCATGAGCAGCCAGATACGCCTGTTAAATAACAAGACCAGCTAAAATAAAACAGAACTTGGTAAAATGACTAATGGCAAAAAACACCAATATGCACCACCATTCTGCTAAGTCCCTAATGAACAGTTTGCATATGCATTGCCCTTGAAAACAAATAAAGAAATGACTAAAGCTAGTCTAAACCAGAATCCCCCCACCTTGCACAGGGAATAAGAATGATGGGTGCCTTCCAAAAGATGAGCAAATAAAAAAGGCATGGTGCAACTTACCTTCTGCTCAATGAGTTTCCTCCATGAACTTTCTCAACATGTTCCACCAATTTAACAAGATCTGTGAAGCCTTTACTGCATTTGGGGCACGCATCAATTGCCATCTTTCCATTTCTGTTTGCTACATTCTGTCCCCCATGAACGTTCTCAACATGTTCCATGAGAGCTGATACCGTTGAAAATTTTGCGGGGCATTGTACACAATCCTCGACCAATGAACTATTGGATTTCCTTTGTGTGAACCCTTCCACTTTCTGAGCATCACTAGCCAAAATGCCCAACCTTGAAAGACTAGATTCAGCAGAAGCTCGGAAGCTTGTCCACCAAGACGATGCATTCTGGCTTTGGGTGGCAGCAGGCTGTCCCTTCGGCCGCTCTCTCCATCTACCCAACAATCGGCTATCAGGTACCATTGGACCCGGGCAATTGTGGTCAGGTCCAAATCTATGCTTCAAACAATGTTCCTTTGTACAATCTTTACAGCGGATTGTATTGGAAAACACCAAGGTTTCTCTGCAACCTTTTGCAGGGCACCTTTTCTTCTTGGTTGCACGCTCATAGTTCGATGGGTCACAGTCAGTATTTACATGAGTTTCCCATGTAATATTTGCATCCTCATTTGGAATCAGACATACACCTTTAGCACAGAGGGGACATATAACCACTGTCACATCATTCTGATTGGCATTAGGACAGGAGTGTCTTCCATAACTTCTATGCTCTAGACAGAATACCTGACCCAAGGTACAAGCAAAACATTGAAATGCAAAATTATGCTAACATCAGGAAAATGATTCATAGTTTAAGATTGGTTAATGAAAAAAACATCAGCAAAAACCGATCAAAGGAAAACAGGAAACATGTGATCACAATGCTTTGAAAAATATTTCTACAAAATATCGAATTTTGTAGACTGAACTCTTGCTGCACAATTCTGACCATACATATTTGTAAATTTGAGCTTCCCCATGCAAAAGGCAAAAATATCTCCATTTTCACATTAAGTTACAGTGTACTTCCCTCCAACAAGGCACTAAAATATCCCATGCATGTAATATAAGGCTTTTAAGGTGAGGAGGTGATACATGATTATACATGTATAAGGTGCCATGGAGTAACAAACTTACTTTTTTATACTTACACCTACCAAAATTAGAAAGGTCCACCTCATGATATGGGAGAAATTTTTCCGAGGGCAAACTAATATGCAGCTGCATGTACAGAGTCTACAGAGTCAAACAACTTTTCAGTCAAACATGAATCAGTCAGACCATACTCAACATTTTTGCAAGAAATTATTTCCGTGACAAAACCCAAATCCTCCATGTCATATTGCGAATTTTTCCCAACTCGATTTAAATCAATCTTTTTATTATCTGTTAACATCTTTTAAATTACCTCAAACCAGAAAAAATATCAAAAAAGCAGATAACAGGACATTCATAAAGCAACAAGTCAATCTAAATCAACTTCTTTCATATCGACTATTTTAATAATTTTTTCATAAAATTGTAAGCAGTGGAAGAGTAGATTCCGAACATGTCATTACATTTATCCACATTTTCCAGTATTTCATATTAGAATCATGTATAGCACTTATCCACATTTTCCAGTATTTCAGATTAAAACCATGCCTGGCAACGTTGACTCTTAAGCATGTTGACCTTGTTATAAGGCCAATAACTCAAATGGTGCTGCTTAAGCCCGTACAAAATGTAGTAAAGCATGCATCATATGTTCAGTCCTTCGCAACTTCAGTCCAAAATATTAAAAAACGTGGCATTTTTCAGTGGCTAAAAAGAAAAAAGAACATAGGTTTAATGAAATCAAACTTATCTGGACATAAAATAACCCCCACTGAGAAGTCCCCGGAAAGGAAGCCCTTTAATGAAAAAAATATCTTCAATATCTAGCCTTCCTTTCAAATTATAAAAGGAAATAAAATGCAAGAGACAGAGCTAAACTTCATATTATAACAAACCAAGTTTAATCTCACCTTATTAAAAACTAATCTTGGGATATTACAAGTTAAAAATGAACTTCTATAAGAGATCTATAGAAATCATGCTACACCCACTTCAATGGTCTGGTGATAGTGCAGTTTGCCTACCGCCCGAAAGATCAAGCTTCAAAACCCTCCTTGTGGGGGTTGCGTTAAGTAGCCAACAGCCAACACAAAAATAGCCAGATCTTTCAACATGGATTTGAGAAAAAATCCATGTAGCAGACTCTACTTAAAGTGGGAGAGGGCTTCGCCATTTGTTATGTTCTACTATGGAAGAACTAAATGTGGGAGTGAGGGCTAGACCTCCATCCAGGAGTTCCTGCTTCGTCAAGGATGTTGCATGGATGAGCCTGAGGTTACTGGATTGTAGATGAGAGAGAAGTTTGCGAAAGGGTGGACATCATTTTTGGTTGCCTGATTAGTCAGGTGCAGGCAGACTGGGCAAAGTAGTTTCCTAGACTGGCTGATCTAGCTTCGCAATTTCAATCCTCAGTGGCAGAAAAGTATTATTCAGTCGATGATGCCTACACATACTAAGGTCTTGTTGCAACTTCCAAGAAGAAAAGGATTATTACATAAGTGTATGTGAGCAGATGGGTACAATACACAGATACCAGTTGCTGTTTTTCCTTCGTAAAGATCAATTCAAGAGAGACTTTTTCCAATGTCCTAACTCTAAGCGGATTTGCATGGATGTGAACATTCCTAGGTTGAACACAACTTCTTGTGACATGTTTATGATGTTCTACATGTAGGGTCAATGGGGATCAATGACTTATAACATAGAGTTGAAACGGCAAGACATTTTTCAGTCCAACTCTTGCTACTAAAGAATCTAGGAGGGGTGTCTCCTTGTCATTCCTCTCCCCTACTCCATCTTTTCAAATTAATGAGTTTTGTTATAGTAATATTATATTGATAGGTATGATGACCCTTCTTTTTCTTTTCATGTGTAACCCCAATAGAGCATCTATGTAGCTCAACCGGGCAATCACTTTTCAAATCTAGGGTTTCTTATGTATCTAAAGAAAACCCTACGACCCATAATAGTAATCGCTTATTTCCTTTCCACATGGTATTAGAATGGCAGTGTTGGACCGAATCTATGATCCCCTTTTGATAACCCTGAACCCCACCCGTCAGCCACACACTGCAGCAACGCCACGGCAACAACAACTACAACTAGCAATGTCGCAAATGTTTGCAACCAGCAATAGCACGCAGCAGCAGCACCAGGGCTCATGTGGGCTCCAACGAGTTCACGAGCGACCTATTTGCTGCAAGAACGGATGCTCCAAGGCCCCTTGGTCATGATCTACACAGCTATGGCTTCTGTTTCTCGTTGTGAACATGTCTGAAATTCTATTGTTTTTAAACCTCGTGTTTTGGGACAGTTCGATCCAGATTTTTAGCCAAAAAGGGAGAAACACGCTAAAGTGCCCACCCCGTATATATTAAACCATATTGCCTCGACCTTTGCTTCCACTCAAATACGTTCTTTTGTCTTCAAGCATGATTGTCTTTTGTGTCGCTGCCCTCTCTCCAAACTCATATGCAACAAGATCTCTAACATCTTCGCATGAAGCATCCTCACTTCTGCTTCTATAGACATTCCTCGGGCCATTCTCACCTCCCGAACCTCTTTCTTAAACAAACAAATCCTTGAGCACAACGAAGCCAAATTCTGCAGCCTGCGGGTGACAGTGGATCCAGAACACAATGCAGAGGTCCAACGATTGGATATCAGATCTCTGAAATTGTCCTCCATAAGTCATGCTCTCTCGAACCTGAAGACGGCCCTTGTCCCCCCCCCCCCCCAAATCCCAGATCAAGGGAGTATGATCCGACCAAGAGGTGGACTGGATGATGCCACAGATTGGAGGAACAACTTCTAAAGCTCTGACGTGTCTAAGAAACAGTTAATATGTGAACAAGAATCAGTGTTTCACTATATATACCTTGTATATGACACATCAATCACCTTTAATTGTCGGTCATGTCCAAATTCTAGGGAACCCGGATCCTTACCACCACAAAGGTGAGGGCGGTCTGGAGAGAGTAGGGACACAATGAAAACTTCACCAACCAACCAAGCTTCTCCTGGGAAAACTCTTCTAGCATCACAAAGGTCAGTCCGTAGATTCGCCCTTTACACAGGAAGGTTAGACCCATACAAGCAAGATACAGCCAAGTGTGAGTCGTTGCAAACATCATCGAAGAGAACATTCTATGTCTGCCAAAGAAAACCATGAGTTCTTCCAAGCAACGACCATCGCCATTGTGCTGCCAATTGAGTCGCGCACTCTGAAATCGGAGAGTGCCCAAGCACCCATGGAGTTCAAAACAAAAGTAGACCAGGTAGCGAGCTTCGTCTCTAGCAGCATGACAATATCGCAACTCCAGTCCCTCAAAAGTGTACCAATCGCTCTCCATTTTCTAGGGTCACCCAGACCTCTAGCATTCCATGTCAGAATCTTCATTTATGAGCATTTTTTTGGTCCGTTGTTGGGATTATGCCTAAAAACGTCACAAGAGCTTTATGTGATGAAATTACCTTGGTACCCCTTCCGAATGATGTGGATCTTATTCACTTCATGTACTACTTCATCTTCCCTCCAATTCCTCTCTCTATGGATGAAGAACAGGATGAGGATGAGCGTAATTCGTCGTTGAGACCACCAGAGGGGGGGGGGGGGGGGGGGGGTTGGCAGTGCTTCATGGCAACATGTTGAGCCTAACAACTCCAGAGCTGAGTCAAGAGCTCTCACTCAGGGAAGGCTATTATCCGTCTATTCGATTCAAGGAGGAAACCCATCAGGGAGGCGACCAGAATCCCCTCACACTTTTCATCTAGTAGAGAGGACGGCTAAAGTGATCGGAGATTCTCTTGCGAACTTCCTCCTAGAAGTCGCATCATTCGATCGCGACAACAACTGAGGGCACAATAAACACCTTATCAAGATGAGCAAAGAGGATAGCGGTTGAAAAGGGTTTGAGCCCTACAGCACAAAGCAAACCTGGTAGCAGACCCAAGTCAAGTTCGGGTCTAGGTGACAAAATAAGGTGTTGCTGAAACAACTCAGGTTCAGGGCACAAAACCAAGTCGGGTTCAGACCCCAGTTCGTTAAGCTCCAACGACAATTTCTGGTCGAACCTATATTAATCCACAACTACAAGGGATATCCCACACCACAGGAACCCTAAAACTTGTGTGCATCGCCACAGGTATGTGGTGTTCGACAAATCGCAAGATGGGCAATCAATGCCTTCCAGAAATGCTTCATTTTGAAATTCGAAATCCGGTAGAATCGAAGTCAACTCCCCTGCGGATTTCACCCCAAAATCTATAACTGAGATCTCCTCGCCAAACAAGCGACCATTTCTGAGGTTACTGACATCGCTAACGATGCTGCAGACTATGAACTTCCAACCTCATCACCATGCCTGAACATCGATGGCGACGAAGGTGGAGTAACCACCCTAAGCAGTAGCTGGAACCGAGCACGTCCTACCATCAACAAACATAGCACCTCCGAGGGGAGGGTTTTCAACCCCACAATGACTGTGACGGTGACATCCGGGACAGTCCCCGAATGAAGGCAATCTAAAAGGATCTTCAACGCTATGTCAAGATCCCTCAACGTTGGATGTAGTACCTCAATGGAACTGCCAAAATTCAGACAACCTTGCTTGACGAGGCAGAAGCCTCTCCATCCGTAAACCTAGGCAATCTCCAAAGAATTCCCCATTTCGAAAACAAGGACAGCAACAAATCTGCCTCATGTAGGGAAAACCCTCTTGCATAGCACACCTTCTCCTCCAACAGTACCATGTCATACGAGAAATATGCCTAACTTTTTCTAGAAGGGCCCTCAAAGGAGAACTAATATCGCAGCTTGCCTTCATGCAGACTCCAATCATCAACACTTCCTTTCGTAAATTAGCCTTTTGCGACCCAATTTCGGTGGTATTCCCTCCGACGACAGAAGCATAAGAAAGGCCTAATAATCGCACCCCCGATGTGTTGTTGATAACGACAGTGCACTATTCGATGAATTCTCTGAACCTCGGGGAACTCAACACGTCGATGAGCCCCTAAACCACAGCCGAAGCAGAGGGTTAGCACCGAGCACAAGGTTGACCAATGTCCATAGACCCCACACCTAAAACAACTTTGTCATGTTTATGATGAGACACAAACGTCCAACCCTTCTCCGCCTTCTCCGCTTCATGTTTGGTGTCCTTCATTACCTTTTTTCCCTTAAATATTGGTAGCCCTCGTTACCTTCTTCCTTTCATGATCGGTATCCCCAACACGTGTCTTCACACCTTCTCGCGCCACCCATCAGAGACGTTCTCTCTTGCGCCGAGGGTTCCCATCTTCGCCAGTTCAATCCAGATTTGATCATATAAATCAGATATCGAGGTCTCTAGAGGGCCTACAATGTGATGGGAGTCTTGTGTAAATACGTCTACACACAACCTTCCTGTTATGCTTGTAGAGACAAGTTTGGTCCATCTCTGTTATGCTTGTAGAGACAAGTTTGGTCCATCTCTCTCACTGTTTTGTCCTTCCCGTGCATGCTTATTTCATCATGGCAAAAGAAAAAATAGATGCTACTCTATTTACGGGGGGCATCAAAAGTCTTTGTCCCATTGTCAAGATGGACAAGACAAACTATGAGTTGTAGACAATGCAATTCATGAACATCGTGGAGAGTCTCGTCAAGGAGTACATCCTGACAAAATAGAGCCAACCGACAAAGCAGGTGCCAATGCCACGTGGAAGCAGGATAACACGTAGGCCCGGGCACTCTAATAATAAAGATTTCCTATGAAATCATAAATCATCCCATTAGAAAGGTTAGTTCAGATATTCTTGCAGTCACATATTCCCAAGTAAAAAATGAGATAGATTTTTCAGCTTCAACATGACATCCACATGACCAAGCAAGATGGTTGCCTCCTACTCTTGTTATACTCTAGTTTAAGGGGCATGTTCAAGAAACATCACAGTCACCGGCCTCCTAGTGCCACTGTTGAGTAGTAATAGACATAGAGACACCATGATGGGAGTCTGCTCAGTTTGGAGAACAAGGAGTCAGTGGTCGTGGAGGTGGCTTCTCTCCACCTCAGTGTACTTATGGATCAGCGCCATGCATGTCCGTAGTCAAGTCCATCCATGTTTGCAAGCTCCATCATCATGCATAAGAGCTCAGACGGTCTTTTCTCAGAATAATATATCATAAAAGACGGGGCCCACGTACCTGCCGACCACGCATAGGCCACCATAGTAACTCGCTTGCAGGAAAGAGCAAACAATCATGGTCACAATTACAAAGCAGCCCTAAGCTAGACTAGTCGTTTAACCAAAAGTGGTATAAATCGCTACTACCCACCACTGGCCTAAGAAGTTTCTCCATTTCTAAGATAAGGTTGGAGATGACTTGTCAAAGAGAAGAGGGAACTGAACAGGATGAGCGATAGGGAGCCTCCAATACCATAGATATTCCTCAGGAACCGACAAACCAAGTCCTCATTATCGCCTTATATTCCGAGGAGCGGCTTCACCAACAGGGTCTTCTTCATATGCTCAGTAATAACTACACAAATGTCACCATCCCTCCTTTGTCTTGTTATTGCCTCCCAATCAATAAGGTAGACCCCCCTTCTATTGTTTAGACTCCGTTCAGAAAAATTGACTCATAATAGATTCTACCTTCATTTGAACACCAGCCGGGAGTAACCTAGTGGAGCAAAGAAAATGGGTATTACCACTAAAACATGTTTTAGTAGAATCAATCTCCTACCCCTCATAGAATCGTTGCCTTCCCCCCAGCCAACTTCTTTTCTAATATGTCCAGCAATGGGCATCAATGCGAGGATGGAAGTCTACCGTCAGCTAAGGGAAGACCCAAGTACATGATTGGGAGTGACAAACTTGGACTACAAAGCACAAACATAGACTCATGCACCTCAGCCTGGGAGAGTTTGAATGGCACAAAAACATATTTGTCCCCGTTAATGCAAGTCCTAAGATATAATTGTAGATGTCCATGAAACGAGAGATTCATTTTGCATGCTCCACTCCACCCTCAGTAAATAGGATCATGTCATCAACATATTACAATATGGTGATGGAAATGGCATTGCACCTGTAGCCCGGACATATACCTTCATCTGACGCAAACCGCATCATCATTGCTCATACATCTGCCACTATCACAAAGAGGAGGGTCCACGAGCATCCCTGATGAACCCCCTACTGTGATTGGAAGTATGCACCTTCATGGTGCCCGTTCACGAGAATTGCAGAAAAGGTTATCATGACTCATATATTCATCCATGTAATACAGACCTTGAGATACCCAGAGGACCACAAGAATCTCCTGTCAGCGCTTCTATATAATGCCTCTCATGTTATTCCATTTCCAATCTAAAAAGCATTTAGGTTAGAATAAAACCATTTGTCGTATGTCTGCTTGGAACAAACGTGCTCTGCAGGGTAAATAATTGATGCAGTTTAAAATATTATTTTTGTTGCAATTTTATTGTAATTTTTAAAATTTGTAAAAACTAAGGGTCATAACCTTTAGATATGTCTTTTGGATTTGGATATATCTTTTAGGTGAAAGGTTGCATCTTTTATTGGGTTAAATCCATAAGCAATCTGCTAATTTGTTATAGGAACATGAAAAAAGTAAATGATTAGCCATTGGCTTTATCCTCTTTAATCCTCCAATGCACTCATGT
Source organism: Ottelia alismoides (assembly GCA_037367405.1). Taxonomy (NCBI): domain Eukaryota; kingdom Viridiplantae; phylum Streptophyta; class Magnoliopsida; order Alismatales; family Hydrocharitaceae; genus Ottelia; species Ottelia alismoides. The sequence goes on along the minus strand of JAZKJV010004628.1, from coordinate 1,269,394 downwards.
CCTCCTTTCTTCTTCTCTTTCACGCAGTTTGGTGCGCTCCTCCTTATCCCCTTACCCCAATTTCCTCTTTATCACCCGGCCCTCAAAATTTCTTCCCAAATCTCTAATCTACATCAATTAGTATCAGAGCATGGAACATGAATCGTTCCTACGATTTGACGATCATGTAAAGCATTGGAAAATGATGCTCAACTTGAATCGTCTCGGCCAAGGCTCGCTATCTCCACAGAAGAAATTCAAGACTCGCATTCTATCAAGCATCAAGGTGCAACTATAGTTGAATTCATGGCTAAAAGACGATACAATCAATCACGACGAAGATCCGCACAAGACATCAATACAACATAGCTTTGATGAAATATATTCATCCAAAATGAAGATTTCATTATTCCAACAGCTATACAAGAAAACAAAGAAGATATGATCCATCTTTGATGAATGTCCTGCTGATGAAGATCTTGAAGTTCTCGACTTATTTGCATACGAAGCCGTTATCCAAATGACTAGTGCTTTGTTAGCGCTTTCTTCCTCGTAGAAACCCGACCCAGTAATGCACACTCCCAATGCGAGACCAGACTCACCACCACTACTACCCTCACCAATGTTGGTTGCTTCGCGACCCTCTTGGAGATGCCGACAACACCCTGCCGTATGCTAACACTTCTCATGCATGTGACCCTAAAAAGGGTGATGTCAAGCCATGTTCGACCCTCCAACGAGGGCGCTATCACCGGCATAACTCTCCCCATTGTCAATATAGTTGCAACCGACCAACTGGATGCCGCTACCACGATCAATTGAGCAACACACGATGGTGCAGTGGAAAATGGTGGAAACATCCCCAGTGGGAAAAAATTACAAACGTAATGCTGAAAGAAAGAGAAAGTGGCTTTCTAACAAATTCAGATGGATTTCTTCTCTGCCGAAGTTGATGATCAAGCAAGTCATCAGGAGATGAGTTTTTCAAAGCGAAGGAGAATTGGTGCAGTTTTGATGCAGCATGACCCCAGATTATAGGGCCACATTTATTTAATTAGTTAATCGTCAATTTTATTTACGTTTTTAGGTTGTCAAAATTGTTTAATTAAATAATTGAGATCGCATGTGATCTCAACGTTTATTTCGTAGATTTTAATTTGAATTTGGGTCAATTAATTAGTAGAGTCAGTTTAGGCAAGTTGGTTGTCAATTTTAATTTGTTACTATTTTTGTAAACCATCTCTCCTATATAAAGAGATGGTAGTCCAGTATTTTTATTCAGTCAAGTATTAAGAAAATTTGAGTTTATCTCATTATCTCCCTTTTCTCTTCTCCCTCCACGCGATCTCCGCGGTTCTCCTCCTTCAACCCCTCGTTACAGACGAGTTCTTCTTCTCAACCCTTCCCATTTCTTCTTCTCAACCCCTCTCTTTCTTCTACCAAAAATCCACCATAAAAAATTATCATTTTTATCAACGCCGATTTTCGATCCGCATCAATTGGTATCAGAGCATGGATACCGAATCGTTCCTACGATTCGACGATCCTGTTGACTATTGGTGTTCGAAGTTCGATCTCAACCGCCCATCTCATGGTTCGCGCTCGAAGAAGTTCCATCGGCGACTTATATCATGCATCAAGGTGCACGCATGGCTGGACACGCTAACCGACGAAGAAAACATCGCCGAAGAAGACGATTCGGCTGCTGTCCAGCACCTTCCAGAACCATTTTCGCCATCGGAATCGGTGCCGCTGCCTCCTCCGGCCGTCCCGGCACAGCCCAATCTATCCCAGGTATCTTCCCGGCTCCCCTCGACCACTCCGCCAGTCCCCCTAGCCTTACCGGAACCCTTCCCCAGCCCCGCATCGCCTGCGGCGCCCTCCCAGCCGCTCACGCCCACCACCTGCGCCTACCTCCCTTCCCAAGTTTCCCCCCAGCGCCTTTCCCCTCCCCTCCCTCTCCCTCACGCTGCCATCTCCCTACCTCCCCCTTCCCCGTGCCCCTACGGCCACCTCCCAGGTACCCGCTTACCACATCCCCGCCACCTTGTGCACCCGCCAGCGACTCCGCCCTCCCTCCTCTTCCCGCTCCTTCCCAGCGCCGCCTATCTCTCTCTCAATGAACTCAATTCCCCCTCACCGCCTCCCCACGCCTCTCCCCGACTTCCCCTCCAGAACTTCATCGCCCCCAGCCGCCAAGGCCCTCCCCCTCCTCACGCGACACCGCAGCCCACGCACCGCCCTCTTTCCCAGTCACCCCCGCCCACTCGACGGCGTCGCACAGTCCCCCCCCCAACCCCGCCTCGCCACCGCGTGGTCCCGCCCTCGCCCTCCCGACTGCCCTGCCGCCTCGCGAAAGTCGCGCCTCCCGCGCAACGGCCTGGCCAACCCCCGCCGCATCAGGCGGCGATATATGCACGAGAAAATCGAGCGTGCCCTAACGAGCACTCCGAAGATGGCGAATCGTGAATCCCACAGAATGTGGGATTGGAAAGTGAATTGGAAAAATTGCATAACAAAAATTCCTAAAAACCATATTTGCAGGAAGGTCCAAGGCAAGAGGAATGTGAGGAAATTTGAAGGGGTACGAAAATTGCACAGATGCCCCCCAATTGGAAAAAACTACAAACGTAACGTGGAAAATGATCGCATTGGGGGAAATTGAAGCCCCAATTCCAGGATGATTTCTCCAACGATCCACCTACATCATGCAATTCGTCAGGAGCCGAATTTTTAAAGCGGTGGAGAGTTGATGCAGCGTGACCCCAGATTATAGGGCCACATTTATTTAATTAGTTAATCGTCAATTTTATTTACGTTTTTAGGTTGTCAAAATTGTTTAATTAAATAATTGAGATCGCATGTGATCTCAACGTTTATTTCGTAGATTTTAATTTGAATTTGGGTCAATTAATTAGTAGAGTCAGTTTAGGCAAGTTGGTTGTCAATTTAAATTAGTTTACTATTTTTGTAAACCCATCTCTCCTATATAAAGAGAGGGTAGCCCATTGTTTTTAGGCAGTCAAGTATTAAGAAAATTTGAGTTTATCTCATTATCTCCCTTTTCTCTTCTCCCTCCACGCGATCTCCGCGGTTCTCCTCCTCCAACCCCTCGTTACAGACGAGTTCTTCTTCTCAACCCTTCCCATTTCTTCTTCTCAACCCCTCTCTTTCTTCTACCAAAAATCCACCATAAAAAAATTATCATTTTTATCAACGCCGATTTTTGATCCGCATCAAGTTTAAAATATTTTTTTATTGTACTTTTATTGTAATTTTTAGAATTTGTAAAAACCAAGGGTCACAAACTTTGGATGTGTCTTTTAGGTGAAATGTTGCATCCTTTAATGGGTTAAATCCCTATATAAAGCAACCTAGTCGTTTGTAACAGGAACATGAAATGAAGTAAAAATTGATCAGTCATTGACTTTATCCTCCTTTCGCCTTTGAATTTCTTTCTCCTCTTTAATCCTCCAATCCAGTTCTCCTCCCTTATCTTCTTCTTCTCCCCTCCCACGCAGCTTGACGTGCTTCCCCTATCCTCTTACATTAATTCCTTCTCTTCTCACCCGACACTACGGACAATATCAACCCAACACGCACATTGCTACAGTCGAGGACGTTGCTTCTCATGCCGTGCAGGTGAGGAGGACGAACGGGCTGGAGTGTGAGTCTGTTGAATCTCCTCATCGGAGAGCATGCGCTCTGAACTGCGCCTGTCAGAGTCGCTGCAACTGGAAATGAGTCTCCTCGTCGGAGTACTCTGGCCCGCCACAATAATGTGGACAACTGCTCCATCTCTGAAAAGGGCCGAACTGAATAAGAGTCGTGGTTGTGCAATCCTCGTCGGAGTCCACGGTCGCTGGAGAATGGAGTCTAAAAGAAGTCTCCTCGTCGGAGAACTGGGTCTCTCCCATCTGGCACAGAGAATGGTGCACTGCTCTGGTGTACCTATGATACCACATGAAAATCCTTGCCAACATGGCATAGGAAATGGTTCTCTACTCTGGAGTCCCTATGGCTCACATGAAAACTCTGGCCGAACAACAACAAGAATGATGGGGACCACGAACTGATGATGGCAACATATGCTCATCTGAAAATGACCGCAAACTCATGCGTGTCTGAAACTGGACTCGGAATCAATCGTCGAGTCTGAACAACCGTAGAGTCTGGAATCTGAATGGTCTGAAAATCTGCATGTGAATCTGAAGCATCTGAATAGACCTGTGACTCTACATATACTCCCCCTTTCTCCCATACTTGTCGGAAAATTGACATCGACAAAGTTGGGAGAAGACAATGATAAATAAGGGGTAAACAACAAGAACATGAAACTTGCGGCTTATGTCAAAAAAAATTTTAATAGCCGTCACATTTTTTTTGAAACATTTTTTAGCCCACTTGGGCCTAAGAGATGCCTCACCTTTCTTTTTTTTCTGCCCCCATTTTTTTTATTTGGGCCTCTCTGCACTTCTACTGACCCTTTCACTTTTTTTGTTTTTTTATGGCCCCTCTCACCTTTTTTTCTAATAGCATTTGGCCTCAGTTGGGCCCAAATATTGCAGCACGCAACCTTCTTCTTCTTTTTTAATACACGCACTTTGGGCTTTAACTCCCCTCCCTTTTTATTTTAGGGTTCCATGGGAACCCTAATCTTTCTCGGCCACCCCCGATGGGGGTCTCTCAATGGCGCCGTTGCTGGAGGATGGGGCTTCATCGTTTGGACCAAGAGAGGCTGGTGGCGTGCTGATAACGAGAAGGTCGCAGGTTCAGACCTGTCTGAGCGCGCGATCTGGAGCAGCCAACTGCATCGCGATGGAGTAGGATGCCTCCGTCTGGAGGTATCGAGCGCTGCCTGGAGGGCTCGCCGCCACCTGGAGAGAGCATCGCGCGCTTTCGCGCACTGCTGTTGCATCGAGCCCCGCCTGGGGGCTTGCTGGAGATGGATCGTGGTTGCGCCGCCCAATGGGATCTTGGAGGCTTCTGGAGCATGCGGCCTGGAGGCACCGCGAGAGGAAGGAGGGCGTCGTGGCAATGTTGAGGAAAGGTAGGGTTCTGGAGCACGCGGCCTGGAGGCTTCTGGAGCACGCGGCCTGGAGGCACCGCGAGAGGAAGGAGGGTGTCGTGGCAATCTTGAGGAAAGGTGCAGCCAGCGCGCCGCCTGTAGCGCTGGGGGCGACGCCTGATACGAGAGGATACTCGAGCCAGGGGCCTGGTGCTGAAGGCCCGCCGCCAGGGAACTGGAATAGGGCATGCGGGGCCTCGCCACCTGCTAGAAGGGGTGCGACGAGAGGGCTAGGGTTTCACCGAGCCCCATCGGGAAACGCACAGGAACTTGGAGATCTTCAGCTGTATAGCGGAGAGATTTTGCGCCGCCGTCAGGAACCATATGCGGCCAGAGGGGCCTGATCTGGAACCGCTGAAGCCGTGGAACACAGCGAAGAACAGACGTGCCGCTCAACTTAAAAAAAACTCATGTTGCTGAACATATCAGAAATTAGGGTTTCGATTGAAACCCTGGAACTTGGACAAACTTTGAACAGAAATAATCTTCTTCAAGAACAAATTAATAATCGAATCTCAAAAAAAATAAGAACAAAGCCTCGAGAATCGAACCCGCTCTGATACCATGTTATAAAATATGAAGAATGCGGAAGCGATAGATAAACAGAGCTAAGAACAAGAAAGATAAACATGGAAGACCATGATTTTACGTGGAACCCTACTCCATGAGGAGCGGGATGAAACCACGGGAGAAGCCCTCAAAGGGGCGTGTTTTTCTATTGTTTTTCTCAATGAGTACAGGAGGTCTGGGGCTCCTTATATAGCCTCTCCAGAGCCTCCAAGTCCCACCACTAGGCGGTATGGGACTAAACACTAGATGGGGTAAATGGATCTTCCCCAGGATCCATTTACCCTGCTACAACTCACAGGGCGCACAACCAAATACTCTAACAACAGGCATTCTCAATCATCCAACACGCCTCAGGTATGTAATGAGCACATTGTTTCTACTGATGGCACTATTAAGTTGTCTGTGCAACGGAATTCTCTAGAGGATGAGCATGTACCCTCTCAAGAGGGAAGCTTACGTGTTCAGGACATGACAGATGACCTTAATGTGCTCATTAATCTGCGAGATGTATGTGTGCTACATATTCCGAGGCAGCCCATGTTTCCTTGAGCAGATTGTCAGATGACTTTAGAAGGTTTACCTTCGCACTATGAGTCGTGGAGATACCGTAGACATATCAAGAGGTTATTCAGGACAGTCAGTGGCATTTAACCATGGAGGAAGAGATGGCCGCACTACAGTCGTGTGGCACTTGCAGTCATGGCATCAAATTTCAGCAAAACTTGGTTGAATTTCTATCGAATATCGATATCCTATCGAAATTGAAATTCAATTGAAATGGCTGAAATGATTGAAATATGGGGGCCTTAGTACAAAAAAATAACCAAAATGATTGAAATGTTAGTCGAATTTTGACCGAAATTCCGTTTCGGTCGGTCACTGAAAGGGTGGGGTGCAAGTGGGTGTTTACTGTGAAGCCCCATGCATATGGCAGTGTAGATCGCTATAAGGCTAGGCTTATGGTACGTGGGTTCACCCAGACATATGGGGTGGACTATCATAATACTTTTTGTCTAGTTACCAGACATTCTACTCTGTGTATTGTCATATATGTTGTTGTGACAAGAGATTGGCCCCTTTTCCAGCTTAATGTGAAGAATGTCTTCCTATATAGTGATCTACATGATGAGGTCTACATGCAGCAGCTACCTAGGTTCGCTATTGAGGGGGAGTGTCATAAGGTTTGCATGCTACACAAGACTATTTAGGGCCTTAAATAGAGTCCAAAAGCATGGTTCCATAAGCTCTCGGACTTGATAGAGCAACAGGAGTTTGTTTGATCAATTGTCGATAACTTGTCTGTACATAGGACTCAAAGAGGTACATTCATCATTCTTGTCTATGTTGATGATATTATTGCTAATAGTGAGCACGGCATTCAGGTTACCAAGGATTTCCTAGGTCAGTTGTTTATGACCAAGAACCTTAGTAGTTTATGCTACTTCCTTGAACTGGAGTTTGCCAGGAACCAACGAGATTTTGTGATGACCCAGGAAGTACGTTATAGTTTTCTTTCCGAGACAGGCATGGCAGATTGCAGACATGCCACTAATTCTATGGATTCGAGCATGAAGCTCTATGATGATGACACTGAGGAGGTTGACAAAAGCAGATACAGGGAGCTAGTTGGGAAGCTCTTGTATGTGACCATTACCATGCCAGATATATCATTTGTCATGAGAAAAGTGAGTCAGTTTATGGAGCAGCCCAAATAGGCACATATGGATGCAGTCCATATGATTCTGAGGTATCTGAAGCATCACCTTGCATGAGACTTCTTTTCAACAGAGGTACATCCTTTTCGGTTACAGCATGTCCAGATGCAGATTATGTTGGGTGTCCCAAGGATAGGAAGTCTACATCAGGCTTCGTAGTATTCATAGGGAATTCCCTTGTATCATGGAAGAGCAAGAAGCTGACTGTGGTTGCCAGATCTAGTGCTGAGTTAGAATACAGGGCCATAGCGTAGGCTAGCATAGAGATGATGTGGGACAGATATGTTCTTACTGACTTGACTATAAAGGAGTCACTTCCCATGCATCTCCAATACGACAACCAGGTTGCTATTTTCATTGCAAACAATCATGCCTTCCATGAGAGGACCAAGCACATAGAGGTAGATTGTCACTACACTCGTAACATGATACGGAAGGGTCTTTTATCGTTGTTACTCATGTTAGTTATGTAGATCAGACAGCAGATGTACTTACTAAGGCCAGAGGGTCTTACCAGAGATGTTGTTTCAAGCTAAGACTGATCGATATCTACGCTCCAGCTTGAGGGGAAGTGTTGAGATTTTTATTATTGTTAGAGTTATTATACTTACATTTATATTCGTAATCCTTCAGATTCTCTAACCCTTAACCCTTCGGGTTCCGCAACCTTTAACCCTTCAGTTTCCGTAACCCCTCGGGGGTATTTATGTATTTTTTCCTTTTATACTCTCTAGGTTTTTCTCTCTATATAAGAGACCCTAGCCCTATGGAATAGACATCTCATCTGTCTCTCTCCTCCACATGATATCAGAGCAACAGTCCTAAACTGGAGTTCTGACCTAAAATCCCCACCGCCACCTTCAAGCCTCGCAAAAGCCTGTGCGGGCCCTCTTCCCCGAATTAGGGCCCCACGCAAGGCCCTCCAATCGTCTCAAGTGCAACAGCTCGACCCCAAAGGAGCATCTCCAGCACCTTGTTGCTGCTAAAACCACCTACAAAGGCTCGCTAGTGCCGCCAGGGGGTCACAACCCTTTCGCTAGCGCAACCCAGCGCTTCCAAGAATCCAAATCTGTTGTTCATTGAGGTTTTTTCAGCCCTTCTTCAACGACAAACGTGAGTTCTGGGCATTTTCTAGCTCTTTTATGCATCCTTAGTTGATCATAAGGTCTTCTTTCTATTTTAAGACCACCATGGCACATTTTTCTACCAAAACAATGTCCTTGGCCACGAATATTATGGCAACGCGCTACTATCAAACTCAAGCGCACAAAAAATTACATGCTCTGGTCTCGATCTTTTATGGTGTTCATTGGTGGTTAGAGGAAACTCTACATTCAAACTAAAGATCCTTTAGATGAAAAGGATAAAGAGTACGACAACTTGTAGACAGACAACTACTTGGTTATCAACCGGATGACCAACAGTGTTGAGGTTCACATTGCCTCAAATCTTCTTTACAAAAATACAGCCAAGGAAATGTGGGAGGATCTCGAGCAAACATACTCCCAGAAGAAGACAAAGTCACGCCTTGCAGACATTTACGTGCGAATCTGGTCAGCATCTCAGTCAGGGTCATTCCACCCCCATCGAGTATTACAAGCATCTCTCCGGCCTATATGAGGAGCTTGCAATATTCCAGCCCTCATGTTGCACCAAACAGATACAAGAGCATCCTGACTGGCAGGTATACTGCTTTCTTGATGGCCTGCATTCTAGATATCATGCAGCAAAGAAGTAATGTCTTATATCAGACACACTGCCAACAATGAAAGTCATCTTTGGCCGACTTGAGGAACTCGAGCATCAGTTGCCAGGCCTCCCGTCTCACCTTCAACAGAGAACTTTGCACACATCATCTCATCTGGGCGAGGAGTCAGATACGGCTTTCGAGGAGGACGCGATCGTGATCCAAGTCATGGCCGTAGATGGGAATCTGGACGAAGTCGTGACTTTGGATGTGGCTGTGAGCGAGACTCTACTGCCCCATGCACTCATTGTGGTAGGTGGAACCACCTGATTGAATGATGCTGGCAGAAGTTTGGCATACCTTCGTATCACGCCAACAATGCCTATGATGATGCCTATGTTGTGGAAGAAGCATCGCCTACAGCAACCTCCAGTGGCAAGACTGTTCATTTTAATGACGTGGATTACTCTCGCCTGATGCAGATCATTCAGACTCCAGGGCCTACTACCACTAGTAACACTACCATTGCTGCTCTGGCTACTCCTTCAGGTACAATAGCCAACTTTGTTGTCACTCCTGCTCCAGCTTGGAGTATTAAGTATGGTGCCTCTACTCAACTCACTGGAGAAGGTAGTCCGCTCACCTCTTCTAGACCATCTACCTCTGTGAAGTCAATTCAAGTCGCTAATGGGACTCAATCACCGATTACTACCTTCGGAACTATGGAATTCTCCTCCAAGCTCTGACTTTCTGGGGTTCATTGTGCTCCTGATTTTCCTCTTAGCTTGTTCTCAGTTCACAAGCTTTGTGTTGAGCTTCATTACAGTGTGATATTTGATGAGTCTTGTTATTTTCAGGACATTCAGACGAGGCAGATTTTTGGTGGGGATCATGAGAAGAACGGCCTATATTATCTTGGCATACTCTCGGATTCCAATTTTGTTGGTGTTGCGTCCATCTCCGAAGATCCGCTCCTATGGCATATGTGTCTTGGGCATCCCTCTGTCAAGGCCATCTCCATGATGTTTCCTGAACTCTCTGCTTTGAAGCCCTTTCAGTGGGAGGAGTGTGAGTTCGAGAAACACCATCGAGCTTCATTTCATGTTCATATTGAGTCTCATAGTACTACTGCTTTTCATCTTGTTCATTGTGATGCTTGAGATCTTGTCTGATCCGCACATTAAGTGGTCATCGCTATTTTACAGTTTTCATTGATGATTATAGTCAATTTTCTTAGGTATATCTATTAAAGGTGCGTTCAGAGATTAATCAAATTGTCAGAAATTTCTTTCAATATGTTAAAACTTTATTTTCTAGCATTGTTAAGATCATTCGTACTGACAATGCTCTCGAGGTAACCCAACAGGACTTGACCTCTTTCGTTGCGTCCCAGAGAACTGTTCACCAAACATCACGTCTGTATACCTCACAACAGAATGGTATAGCTGAGAGGAAACTCCAACACTTGCAAAATTGCCAGATCTCTTCTTAGTCAAATGAGTGTTCCTAAACATTATTGGGGAGATGCTATCCTTACTGCAGTTTATCTCATCAATTGTGTTCCTTCATCTATTCTAAAAGTGGAAACTCCATTTTCTTACTTTACCCTATGAGTCTTCTTTTCTCATACCTCTGCGAATTTTAGGTTGTATTGCCTTTGTTCATAACATGCAACTAACAAATTATCCTCTCGTGCCATCAAATGCATCTTTCTTAGGTACTCTCGTACCAAGAAAGGCTATCGTCGCTATGATCATGTTGGGCGTTGATATTGTGTATGTTGATGTCACTTTCTTTGAATAAACAAGGTATTTCACACAGGTTGTGAGTGACATTCCTCTGGACCTCCCTTCTCCACCAATCGTCTATACTCGTCAGCGTATCTCTATACCTTCTACACCAGTGTTTGTACCTTTGCTTGTCCCTTTTATGCAGGATGATATGACCACTTCGAGTACTCCCACCATTGCTATCCCGGATGTACCTGAGAAACTTCCTACAGCTCTACAAGAGCAAAAAAAGGCAATGTATATATCACCCCATGTCACATTTTACTTCTACAGATGGTTGATCTAGCTATGACAAGAGATTTACATATGCTTTGAATGTTATTTCTGTTCCAAAAGATCATTTCAGTGCAATGCAGGATCATGGTTGGCGATAGGCCATGAATGAGGAGATGAATGCACTTACCTCCCGAGGCACGTAGGATCTTGTGTCGTGCCCCCTGAGAATTTGCCTTGTGGCTTGTCGATGGGTCTTCACGACCAAACAAACGCCTGATGGTTCTATTGACAGGTTAAAAGCCAGACTTGTTGCCAAAGGTTTCACACAAACCTTTGGAGTTGATTATTTTGAGATCTTCTCACCCGTTGCCAGAATGGGGTCGATACATACCATTCTCTATGTTGATGCCAACAAGGCTTGACCCATTTATCAACTTGATGTGAAGAACGCCTTTCTTGATGGTGATCTTGAGGAAGAGGTCTACATGATGCAACCGCCGGGGTATGTAGTCGAGGGGGAACATGTATGTCGACTACGCAAGGCCATTTATGCCATAAAGCAGAGCCCCAGGACATGGTTTGATAGACTCACTACGAAGATCAACACACTTGATTTTCAGAGGACAACATCTGACAATTCCGTCTTTGTTAGAGGACAATCTACTGGCACGGTCCGTCTTGATGTCTATGTTGGTGATATGGTTGTCACGGAATATGATGTAGACAGTATTCAAGAGACCAAGACCTTCCTCCAGAAGGTCTTTGTCACTAAAGACCTCAGTCAACTTTGTTATTTTCTTGGTATCGAGGTAATACGCACTACAGAGGAGCTCCATCTTTCACAGAGGAAGTATCGCCTCGATATTATGATTGAGGTAGGACTACTTGGATGCAAGTCATCTGGCATCCCTGCAGAAGTGAGAAAATATTCAGCATTTACTAATCCAGCTTTTGAGGATACAACACGGTACAGAAGTTTAGTGGGAAAATTACTCTATCTCAATGTTACTATGTCAGATATATCATATGTTGTTAGCAAAACCAATCAGCATATGGAGAAGCGTCTTTACAATCACTGGTAGGATGTTCTTTTGATCCTTCGATAATTGAAGGAATCTCCCGAGCATGGACTCTTCTATGCGAAAATGAAATGCAAGAAAACTTTCGCAAACCCTAATGAACCCAAGTCGTCATCGGTTAATGGATCGTATCCAAAACCACCGACCTAAAGCTCTGATACCACTTGAAGAATGTGGTTTAGATCCTCAAGCGCATCACGGAAGCGTGAGCATCGTATCGAATACGACGAAGAACGACTAGTCGTACTAGTTGTTCTATGCAGCGGAAATTAAAAATTTATTATGTGACGAAACCACATGATCCAAGAACGCTTCGGATCGTTTCGTTTAAACCACAAACAAGTAATAGGATTACCTCTTGATGCTTGGTTGCGATCGAGACTCTAAACGAAGAGACCTCCTGTCTCAAGTCCGATCCGACGGAGGAGACGCTTGCGAGCGTATTGATGAAATGTGTGCTTCCCGCAATCCATGTTGATGATCCAAGCGACGGATCTCCTGATCTCGACACACGAGATCCGACGTCTTCTTCACGAGCGAGGCGCACCGAAGGAGACGGAGATCCACGAGCAAACGATCGGGCAGCATAACGACAACGCTGCAGCGTTGGAGAACCTCTCTAGGACATCCATGGTGGACGGTCACATGAGAGGGAGAGAGAGTAGACATGTAGAGAGAGAGAGAGACTTATGTTCTCTTTGTGTAAAGAAGAGCAAATGGGGTGCCTCTCCTTTTATAATATTTTGGGATCCATGTATCTCAATCCATGAGCAACACAAATCCAATGGCTCTCATTGATTTGTGTTTCTTTTAATGGCAAAGATTTGTGTTGGTAAAAACCAACAATTAATTTAATTTAGATTAAATCTATATTGATAAATCAATATAAATCAATCAAAATTTAATCAATCAAGCATGGAGATTATGGAATGAAGATTACCTCCCTCCATAATATTGGATTTGGTGGCAATCTCATGCAATGTCATTAGATCTCATGAGATTACATTATTTCATGGAGATCTCCAAGATTTACAACAACACTTGCTGTAAATTATTCTACAAAATAACTCATAATTATTTTGTGAATATTGCAATCTTACTATTGGAAAATTGTGAATCACATTCACAACCCAAAATAAAATATGAATTGCATTTTCAATTAACTGTCCAATGTGAATCCAATTTACATCAACATTTAATTAACAAATGTAAATTACAAATAGCTCTCTCTTATATATTATAAATCACATTTATAATATATATGACTAATATGGATATTGCTATCCACATTATTCATATCCATGATAATTAAATCACATTTGATCATCTTGGATCTCTATTCTCGTGTGCTTAAATAATATGAATCGCATTCACATTATTCACGTCTTTGATAATTAAATCACATTTAATTATTTTAGATAACTCTCCTTGTAATATGAATCAAATTCATATTATTCATGATAATTAAATCACATTTATTTATCAATTTTCTCAATGCTTGGATACATAATATCAACAATGAAATTATCCTGAACCTATTCAAAGATAATGCACTTTCTCCGCAGATACTTGGAGATAAGGACGGGGTGATTGTATTGTTCCACGTATAGTGACTTGGATATTGAGATCATATCTCAAATCCAAATCGTGGGCCTCCCATAAATGCTTGATTAAACCAAGACCGCAAATCTAATCTTCTCATTGCATCTGAATCACATTCAGATCAACGTCCAACATTTGGACTAAGATCAGATTACTTCTCTACTGAGAGAGGTCACTAAAATCCAGACCCGTTTCATCACTCCCTAAGAATGGAAGCGTCATGGTTATACAATCGTTTATGATCACATCACCCTCAGGTATTCCCAATACCTGTACATCCTGCATACTGGAAGACTCAGAATAAACCCGAAGTATTGGATCAACTTTATACGGTCTACTTCATGGTTTTATCAGTAAGTTTCTCATTCGATCGGTGGGAGTCGGTATCGATCATATACTTTCCAAAAACATATATAATACCTAGGTCTTGATCATATACTTTCCAAAAGTATATATCAAACCTACAAATTCAGTCAAGCTTCCAAAGCGAGACGACCGTCACGGAATTTGAGTCTTCCCAATATCTCATGAGTGAGCTCATGCCTTCCGGTTCAGTAAATGAACCTGTATGATCCCTTTGAGATATCGTATTACTCATATGCCCTTATATGCACACCAGCGCGCCAGTGTATAGACCTTTGTTAGGTCATCAATTTATTGGTCTGCCAAATGTACACACTTAGACATATAGTAACACATCTGTCTCCGGTCAGATGATGCATGCCTGTATCGTGACAGCATACGATATAGGACTTTGGTTATCTTGATCTCGTTAAGTCAATTCTTTGACCTAACTTATCTAACACCTCCGAATCTCTGTTCCTATGCAGAGGACCTACATCAAGAGGTCGGTTAGATATCAGCCTAAATGAGAAAGGATTGCCATCTACTCAGGATGGAGATCATCTCTTAACAATCATTTGACGGTGCTTGATGAGTCCTCAATCTAACTCCTTAGATATTCATCCAAGCACCAGCCTCTATGATTCAATTATTGAATCAACAGATGTATGATCATTAAGATGGCCATGGTACATAACCCTAATTGTACTAAGGGACCTATTATGCAACTTATTTATTCTTCATTTCAGATCAGGGAATGACTGTGCCATAACATTTATTGCATAATGGCTCGCCGTGGGCTCGCATGTCCAACAGTTAGGATGTAATTTGAGAAACACTTGTATCATTTTTTTGCGTTGTAATTATTTAATATTGTATTTGATTTTATTTGCGTTGTAATTATTTAATATTGTATTTGATTTTATTGCATTAATAGAATTACGATTTTCAATTTGTGCCCCCTCCCATACAGTATAACGGCTCCGTCCTTGGCCTGAGGGTAGGAGGAAGCGGCACTGCTTTGGAGCTTAAAGGTGGTGGTTGGAGCTGCTACCAAAGAGAGGATGCCCGGAGTTGCGCGTACGTCGCTTGGAGATGGAATTGATGCCTCTTGGAGATACTATTAGCAAGGAAGATCTGATCGGGCGTGAAAGGGTGGCTGATCGAAATAGAGTGAGCAACGCACGACAAGGATTGCTCGCTCGATTGGGGAGGTACGCTAATTGCGCAAGGAAGACACGCGTTGGGTCCCCCCTTTATCAAGAACAAGGGACCCCTATGGGGGCAGCTACTGTTGTCATTGTCGTTCTCTCCACAGGAAATTAGATGGGGGCCTAAAATTATTGTCTTCTTCTCACTCACCAACCCGATCTAGAGTTTTGGAACCCGACCATGCAATCTTGCATGTGCCTCGGTTGTGCAAAGAACGCAGATGCAGGGGCTATTAGTTGAACCTGAACTGGAGATATAGTCGTCGGTGGTGATGGCTACGTCAAATTAGGTTTTCATCAGAAACCCTAGCACATGGTGATGAAGATCCTCAACGAAACTTGTACATGAATGCACAACAAACATTGAATCAAAAGTCGCTCCGATACCATGTTGAAATATAAAGAACGTGGAAGTGGAATCAGAAACAAGAATCAAAACATAAACATTTTGGGTTTTTACATGTAACCCTACTCCGTAAGGAGCAGGATGAAACCACGGGAGAAGGCCTCTAGGGTCAGATCGTCTATTGGAATCTCTCAATGAGTACAGGAGATGTGGGCTTCTTTTATAGCCCCAAAAATAGAACATAGCACCACAAATAGTAGATATAGGACTAAACAAGAGCAGTGTTCACGAAAGTTATTTGTGTAGTTGCATATGTGTACGCATAGAAGGCCATATCGATATCGATATCATATCGGTTCGTCCGGAAAAGGATATATCAAAATATATCGCCGATATATCGACGATATCAGTGGAAATGTCGGAAATTGCTCAAAAATGGTATTTTTTACCGTTTTTTTTCATAAATTAAGATCATCCAAGATATTAAAACAACAAATAACCTACAAATATACACTTATATAGCACATATCGATCATTTATATCCCATATGTCGCACATACCGGTTATTTCGAACATATCGACGTTAGTGTTGATTCCTGACGTATAGATATCGAAAATGGATTTCATTCAAATTTTAATACCATGAAATAACTTACAAATATGCATTTAGGTAACACATATAGTTTATCTATGATCCGTATATCGCACATATCGGTAATATCGAATATATCGATGGTACTGTTAATTGCTCAACTATAGATATTAGAAATGGGGTTCGTCCAAGTTCTTTGAACACTAAATAACTTATAATATCTTACAGATATATAAAAATGTAATATATGATGATATTATGAAGATAAGAACGTGAAAAAAAAGGATATGTCAATGCCATAAACCTTTCTACTAAATTTTATAACCAATCAAAAGAAAATCATTGGCTATAATTATAACTAAGATATTTATTAAAAAGGGATCGGTTATAGTTGTCGTTAAAGATATCCAAGTTGTTGATATGAATCATACGATTTGAATCCTAACAATATGTTATGTTGAACCCAGATGAAGAACGGGTCTAATGTCCACCTATGCCACCATACCCTACCAGTACAGGGGTCTCGTAGTCCGGTCAGCGAGCCTGAGGGAGCTAGGGGGGCCTAGGTTGTCCCCCGTGCAAGGGTTGTAAGGGGTAGCGCCCTCATCCCAAAATTTTTTTCTTATATGGGTATTCGAATTCGCACACAGTTTCTTATATGTTTTAGGGTGTAATATGAAGAGTCCACTGAAACCATGGTCACACCATACCCTACCAGACTAGGAGTAGCAAAATAAGCAGTGAAATCAAGCTTACAAGGGCCGTCGATATAACGGCAATATCAGTCATTATACAGGAACTTTTGTACTAAATCCATTCATTTTTTACAGATATGGGGCCAATATGGCGATATATCGCTGACATATCATTCGAATATCATTGATATCTCTGTAAAACGATATCTACCCTGATATCGATACCCCTATCTCACTCGATATATTGGCGATATATCGTCGATATATCATGATATGTCCTTCTATGTGCGTACGCGACTTCCTCAGCGCACCGCATACCTAAAGCAGACATATGCGCATATGCGAGCCACATATGTGGGTTGTGCAGCCACATATGCGCTTCATGCGGCCCACTTCAGTTGTAGCCTGCTTAAATGGATAGTTGGATCTGGATCTTAAGATCCGGATACGATAGGATTAGGAGAAACCCGATTCCAGCGATTCTCGTTGATCCAAAATCCCTGATAGGGATTAGGTGCAAGCTCTCGAGCCCCCTCTCTTCTAGAACCCACAATCATTATCTCCACCATCTCGTCCAACCTCTGTCTCCACCGCCAACCCGAAACTTGTCCGCCTTTGTGCGAAGTTCCTCCGCCTCCAACCATGACGCGAAGCACCTCCGTCGCTCACATGCGAGGCTCCTCTGCCTCCCAACTCCTTCATGTAAAGATCCTTTGCCTCCCAACTCGTCCATGTGAAGCTCCTCCGCCTCACAACTCCTCTGTGACAGTGATAACCCCACCAAAGTTGTAAAAATCAGTAGTCGATATTCGGTCGGTTGGGTCACTGACTAAGGATTAATCGATAGTTAAACAACTAATTGGATTTAGTCAGGCGTTAATCGACTGTGAATTTTTAAATTATTTTAAATATATAAATTATTTTTATATGTATATTAATTATCATAATGAAAGAAAAGAAGTAATATAATTTAAATAAAATTAAGTGTATTAGAATAAGTTTGCTTTAAAACAAGCAAAAAAATGAAAATGATGGTATCTTCAAGCAAGAATCGATCGACTATTCAGTCTAGTTGGAATTAGTCAATACTCGATCGGTCACTGCGTCGACTAGACTAGTCGGACCTACTAGTCAGGCCAATCGGGGGACTTTTATAACGGTGGTCCCATGTCAACTAACCCTAGATCCCTGTTTTTCTCTTATTTGGTACTATCTTTTATGTTTGATTTTTTAAAGGAAACCCTAGATGCCCCCCCCCTCTTATTTGATGCTAGAATTACCATGGGAGAAAGGTTGTTGTTCTTTATCATATTCCCCAATCCTTCGAACATACATAATCTAAGATTCTAAGGTTGTCCCAAATTAAATAGCTGACCTATTTTGTCCATTAACCTATGGCAACAGTGCTACAGATTTGGGTGACTTATGGCAACAGTGTTACATGAGAATTTAGAATTCTTGTGAGAAATCAAAACTCTAATATAATAGAAGCTTGAATTCTGAATTTTGTTTATATGTAGAAATATACTGAATTCTTCTGAACTTGCATATTTTGGCAAGGTTGCAAAAGTCGATAGTCGGTACTTGGTCGGCAGAGTCACTGACTAATGATTAATCAGTAGTCGGACGACTAATCAGATTTAGTTGGACTTTAATCGACTTTGAATTTTTTATTATTTTAAATATATAACTCATTTTTATTCATATATTTACATAGATTTTGTACATTTTATACTATCACAATGAAATAAAAGAAGTAATTGAATTTAAATAAAACATTAAGCATATCATAATAAGTTTGCTTTTAAAATAAGCAAAACATAAAAAAACCAAGCAAAAATTGGTCGACTAATGTGCCTAGTCGGAATTAGTCAGTACTCGATCGGCCACAACATTGACTAGAGTAGTCGGATGACTTTTACAACATTGTATTTCAAGGTCGCAAAAGTTGGTAGTCTGTAGTCGGTCGGTTGGGTCACTGAATAGAATTAATCGACAGTCGGGCGACTAATCGGATTTTATCGGACTTTAATTGTCTTCGAATTTTATGATTATTTTAAATATATAACTTATTTTTATACATATATTTACATATATTTTGTACATTTTTATACTAAAATAATAAAATAAAGAAGTAATTGAATTTAAATAAAACAGTAAGCATTATAAGTTTTCTTATAAAAAAGCAAAATATTGAAAAAATATGGTTAAAAAAATATGGTATCTCCAAGCAAAAATTGGTCGATTAGTGTACCTAGTCGAAATTAGTCGGTACTTGGTCGACCACCCCACTGACTAGACTAGTTGGACCTACTAGTCGGGCCAGTCGGGCGATTTTTACAACACTATTGTATTTTGGTGATTGATGTATGTTACTATGTGCTAACTTTTCTATTGATATTTGATTGATAGAATTAGACATTGCTTTGAGCTCTACATGAAAGTCAATTTTCTTAAATGTTATGTTGGACCATAACTCATCCATGGCCAGTCCCAAGCCCAAGTAAATGAAGGTGGCAGTCATAGCCAAGCCGGTGCAAGAGAGATAAATTCCTAAATAGAGCTCATTTTAAGAATACGATTTAGGAATCTGTATCAAGACAACTCGGATCTTTTCAACATGGAATTGAGAAAACATTTAGATTTTGTTGGGATGTTGCATCGCCTGAATGCCATGATTGGCAAGGGCCACCACAACGCTGTCGGATGTAGTTCAAAATTCGCAAGGTTTCTCGCATGAGGAATGCATACAGGTAAATAAGCTAGTTCCGCTACATCACTGCCTGGATGTAGTCCAAATTTTGCAAGGGTTTTCGCATGATGGACGCATGCGAGTAAAAAAATTAGTACAAAAGAAGTTGCAAAGGAAGTTGCGGATAGGTAGTTGGAATATTGGCACTTTGACTAACAAATCGATGGAGATAGTAGATACCATGGAAGAAGGAAGATTCAGATACTATGTTTCCAAGAGACAAAATTGGTTCGAGAGAAAGCAAGGGAGATCGAGAAGACATGCTTTAAACTTCCATATTCATATAAAGATAAGGACAAAAATGGTGTTGTGGTGGTTGTCCGCAAGGATTTAAAGGATAGTGTTGTTGAGGGGCAAGATTCGAAGATCGGATTATTCTGCTAAAATTGGTGCTCGAAGATGAAATTCTGAATATCATCTCAGTTTACACACTACAAATTGGTTTAGATGAAGGGATTAAACGAGCTTTTTTGGAGGATTTGGATAAGATTATGCCAGAAATCCCATAAAGAGAGATGATTTACCTAGGTAGAGATTTTAATGGACACGAGAAAGGATGCTTCAGGATATGCTAGTGTTCATGGAGACCATGACTTCGGGGATAGAATGAAAAGGGAAAAGCCATTTTGGATTTTGTAACAGCTTATGATCTTTTCATAGCAAACATTCTCTTCAAGAAGAGGGAGGAGCATTTAATTACTTATAAGAGTGGTTTGACTAGAACATAGATTACTATACGTTGAGGAGAAGAGATCGATTGTGTTGCAAAGGCTGCAAAGTAATCCCAGTAGAGAGTTTGACAACCCACTATCGCTTACTAGTCATGGATGTACAGATAAAAGGGTTGCTAAAGAAAAAGATGGTTTCCAAGATCAATAGAACTAGATAGTGGAATCTTCATTTTAAGCAATCAAGCTTCAAGGAGAAGGTTTTAGAAGACTTATCCTGGGACTGTAATGGAAATGGAAACAAGACGTGGGAGGCGATAGTATCTTGTATCCGAATGGTAGTGAAAGAGATGCTAGGCAAGTCAAAAGGAAGAGTCCCGGGCCAAAAGAAGGCTTGGTGGTGGAGTAAAGGGGTGCAACTGTGCAAGAGAAGCTCAAAATTAAAAGAGCGTGCTTTAAAGCTATGTCTAAAGATAGAACTAACAGAGGAAATTGTCATAAACTACAAAATAGCGAAGAAGGAAGCAAAGACGGTTGTACGTGAATCTAAGTCAACAGTTTATAAAGTTTGTACAATAATCTCGACTCTAAGGAGGGCCAGAAGGATATATTCATGTTGGTCAAAGCAATAAAAAGCAAGATCAAGGATCTTTCTCAAGTGAGATGCATTAAAGATGAGGAAGAGTATGTGTTTGTTACTTAGAAGGATATAGAGACTAGATGGAAGCAGTATTTCCATAATCTATTTATTGGAGTAGGAAATAGAGAGATCACTTTGGGAGATCTAGCTACTAGTGGAAGTTACTTGAATTGTGCAAGCTATAGACGAATACAAAGGAAGGAAGTATACGAGACTTTGAAGGTTATGAATCCAAGGAAAGTTGTACGACTTGATGACATTCCTATACAAGTACGGAGAGTTCTAGGTGAGTGTAGTTTGACTTGGCTTACAATTTATCCAATATTATTTGGCGAAATAAGAAAATGCCTGAAGATTGGAGGAGAAGTATCATGGTGCATATATGAACAAAGGAGACATTCAAAATTGTAAGAATTACAGAGGTATAAAGCAGATGCCATACTATGAAAATTTTGAAATGTGTGATCGAAAGAAGGTTGAGGCAAGTTTCTAAAATAAAAGAAAATCAATTCGGATTCATGCAAGACCGCTCAACTTTGAAGTCATCCACTTGTTGAGGAGAATAATGGATATTTATAGAGTTAAAAGAAAGAATCTCCATATATTTTTTACTGATTTGGAGAAGGCTTATGACTCTGTCCCACGAGAGATATTGTGGAAAGTTTTGGAGAAGAGAGAAGTACATGTCCTATAAATTAACCTCATAAAGGATATGTACGATAGGACTTCATCTTGTGTAAGGATCCAGTTTGATATATTTTATTCACTGATGATATTGTGTTGATTAATGAGACTAGAGATGGAGTAAATGAAAAGCTGGAGATCTGGAGACATGCATTAGAGACTAAAGGATTTCGTATAAGTATGGCTAAGACTGAATATATGTAGTGCACTTTTGATGGAAGCAATGATGAAGGAATCGAGGTGAAGGTTAGTGACGATAACATTCAAAAGAAAGATTATTTTAGATACCCAGGATCTATTTTGCAACATGATGGGGAAATTGATGGAGATGTTACTCATACAATAAATGCAGGTTGGCTAAAGTGGAGAGGAGCCTCTATTGTTCTGTGATAAAAAAAATCCTTTGAAAATCAAAGGAAAGTTTAACAAAGCAGCTGTGAGACCTGCTATGCTTTACAAATCTGAACATTGGCCTGCGAACCGTAGACATGTGCAGAGAATGACAGAAGTAGAAATGAACATGCTAAGGTGGATGTGTGGGCATACACTTAAAGATTGGATTCGAAATGATGCAATCATAGGTGGTTTGGCCATTTGCAAAGGAAGTCGGCTGATGCACCAGTTAGGAGATGTGAGTTTTGAGATGTTGAGCCAGCTAAAAGAGGGCGAGGAAGGCCCATGAAGTGTCGGAATGAGTCTATCCGAAGGGATCTTAGTTTTTTGGATCTAAGCCCGAGAATGACCCAAGAGATCTGAATGGAGGCAAAGAATTTATGAAGTCGGCCGTATGTGGAAAAGGCTATGTTGGTGTTGTGTTTTGCGGATCGCATTTATTTATTTTTACAAACAAATTAGATAACCATGCAGAACCGCATATTCCCCTGCATAGTGCTTAATCACTATTCAGTGATATGTCCGAACACATAAACATACTGCATTCTTTAACCTTGAAGATGAGTAGGGGGTAATTGGATCTTGGAGAGATCCAATCACCCCTCTATTACATACTTTAACAGGGACGAAGGATGATTTACTTCTATTACTCTTCAAACCGGAGATATATCAAAGAGATCCAACATCGTCAACATACCACGAGCACAGCTCGTTTTAGACCAGTATGGGAATATATGGAATCTCTCTTATTTATTAGGGCCATGTAGTTAGCCTGTAATGAAATTACTTTTCATCAGGAGAGATTTTATGTGAGAAATATTCTTCATCTAGCCAGGCTCTTCTTGAATCTTTTTTTTGTAAGTTGGATAATTTTTATTGTTAGTATATACCAAGAGTGGGCACTACTATGGGTATAAAGCTCTTTTTTCTATTATTCCAGTCCCCCATCCTTCGGAGGGTGTATAATTGCCTCTTAAATCAACTGAATGAAACCGCTTATTGTCCCTCCCATAACCAGAGGGGAAAAAATAATGCACAACTCCAATTGAACGCAAACTCTACTAGGCTGCAGACAACTAGACATGAGAAAAATAGTGCTCGACATCAACACATATTAAGGCAACCAATTTTCAATTCAAGATGCCTTCCATCCAATCAACTTGCTCTCAAGCTTCTCCACAAGAGGGGCTAATCAGTCTATCAAATTCTCCCATAAAACAGTGGAAAACCCTGGAAAGTAAGAGGCAAACATGCCTGCACAGTAGTTAAGACCCTCCTTCATACTGAGAATGACCAAAAAGTACGAAGATCGACTTATCCATGTTCACCTCAAGGCTCGAAATGACACCAAACATGTCTAATACCATCAAGATCCCTCAAGCTTCATTCACTCCTCCCCCAATACTATTTTTGAGGCATGCATATAGTGCTTCCTTTGGATTAAGATGCATGCCTCTAAAATGGTATTGGGCCATGAGATCTCCATATAAAATTATACATTACATCTGTATTGGAGAAAGTGTAGTAGATGATAAAGTAACTAATTAGCATTTTGCTTCTTATCTGCCGTATTTCTGTACCCACTGCTCTTTCAACATCCACCCCAAATCTCTTCATGCATCATAGTTTGTTCCTCTTTGACCTCTCACTTGTCGTATTTCTGTACCCACTGCTCTTTCAACATCCACCCCAAATCTCTTCACGCATTATGGTTTGTTCCTCTTTGACCTCTCGCTTCTTTACAGGTTCCCCTCCAAGACCCCATGCAGCAATAGATATTTCTTTCTAAAAATCTAGGAATGCACAGAGTGTACTTATTTTTCTCAACTCAAAAGGGAAAAGATGAATGAATCACATAGGGCAAGCCTAGGAATTGGTTTTTCAAAAAACTAAGTCACCATCAAATAGTTTGATCAAATTATAATTATAGAGACCTTTATATGAATTCTTCACTTTAATTGTTGTAAATTTGTAATTGTTCTATTTTGATTTTTCACAAAATCCACTTAATACAGACAGTGTTCATTACAAAACCCAATATCCCTTGTTTATTTTCTGTTTTTGGAACCTGAAGGTAAATCCACACTTCATTTATAATAGTGAATATGATTTGTTTCTCTAATAGTAATTTTTCTACTAGGTCTCTGGTATCTGTTTGATAAAGTAAACCATCAACATAATTTACAACAAACATTTTATAATATTGAAATGTCATTTCAATAATTTTCATATGTCCAGTAATGTCGTCCACGGTGGTTTGGTCTACATCTCTCGAACCAGTGGGCTTCTATTAATGGCATCAATCCAATTCATCGATTATTTAAACATATTACCAAATCGCCCTATCAATATCAAATTAAATATGATTTCCCTTCGTAAACAACTAAATTAGTTCTATGACATTGTTTTAGTACCTATATCAAAGCAAATATGAATTGCCTTCACAAAAATCAAGATTCTGACAACAAATAAGTGTTGATCGTTTAATTGCCAGGACTCATATCACTCAAGTCTAAAGTTTTCATCACAAAACATTAGTGACATACAATAGTGCTTTAAACTATGTGGTTAACACTTGGAGACAATGCAATTGGATCATCTCTTCCAAATTCAATGTCTATGATATATCACTTGTATATATCATAGACTTCCAATACAATCAACAGTAAAGCTCTTTTAGTCTACTTCACAGTGTGAAGTGGAGTGATCCCTATCGAGGAGGTATAGACATCTTTAATGTAGATGCAAGCTATCTTCCTTATTTTCCATTCTTGCACTAAGGAAACTCGATCAATCAGGTAGCCAACACCATATCATCCAATTACCAATATAAATTCTTTTCTAAATGGTTGGAGGAGATTCTAGATCTCTACGAAACCTTATCCGCTATCAACGTCCTGTGACAACCTTTAAATCTATAATAATTCTCCATTATACAATTCAATCCTAAGTTAGATCACATGAAGATCTTTACAATAAGGACATAGTCATCCATCCTTCGACTGAGAACTATGACTATTACTAAGAATGTGCTATCATTCTTTATTCTCATCTTATTATAATTCAACATTTATTTGCATCGCCAGCAGTGCATTGAGAAACCACAATAGTACTTTGACATAACCACTGTATAATCCGATAGCTCGTTAGGGTATACGAAATCCTCCACGAGAACCGATTCATCCAAACGTAAAAAGATAACAAAGAAAGATCAGTTGGATCCAAAACAACAACGTTGCATTATCTTTAATTGATTCGGAAACAACATATGAATAAACCACAGGCGCTTACAAAATCCCAGATAAGTACCTAGGATAAACATTAGAATTTGTGAACACACATTCGAATATGTGGTACAAACTTGTGGAAACCAGGGAAAACCACCCCTACGTGCCCTAAAAAAAGGCTTTGAATAGTTTGTATTTTCATAGATTTCGCTTTGGTGCTGAATTGTTACTCGGAAAAAAATAATACAAAAGATCACGTGAGACTAGTAGGAAAAGGCTGCATTATCCTATAGCAAGCAGAAAGGCCTAAACAAGGAGATGTAGAATGATGTTCATGCCTTTTTAACTTCAAATGAACCACAATTTAGCCACA
The DNA here is from genome assembly GCA_037367405.1 of Ottelia alismoides. Taxonomy (NCBI): domain Eukaryota; kingdom Viridiplantae; phylum Streptophyta; class Magnoliopsida; order Alismatales; family Hydrocharitaceae; genus Ottelia; species Ottelia alismoides. Next base: position 1,243,765 of record JAZKJV010004628.1, on the reverse strand, counting down.
AAAACACACCTTCAACTTCATATCCCGAACCAAAATGCCGAATTCCGGTAAAAGAGCCAACTAAACACGCAGTTTGAATTTAACTGACCTGCTTGCATCGGTCGCATGTGAAGGGCAGGAAATCGATCAGCCTGCACTCGTCGAAGCTGCAGTGCCTGCCGAGATTAGGGAACTCCGGCGTTCCCATTTCGGACTATGGGATTCACAAAACCACAGGGAGATTGAATCCAAATATTGGAACCCTAATGACGCCTCCCTTTCAAATCCAATCCGATTGTGGGGGGCAACCGGACTGGAAAGTGGACAGGAGGGTTTCGATTCGACGACTACGGCAGGGGGGGAGAATTTAGGAGACGCGGAGACGAGAAGAGGAGAAGACGGCCGAAGAAAACGGGAAGAACCAAACCAACGTGTGGACTTCGCGTGCGGCGGGGTCCACGTTAGAAAAGAAAAAAAACAATTTAAATTATAAATTTACAATATTGACGAAACATATTAAAATTTTAAATTTTTAAAAATTAATTTTTTTACTTATTCCTCACTTTTTCTTCCTTTTTGTGTGATCCCGTCTTCTCGAGCTTCAAGTCCTTATTGTTAATTTATAGGTTTCTTACAGTAATGCTCATCTAAGAGTCTGTAATATCAATTAAGGTTGTTATCAGTTGTGCCCCTCTGAGATATTGTAATTTCAGTTATGCCCTTCCCTTTTTGGGAATATCAGATGTACTCTCGAATTCTTGTTGTTCTATCAGTTGTGCCCCGCCGTTACTTTGGTCGTTAATAAGTTGAACTTAACCATAGTTTATCCAAACCATGGTGTAGATAAGAAGGGCATATCCAGAAAAAAAATCCCACATCTCCCTTTCACTCTTCCTCCCTCTTCCTCCTCCCTCCATCTCCTCCTTTGTCCCCTTCGCCTATGTCGTTCATCATCATCAATAGCATGTAGACGGTGAGGTTGCGGGTTCTTGGTTCCTGCGTAGAGGTTCTATAAGTAGATGGGATGAAGGAGAGGAGGGAGCAGAGGAGTAGGGAGGGTGGGGGGCTGAGGAGCTCAGGACGGGAGGGAGGCACAGAGCGGAAGATGGCGAAGTGGGAGGCGTGAGGGCTAGGGAAGGAGCTCAGGGCGGGAGGGAGGTGCGGGGTAGAGGAGGGCGGAGGGGAAGCACGAGGGCAAGATGAGGAGCTCGGGGGTGGGAGGGAGGTGCAGGGCAGAGGAGGGAGGAGGGGGGAGGCATGAGGGTAGGGGGAGGAGCTCAAGTCGGAAGGGAGGCACGATGCGGAGGAAGGCAGAGGGGAGGTGCGAGGGTAGGGGGAGGAACTCAGGGTGGGAGGGAGGCATGAGGCGGAGGGGGAGGTGCGAGGACAATGGGAGGAGCTTGGGAAGAGGGAGGCATAGGGCGAAGGAGGGAAAAGGGGAGGCACGAGGGCAGGGGGAGGATCTCAGGGTGAGAGGAAGGTACGGGGCGGAGTGGGGGAGAAACTCTGGTGGGAGGGAGGTGCAGGGTGGAGGAGGGCGAAGGGGAGGTGCGAGGGTAGGGAGATGAGCTTGGGGCAGGAGGGAGGTGCGAACAAGACGAGAACCTTCGAGCAGTACCTTCTCCAAGCGGCATCAAAAATTTTTTGGAGCTCCTCCAAGCAACAGACGAGAACTTCAAGCGGAACCTTCTCCATACCAGCAAATCTTCACAGGGCATACATTGCCAATGATCTGGGAGGGGTCGAGGAGCTTCTAGACGGCAGCGTAGTAGTGGGCGGAGGTTTTAAGGGTCGCGAGGGCGATAGTGAGGAAGGAGGGGCTGGAGGCCGCGTGCGATGGAGGAGGATGGGCCGAAGGAGGAGGATGGGTGGATGACTCTCCAGCCCTCTTTTATTTGTTTAATCCCCCTTGTATCCCCAAAGTTAACGTCTTGTTTGTGTTAGTTATGGACAACCACTAACCCGAGGAGCACAATTGATATAACAGCAAGAAGTCAGAAGCATGTTTTGATATTCCCAAAAAGGGTGTGCAATATCTTGGAGTGGTATAACTGATAAAAACCCTATCAGTTATATCCTTCTTTTTTCGCAATATCAATTTTGGCGCTATCTTCTTGCATCATTATCACTTGTGCTTTTCTTACTTTAGTCGTCAATTGGGTAAATCAAACCATGATTTATTCAAACTAACGTTTTCTTAAGGGATTTTTTTAACGTTTATACTCCTCCTATGGTGAGCTTCGTGGCAGTAGTTGTCGAGGAGTGAGCCATTTGTCGAGGGGAGGTGGTATTGGTTGGTGACTAAGGGAGTAACCCAGTTAGGTTCACCTCAACCGAGAGGAAAGGAACCGCCGTGAACGTTGCGATGGTTTGAGGGATGTTGGTTGTACCAAGAGTAGCGACACAGGGTATGGGAGAAGCTCGGAGATCCCCCAGTCCAGTGATGGATATTTTGCATTGGGTGGAAGGTGAGAAACTCCAGGGAGTGCGGGGAGCTGCTGTACATTGGGAGGGGTTTGTTGCCATCATACGGGAGAGGGGGGAAGGGAGCTACATGCAGATGAGCTGGCGGGGGGTCATTGTGTGTTCTTCTCCTTGGAAAAGCACAACTCCATGTGGTGGCTTGTGTCTATCCAAGAAAATCTAACATCTTTATTGTTGATTAATAAATGTTTCCTGATTTTTCTTACAAAAAAGTGATTCGGTCAAATCTTGGGTGGTTGCAATATGGAGATTTGGTACCCTTTCCTTCATTCTTGATTTTGGGGATGAATTTCTGTCCGTAGGTTTTTTGTTGCCTTGTGTGTATGCACATGTTTACCGAAGTTGCACATAATTCATGGTGAGAAGAATGCCATAAATTCTCCGCCTCATGCACCACACTCGTCAATGATCCTCACTTCTCGATTTGTCGCCACCGGAAGGAAAGATCGGAGATGGGGTTTGGGTTTTTTCTATGACATGGATGGGATTTTATTTGAACTAAAATTAGAGTGGATTCTTAGTCTTCTTTAAATGAAGAACAATAGTAGTTGGGTTTGAATCTTGGGCTCACTTGGACTCGTATCGGGGAAAGAGAGTTTTTGCTCTAGAGGAGCCAGTGTGGGGGAGGGGAGAAGGGAATCAACCAGGTGGAATGGGATCGGTTCCAAGGTAACAAAGAAGAAGTGATAAAAAAGAAGAATGGGAAGAAGGAGATAAATTTACATTGTACCCTGCCTTTTCGTTCCAATTATGGTTCTGCTTAAATCGAAGTCGGTTTTAGGGGAAAATGAATGGTAACTAACCTGAGGGACACAAGTGATAACAATGCAAGAAGGTAGAAATGCAACTGATATTGTAAATAAGGGAGGGATGTAACTAATACTGCAGAATCTAGGAGGGACATAACTATTGAACATGAGTGCATGGGTGTTGAATCTCTGATTTATCATAACATTTCTTATTTACTATCCTTCTTTCTTAAACTTTTCAATAAAATTCCTCGGTAATTAACCATTATAACATCTGACCCTTTATTCATGACTAATTCTAGCTATTATATTTATATCTAACCCTAATATTGTTCTTCGTTTTCTTTTATTTTCTTAGTATTTAAAATTCCAAAAAAATAGATAACTATTATATATATTTATTTTGTATTTTTCTATAAATTAAAAATATAAAAAATAATAAAAGAATTAAAATCAAGTATTTTTAAATCGTTAAAAATGCTTTCAAAAATTGTAGTTTGTATACATGATCTATTTTGACTTTTTGTTCAGCATGAAGCTTGTAGATCTCATTGAGATATACAATTTTTATGTTTTGCACTTTTCCTAATTCATTTTGTAATTATTTCTTTTAATTTTTCTTTATTTTTTCCTTTTTCTAAATTTCTATTAGGCCATGTGGTGCCCTTAGGGTCACCCACATGGCCCTCTCCTTCTGCTGTCGCCTGCACCCTTCGTTGCCCGTTGGATTCACGTACATGACATGATCTGGACCATCAGCATCCACCTCGCTCTTAGCCCTTTGATCTTTCTGATCAAATCCATCTATGTCATCTACTCCGGCTCACATCTCCACCCTTAGATCATGCCTCTAGATCATATATGGAGAACCCATTTCTAGTTTCTTCTCAGTTGTTGGATTTCTTGATCCAACATCCCTCACTCGTCATCTACCTTCAGTAACCGCCCACACTCTCACTGGTTCTCACCTTCTCCCATTTACTGTAATCACTCCCCAGCTCTCCTCGACGTCACTCAACCTCCTCGATATGGATCACTCATCCCCCTCTCATATGTTGCCCTTAGTGCCCCACGACCTTATTTCTAGGTCTTCGGATGGCGGTTACAACATCACTCCCTATCTTCTGTAACCATCATCCCCTTCCACAAAAACACCTCCTCCGTCGCGTTCTCCCTCATCCACATTTAGAAGAGCATCAACGTAGTGTCTCCACTTGTAATAGGGGATGGGTGTATCAATGATACAGCATTGGCCTTATGCTCTAGTGATGACCCATGGTTGGAAGCCTTGGCACGACGTCGAATGGCGGTCGTCCAAGCTTTCTTCAAGGGACTAGGAGATGAAACAATGACCATGAGGTCCACTTCGACCTCAATACCAGTCCAATCCATCCATGGTGCGATTCTTCAATTTTCCAGGTAAATAGCCCTTGTTTTTATCGTGTCTTCTTCCCAATCACCGTGGGGAGTCCAAGTCATCTTCTCTGGTCTTCCATCTCCTCCCCCACTCTAGGCTTTCTCCTCAGCCCACGGCATAGGAGAACCCAATTAGGGCACCATGTTCTCCGTCTTCATCACCCTATGCTCACCTCCATCTCGTCCGATAAATCTTCGCTATGCTTCACTAATCCCTTGTAGGTAAAACTCATTCAATGGTTGGAGCTTCCTGAAGTTCCTACGTCCTAGAGGATTTTCACCAACGAGCCCTCACTAACGATGATATCCAAGCATCCTCGACCCTCCTTCAAACATTGAACCCTTTTCATATGTTCCTCAAGAAGGTTCATCGACCTTCATGGGAGTAACAGGAGGCCGGAGGAGGAATCTCATGTTCACCGTAGCACAACCTTATAGCTTCAGTGCACGAAGGAGGAGGACATGATGTAAAATAGTAGTTGTCGTCCGATCACCTCGATCAGACAACCTAGGATTAGTCTAAGGCCTAATTATGAAGCGCTAGCCTCGATGGGACTGAGGCACTTGACAAAGCGTCAGGACCCTGTTGGACATGTGAGCCCATGGCGAGCCATTATGCAATAAATGTTATTGCGAATATCATTCCCTGATCTGAAATAAAGAATAAATAATTTGCATAATAGGTCCCTCTGTACAATTAGGGTTATGTACCATGGCCATCTTGATGATCATACAGCTGTTGGTTCAATAATCGAATCATAGAGGCTAGTGCTTGGATAAATATCTAAAGGGTTAGATTGAGGACTCATCAAGCACCGTCAAATGATTATTAAGAGATCATCTCCAGCCTCAGTAGGAGATGGCAATCCTTTCTAACATAGGCTGATATCTGACCGACCTCTTGATGCAGATCCTCTGCATGGGAATAGTGATTCGGAGGTGTCAGATTAGTTACGTCAATCGGTTGACTTAACGAGATCGGGATAACTATGTTGAATGTTGTCACAGCATAGGCATGCATCCTCTAACCGGAGACAGATGTATTACTATATGTCTAAGTACGTACATTTGGCAGACCGATAGGTTGATGGCCTAACCAATGTCTATACACCGGCGAGCTGGTGTGCATATAAGGGCATATGAGTAATACGATCTCTCAAAGGGATCATACAGGTTCACTACTAAACCGGAAGACATGAGCTCACTCATGAGATATTGGGAAGAATCAAATTTCGTGCACGGTCGTCTCGCTTTGGAAGCTTGACTGAATTTGTAGGTTTGATATATACTTTTGGAAAGTATATGATCAAGACCTAGGTATGATATATGCTTTTGGAAAGTATATGATCGATACCAAATCCCAATGATCAAATGAGAAACTTATTGATAAAACCCTAAAGAAGACAGTATAAAATTGATCTTGATCTTCGGGTTGATCATAGGTCTTTCCAGTATGCAGGATGTACAGGTACTGGGAATACCTGAGGGTGATGTGATCATAAACGGTTGTATATCCATGACGCTTCCATTCCGAGGGAGTGATGAAACAGGTCTGGATTTTAGTGACTCCTCTCAGTAGAGAAGTAATCTGATCTTGGTCCAAGTGTTGGACATTGGTCTGAATGAGATTCAGATACAATGAGAAAATTAGATTTGCGGTCTTGATTTAATCAAGCATCTGTGGGAGGTTCGTAAGATCTGGATTTGAGATAAGATCTCAATATCCAAGTCACTATACGTGGAACAATACAATCGCCATGTCCTTATCTCCAAGTATCTGCGGAGAAAGCACATTATTCTTGAAGGAGTTCAAGAATAATTCATTTGATGATTTCTGTATCCAAGCATCGAGAAAATAGATAAATAAATATGATTTAATTATCATGAATAATATGAATTTGATTCATATTATAAAGAGATATCTAAGATAGTTAAATGTGATTTAATTATCAAAGATATGAATAACGTGAATGTGATTCATGTTATTTGGGCATATGAGAGAACCAAGATGATTGAATGTGATTTAATTATCATGGATATGAATAATGTGGATAGCACTATCCATATTAATCATATATATATTATAAATATGATTTATAATATATTAGAGAGAGAGAAACTATGTAAATAGCAGTTGTTAATTATTAATGTGAATCAGATTCACATTAAGTAATTAATTGGAAATGTAATTTACAAATTAGTTTCGGTTGTGAATAAGATTCACATATTTATCAATGGCATGATTGAAATATTCACAAATTAATTTGGAAATAATTTGGTGGATAATTTTGCAATGGATATTCACTAATTAATTATGAATTAATTTAGTGAATAATATTGCATACAAATTAAATATAATTGGATTAAATAAAAGGGATGGATAAAAATCACCCAAATGAGGTGGCGCCACCCATGACTTGGTCATGAGTGACGCCCCATCTATTTGGGGTGGATTATCATCCCATTTTATTATTATCCTATTATCTTGTGTTTGTTAATTTATGTTAAATTAAGTTGTGTTGATAATGTTGCAACATATATTTAATTTAAATATAAATTGATGTTGTTGGTTTTAGCCAACAACAATCATAGCCATTGATTATTACATAGACCAAGCATGGCCGTTGGATCTATGTATCCCATGGATTGAGATCTATTGGATCCTAAACTAATATAAAAGGAGGGCTAGCCTAGCCTTTCTAAGTACATTACTTAGAGTTGTAAAAGCCTACTACTCTCTCTCTCTCTCATTCTCGCCCTCTCTCTTTCTCTTCTCCATCGAGTGGCCATCCACTTTGTGTTGAGAAGGAGAGACTCTCGCCTTCACCTTCGACGACTCAAGGATCTCCTTCTTCTTTGGGGCTTCTTGCTCTAGAGGAAGACGGTGGATTTCGTTTGACGAAATCAGGGGATTCATTGCTTGGATCTTCATCGAGGATTGTGGGAGGAACGCGTCTCATCAACGTGCCCGCAAGTGCGTTCTTCGCGGATCAGACTTAAGACGGGAGGATCTCTTGTTTGGGATCTCACGATCACAACCACGCTCTAAGAGGTATTCCTTATACTTTGCGGTTTGATGAAACGATTCGAGAAATGGTCTTGTGATCATGTGGTTTTATCACTTGTTAGAAAAAAAATCAATTTCCGCCGCATCGAGCAACTAGTGCGACTAGTTACCCCGATTGCATATGATGCGATCGACATGCTTCGGTGATGCGCTTGAGGATTCTCAATATCCTTCAAGTGGTATCATAGCCTTAGGTCGAATAAGGTTTTGGATATGATCCATAGACCTAGGACGACTTGGGCTTGAAAGAGTTGCGAAATTTTTGTCGCATTTGAATTTTTCGCACCTCTGTCTAATTGATTTTTTCGATACTGTTTAAATTGCTTAAACACGAATTTTTTAATTGGATTTTGTTCCCCATTAAATAAGGAAATCATAGGATCTGAGTTTGTGAAATTTGGACTTCATTTGCTCAAGATATGGTCTTTTGAACATGCATATATTCACTGTTGCGGGAATTGCGGATCTGAACGTGATTAATGAGTTAATTACGGTTTTGATCCGCCTCGAAATGCATGAATTATCCTTGGATTCTTTAATAAATCAAATTGGAAATCTTAAGAAACTGATTTTGCAATTTTTGGATTTTAATTGATCGATATAAGTTAATTTTAGTGATTGGGGGTCACTGCTGGAAATTGACATCTTTTGATCATGAACCTTGTGATAAGTCATTCAAATATGATGATGAAAATTAATTGTTAATTTTTTGAAATAATTAGTGATAAATATTTAAAGATATAATTATTTCATTGAATGACATTTACTTAAAACATAATGATAAGATAATTGATCTTGATCATTGGTTGACATGAAATCATCAACAAACATTTTTTCATGAAGAACCATAGTTTATCCTACAATAGTTGTAGGACAACTTTGACATGAAAAATCCTCTTTCTTGAATAGGATTGGGGATTTGTTTAGCAAATCTCCTTATAATATAATCAAAATTATTTTGATGTATATTATATGGTATAATTTCGATTGAAAAACCGATGAGAATCTCAAAGTACATGATGATCTATATGACATTATCCTTTCCTGAGGTGGATATGGTGCCTAGTCGGAGAGCATTGGGGTCGCGGGTTGCAACATATGTGGTCTGTCCCACTCTCGTCGGTACTGGCCATGACAGCGGGTAGGGACTCGATAATGCCGGAGAAAGTCAAAGTGTAATTTTCTAATTATTAAAATTCGAATAATACGTACTTTGAGATTATACCCACTATTCAAGTAATAATCAAGTTTGTTGATTGATTATTGGATTAATGATTAATTTAATGTGATTAAATTAATTATATCCAATTAATACTCTATTATGAATAGATGTGTATTTCCCTTGAAAGAATTAATTATGTGAATATGATTCACGATAATTAATTATATAATTTGAATATGAGATGGAGGATCACATAAGTGACATCCATGGTCTCCCGTCAAGGCAAAGAATTCCGTCGCCAGTTGTTGTATATAGGAGACGCATGTCCGAAGTGACAGATCCTATATAAAGAAAAGAGGGTATTGGGACTGTCACATTTGTAGTACACCTTGGACATATTCCATTCATGGAAATTCCAAGAAAGGCTTCCTTCCCTTAAGATTTGGTACTGACCTATCTAAAGGGATATCATCTCAAAGAGTTGAGGAAGTGAATGGTAAAACTGCTTGCACTTGTGCATCAGTTACGAGAAACTAAGTGTATGCTGGATATGTACAAAAGCTAGATATCTGCCATGCAGTGGGGGTAGTAAACTGTTACTAATCCTACTATGGAGAGAAAAACACTTGATTGCAGTAATAACAAAATCTTCATAGATGACAAGATTTTTGAGATAATGATCTCAAAGTCATATCTTCAAAAGCTTAAGACTTTATAGATAGAGATCTAAAAGGTCTTAACTGTGGATACCTTAGGAGATAGAGATCTCCAAGAGTAAAGGTATTCTGATAAGGATTAATAAAATGCTGGTTATAATAATTATGATTAAGCAATAGTGTCAAGGACACTATGATTGCTTTATCAAGATTGAGTATTGGTTGCATAAGATGCAACATTCGCATTGGATGCGAGCACTGTTACTGGGGATATGCAAGTTCCGTAAAAGGACTTGGCGTAGTCTCGCGGGAACAGAGTGACTAATCAGCTTACCTAGATATTTTTCTTAATAGCCTATGATTGCCACATGAGTGTGGGTTTAAATGATTAGCCCATTAGTGTCTCTTTGGGCTAGTGGGAGATTGTTGGACATGTGAGCCCACGATGAGCCATTATGCAATAAATGTTATTGCAAATATCATTCCCTGATATGAAATGAAGAATAAATAATTTGCATAATAGGTCCCTCTGTACAATTAGGGTTATGTACCATACATATGTACATACTCAGACATATAGCAATACATCTGTCTCCGGTCAGAGGATGCGTGCCTATGCTGTGACAGCATTCAACATAGGACTTAGGTTATCTCGATCTAGTTAAGTCAACCCATTGACGTAACTAATCTGATACCTCCGAATCACTATTCCCATGCAGAGGACCTGCATCAAGAGGTCGGTCAGATATCAGCCTATGTGAGAAAGGATTGCCATCTCCTACTCAGGCTGGAGATCACATCTTAATAATTATTTGACGGTGCTTGATGAGTCCTCAATCTAACCCTTTAGATATTCATCCAAACACCAGCCTCTATGATTCAATAATTGAATCAACAGCTGTATGATCATTAAGATAGCCATGGTACATAACCCTAATTGTACAGAGGGACCTATTATGCAAATTATTTTATTCTTCATTTCAGATCAGAGAATGATATTCGCAATAACATTTATTGCATAATGGCTCGCCGTGGGCTCACATGTCCAACAGTCTCCCACTAGCCCAAAGAGCCATTAATGGGCTAATCATTTAAACCACACTCATGTGACAATCATATGCTATTTAGAAATAGCTAGGTAAGCTGATCAATCACTCTGTTCCCAAAAGACTATGCCAAGTCCTTTTACGGCACTTGCATATCCCTAGGTAACAGTGCTCGCATCCAATGCGACTGTTGCATCTAATGCAACCAATACTCAATCTAGTCAAAGCAGTTACAGTGTCCTCGACACTATTGCTCAATGACTATTATAACCAGTATTTCCATAATCCTTATCAGAATACCCTTATTCCGGGAGATCACTATCTCTCAAGGTATCCGCAGTTAAGACCTTTTAGATCTCTATCTATAAAGTCTTAAGCTCTTGAAGATAAGACTTAGAGATCGCCATCTCTAAAGCCTTGTCATCTTTGAAGATTTTGTTATTACTGCAATCAAGTGTTTTCTCTCCATAGTAGGATTAGTAACAGTTTACTACTCCCACTGCATGGCAGATATCTGGCTTTTGTACACATCTAGCATACACTTAGCTTTCCGTAACTGATGCACAAGTGCAAGCAGTTCTAGCATTCACTTCCTCAACTCTTTGAGGTGCTATCCCTTTAGATAGGTCAGTACCAGATTTCAAGGGAAGGAAGCCTTTCTTGGAATTTCCAAGAATGGAATATGTCCAAGGTGTACTACAAATGTGACAGTCCCAATACCCTCTCTTATTTGCTTCTGAACAACTTCAGAACTAAGATCTAAGAGGTATTCTTTAGATCATATCTCAAGGTATGGAATAGCCAGTCTATAAAACACTTATTCTCATCCTTATATCATTCCAAATGATTAGGATATTATCTGCATTTAGCACGATGAAAACAATGTCACTCCCACTAATCTTCACATGGTACATCAAGATTCTATTTGAAATCATAACATTTATAATTTCATCAAATCTTATGTTTCAACAACAAGAAGCTTATTTGAGTCCACAGATGGATTTCTTTAGCTTTCACAATTTACTTTCCCCAAACATGAAGCCCTGGGGCTACTTCATGTGAATATCCTTAGAGAGGTATTCTTTAGAGGAATGAAATCTTGACTTTCAAGTTGTGTAGCTAAGGTTAGCAATACTCTATGATTTTAAGCATGATTACCGAAGAGCAAGTCTCATTGCAAGCAATGTCTTCTCTTCCGATGTGTAGCTTATGGCTACGAACAGAGCTTTGAAGGTCTCCACCTTCTCATCAGGTTCCCTCTCTTCTTGAAGATCCATTTACACCTTAACGGGTCTAACCCTTATAGGTGGATCCTCGAGGGTCCATATACAACACTTATATATGAAGTCTACTTTAGACTTTATTGCTAATATCCATCATTCCATGTCATGATCCTTAGGAGCTTCATCACATGAAGTCCGATCATTGTCAGACTTGGCTGACACATGGAATACATCCTCAAACTCATTTGAAGAGGTATTAATGTTTCATCTTTAATTGTCCTTTTAGTTTCCAATTTCAGGAGCCTCATTATCTTCTCAAGATTAAATGAGTTCCTTTACTTCATTTTCATCTTGATTCTCAAGAGTCTCAATCCTCCAAGAATCACATTCTCAGAGATGAGATCTTTTAAGAATCTCAAGGTCATAAAGTATGTATCCAATACCATACTTTATTTTCCTAATGAAGTAGCACTCTCAAGTGCTAGATTCCAGCTTACATCCATGGAACCTTATTAAGGATATATATTGTAGTCTCTACTACACATATATACCAGGAAACTAAGAGGATAATTATGCTAAAATTCATCATTGATCAAATCATGTCTCACATGATCCAATTGTATCTCCCTACAACTCTATTGAGTTCAGGTTTATCAGGAGGAGTGAGATAGAAATGATATTCATATCTCCATAAGGTATTCTTTGAATTTTATCTAATAGGTACAAGCTACCTAGGTTAGATCAAATTCATTTCATCTTTCTTCAAACTTTGGTTCTAAACCAAAATTGTGAAATCTTTGAACATTTCAAAGGTTTCTCAGGTGAAGAGAAGAAATCTCATATCATACGTAATCATCAATAGATATTACATATCCATAATATTTACTATGATATAGATGATCTACATACATCAATATGTATGAGATCTTGAATACCTCGACATCTAACACCATTCCCAAAGAAGGGTGTATTGGACATTTTACTTTGAATACAATATTCACAAGTATGTAAGATTTGAAATTTTAGACATTCTAAAGTTTCATATCTTACTAGTCTATTGATCAAATCAACAGAAAAATGTCCAAGGCTTGATGCCAGATCATCGTCAAATGATCTTCATCCTCCTATTGATCTATCAAGGTTTAATTTTCAGTATTAGAAATCTTAATGAACCATTCATTAATTTTCTAATTTTGTGGACTCCACTAGATGTTAGATTACTATCTAAAATACATCCATCATAACCTTTTATGATAGTTCTATCTCAGAATTCATGTTTATTTCCAACATTTAGAAACAAACAATTAGTGTATTCTACTATCTAAGTCATAGATACATTCTCCAAGACTAAGGGCTCTCCCACTGAGAATATGAAGTCCATCTATCCAACAGAGACTGCTGCAACAATTACAGCAATATCCATGTAGATGACTACTAAACCTTAAGATCAAATTTCTAATCTACTAATATGTATATGCAACCAATTGCAAATGTCGTTAGAAGATTGGGATACAATTGTCAGACTTTATCTTATGAAATAAGAAAGTCAGAGTCAATGATTATATGTAGATTATTCTGATGCTCTATCTGAGTCCTTTACTAAGGATTTTAGATAGACTTGATAGTCATATTATCAACACATCAACTTATTGCAATATTGGCATTCATCCAACTTTTCGGATGTCATATGGAAGTCACAGAAGTAGGTCAACTCTTTGACTTTCCTTCTTATTCGGGTCCGACCCATGCTTCCACTGCACTCTCTTAATCTAGAAACAACCATTGCTTAAGACTAAGGATCTCTTATGTTGAATTCTAAGGATTTCAATACAAGAGCATTTCAACATTTATACATGCTTCATTAAATTCATTCAAAATGATTATTATGAAGCTTCATGAATGACTTGAGTATAGATAGTAGAATGATGACACTCATCATATCTACATACATCTTAACTCTTAGAGACTTAGGTTCAGGTAGGTATTCAAACATTTTGAATACATCATCTCTTTCGAGCCACCATTCTGCATAATGCAGAGAACCATGTCATTCATGATTAAATGTCTAGAGCACATATGTATGCCAAAATATCTTCTTTTATTTTTTATAAGGATTATTCGACAATTACGATCACCATCGACATGTCACTTCCAAAGTACACTCGATGAAAGATCAAGACTATAGAGACATACAAACCCTAATGTGATGTCTTATTTTCTTATTTAATTGCTCTTCCTCATTATGTTGAGGGGACTTGCACACTGCAACCACATACATTATGTGTCCAATTGCAAGTACAATATCTGGATCATGAGTCCAATCCAAGATATGTTTACTGGTTATCATTGAGTATAACATTGAGTGGGTTTAATGAAGGATTATCTGAAATAAGAAATTTGCATAAGGGTATATATATATTATATATACATGTTTTACTTTGATTTAGGAATTTTTATATCAAAGTTGTCTTGCCATGTCAACACTGAAAGTTCATTCCCTTAATCACTTTCAATGTAAGAGATATTCTTACCATTATATCTCTAGCAAGATCTGGGATCTCCTTTCCTATCTTTGTCGCATCCCAATAATATGAGAACTTACGACTCCGATAAAAAGAAGCGGGAACTCATTCCGCATTGCAAGTCCAACTTGCATTCCCAATTCGGTCTTTAACACCCGGGCCCACCACCCCTAAGATGATGTTGACCCATTGCTAATTGAACCAACCGTCAACAGGATTAGAACTCGCTATGCGCAATCCAATATCGCCCCAATAATATGAGGACTCGATATTGGGGTCACTACGCATACGACCTTACTCTTTCGAGAAGCAAAGAGCCCGATCCAGATGCGCTTGCATATAGGATCTGTCACTTTGGACAGGCGTCTCCTACATACAATCCCTGGCGACGGAACCCTTCGCCTTGACGGAAGACCATGGATGTCACTTATGTGATCCTCCACCTCATATTCAAATTGTAACTAATTATCGTGAATCATATTCACATAATTAATTCTTCCAAGGGAAATACACATCTATTCATAATAGAGTGTTTATTGGATATAATTAATTTAATCACATTAAATTAATCATCAATCCAATCATCAATCAACAAACATGTCTTTTACTTGAATAGTAGGTATTATCTCAAAATACGTATTATTCGAATTTTAATAATTAGAAAAATACACATTGTCTGTCTCCGGTATTATACAGTCCCTACCCGCTGTCATGGCCAGTACCGACGAGAGTGGGACGGACCACATACGTTGCAACCCGCTACCCCAATGCTCTCCGACTAGGCACCACATCCGCCTCGGGAAAGGATAATACCAGATAGACCATCATGTACTTTGAGATGTTCATCGGTTTTTCAACCGAAATTATACCATATAATATACATCAAAACATTTTTTATTATATTATAAGGAGATTTGCTAGACAAATCCCCAATCCTATTCAAGCAAGAGGGTTTTTCATGTAAAAGTTATCCTACAACAATTGTAGGATAAACTATGGTTTTCATGAAAGCAATGTTTGTTGATGAACCAATGATCAAGATCTAATATCTCATCATTGTGGTTTAGGCAAGTGTCATTCAATGAAATAATTATTTCTTTAAATATTTCACAAATATTTATCACTAATTATTCCAGAAAATTAACAATTAATTTTCATCATGATAATTGAATGACATATCACAAGGTTCAAGATCAAAATTGTTAATTTCCAGCAGTGACCCCCAATCACTAAAATTAACTTATCTTGATCAATTTAAATCCAAAAAATGCAAACTCAGTTTCCAAAGATTGCCTATTTGATTTATTAAAGAACCCAAGTGATAATTCACGCATTTCAAGGCGGATTAAAATCGTAATTATCTCATTAATCACGTTCAAATCCGCAGTTCCCGCAACAGTGAATATAGTCATATTCAAAAAGCCATATCTTGAGCAAATGAAGTCCAAATTTAGTAAACTCAAGTCCTATGGTTTTCTTGTTTAATGGGGAACAAAATCCAATTGAAAATTTCGTGTTTAAACATTTTAAACAGTGCCGAAAAAATTCAATTAGACAGAGGTGCGAAAATTGAAATGCAGTAAAAATTTCGCAACCCTTTCAAGAACCAAATCGTCTAAGGTCTATGGATCATATCCAAAACCTTATTCAACCTATGGCTCTGATATCACTTGAAGGATATTGAAAATCCTTAAGAGCATCACGGAAGCGTGTCGATCGTATCGTATGCAATCGGGGCAACTAGTCGCACTAGTCGCTAGATGCAGCGGAAATTAAAATTTTTTTAAACTAAAGATGAAACCACATGATCACGGGAACATTTCTCGGATCGTTTCATCAAACCACAAAGTACAAGGAATACCTCTTGAAGCGTGGTTGTGATCGCGAGATCCCAAAGTAGAGATCCTCCTATCTTAAGTCCGATCCACAAAGAACGCACTTGCGGACGCGATGATGAGTCACGTTCCTTCCCGCAATCCTCGATGAAGATCCAAGCGATGGCTCCCCCGATTTCGTCAAACGAAATCCGTCGTCTTCCTTTAGAGTAAGAAACTCCAGAGAAGATGGAGATCCACGAGTCGTCGAAGAAGAAGCCGAGAGTCTCTCCTTTCTCAACACAAAGTGGACGGCCACTTAATGGAGAAGAGAAAGAAAGAGAGGGCGAGAATGAGAAAGAGAGAGAGAGAGAGTTGTCACCTTGTACAACTCTTAATGATGTACCTTGGAAGGCTACCCTAGCCCTCCTTTTATATTAGTTTAGGATCCATTGGATCTCAATCCATGGACTCATAGATCCAACGGCTAGGCTTGGTCTATGTAAGATCAATGGCTATAATTGTTGTTGGTTAAAACCAACAACATTTATTTATAATTAAATTAAATATATGTTGCAACATTATCAACACATTTTAATTTAACATAAATAAATTAGTTAAGAGATAAATCAAGATAATAAAATAGAGTCAATATAGCCTCCTAAAATCAAGGGGCGTCACCCATGACTTTTTCATGGGTGACGTCACCTCTAAATTTGGTGGCTTTATTTCTCCTTTTTATTATATTATTTTATCTCTCAATTATTGCAAAAATATCCACCAAATTAATTCCAAATTAATTTGTGAATATTTCAATCATGCCATTGAACACTATGTGAATCATATTCACAACCCAAACTAATTTGTAAATTGCATTTCCAATTAATTAACAAATGTGAATCCAATTCACACTATTAATTAATAAATGCTATTTACATAAATTCTCTCTCTTATATATACATAGTATAAATCACATTTATAATACACATATATCATGGATAGTATTATCCACATTCTCTAATCCTTGATAATTAAATCTCATTTAATTATCTTGGATAATAATATGAATCATATTCATATTATGCTTGATAATTAAATCTCATCAAGTCCTTGCTTGGATATACATTTCATCAAATGAATTATTCTTGAACCCTTTCAAGAATAATGTGCTTTCTCCGCAGATACTTGGAGATAAGGACAGGGCGATTGTATTGTTCCACGTATAGTGACTTGGATGTTGAGATCTCGTCTCAAATCTAGATCGTACGAACCTCCCACAGATGCTTGATTAAATCAAGACCGCAAATCCAATCTTCTCATTGAATCTGAATTTCATTCAGATCAATGTCCAACACTTGGACTAAGATCAGATTGCTTCTCTACTGGAAGGAGTTACTAAAATCCAGACCTGTTTCATCACTCCCTCGGAATGGAAGCGTCATGGATATACAATCGTTTATGATCACATCACCCTCAGGTATTCCCAATACCTCTACATCCTGCATACTGGAAGACCTATGGTCAACCTGAAGATCAAGATCTATTTTACACTGTCTTCTTCAGGGTTTGATCACCAAGTTTCTCATTTGATCATTGGGATTTGGTATCGATCATATACTTTCCAAAAGCATATATCATACCTAGGTCTTGATCATATACTTTCCAAAAGTATATATCAAACCTACAAATTCAGTCAAGCTTCCAAAGCGAGACGACCGTGCACGGAATTTGATTCTTCCCAATATCTCATGAGTGAGCTCATGTCTTCCGGTTCAGTAGTGAACCTGTATGATCCCTTTGAGAGATTGTATTACTCATATGCCCTTACATGCACACCAGCGCGCCGGTGTATAGACCTTGGTTAGGTCATCAACCTATTGGTCTGCCAAATGTACACACTTAGACATATAGTAACACACCTGTCTCCGGTCAGAGGATGAGTGCCTATACTGTGACAGCATTCAACATAGGACTTAGGTTATCTCGATCTCGTTAAGTCAACTCTTTGACCTAACTAATCTGACACCTCCGAATCTCTATTCCTATGCAGAGGACCTGCATCAAGAGGTCGGTCAGATATCAGCCTATGTGAGAAAGGATTGCCATCTCCTACTCAGGCTGGAGATCACATCTTAATAATCATTTGACGGTGCTTGATGAGTCCTCAATCTAACCCTTTAGATATTCATCCAAACACCAGCCTCTATGATTCAATAATTGAATCAACAACTGTATGATCATTAAGATAGCCATGGTACATAACCCTAATTGTACAGAGGGACCTATTATGCAAATTATTTTATTCTTCATTTCAGATCAGGGAATGATATTCGCAATAACATTTATTGCATAATGGCTCGCCGTGGGCTCACATGTCCAACACTTCGCCTCCTTGAGCTCTCATTCACTCACGCACGTGTCCCAATCGCTTCGGCTATGTGGTACTAACATCACAGGCCTTCAAAAGCATCAACGATCGGAGCTTCGCCGGAGTTAACTTCGTCAAACTCACCAGCGTCATCAGAGCTCCGATGGGCTGAGCCAAGGCACCCGACTTCTTCACCGAGCTTCCCTCTTCCTCGATACACGTCCATGAAGCTTCGGGGAGGTCGCTAGCAGCCGAGGGCGAGCGGGGAGCTGGAGCTCCCTTGCCGGAGCTCCAAACTCGCCGCCGGCCGAAGGTGGAGCAGGAAGCACAGATGCTGTTGGATGGTCTTCTCTCAGCGACCATCCAACGACTCAGATGAGGCCACGCAATCGACGTCAACTACCGTTGGATCTTTGAAGATCCAACGATCTACGAGCAGCCACGCATACGACTTCGGGAGCCCTTCGGTCCTGGTGATCAGAGGGTCCATCTTCGACCACGTGTCATCTCCAGAGCAACCCCGAACCTCAGCACCCGAGCTCCAGGCTTGGATGACCCGAGCCTCATCCGAGCCCAAGTCTGGAGGCTCGTATCTTCCGAGCCTTCTTCGAGCCTAGCCGAAGCATCCGAGCCTCCTCCGAGCCTTAGATCGATCTGAGCCTGGAGATAGCACGTGCACAGCACGTGCCATTTGGGAAAATTGCAGGGAGCCCCCACCGTCTTCTCCAATTTGCAGATAGGTCCCTGGAGCACGTGCAGCACCTGCGCGCCTGTGGTTATTTGCACGCATACCCTTGCGGGTTTAGATAATTGCAAATATGCCCCCGCGCGTGTGGTTTATTTACAGGGAAGGACTCGTTATTTATTTTTATTACATTTTAGTCCTTTCCAGGGACCTTTTTGTATTTATCTTTTCATGTTTTCTTTCAGTTATGCCCTTGCTTTCTTTCTTGCATATCTTGAGCATCGTAACTCTGATTAAGTTGATTTCAGTTTCTTTTTGAAGCTTGTTTGATGATCTTTCTAATGGCATATTCAACTTTTATTTTGGATACAAAAATCTTGATGTGTTCTTTTGTTAGCCATGTGTCTTATAATACTTAAACCGTTGCCTTGTTTAATTGGTCCATCAAACCTGTCTCCTTAATTAAACTTGAAATTGACTCGTGTTTAAATTTGCTCATCATTTCGTACCTAGGGCATATTCATTGCTTTGCATCGCAGTGCATTTATTTGTATGATAAAAATAAAAAGAATAAAAAGCATATTTCTTTAATGCATTGTCTTGTGTCTGCATTCATACTTTGACCTATATGATCCTTCAACTCAACACTTAATTAGATAGATGCAAATCCGAATAATCACAAGAGAGGCTCGTGTCCCTCAGTTCGACCTTGGTTTCTTGCCAAGTAAAAAAAATAAAAACAAGACCATCTCATTCTTATTTGACATATATCAATCAGATGGTTTTTGATGAGCCCGAATTGGCCCGACTGCTACGACAATTCCAAGTGCTAATTCTGCACTATTAAAGGGCCAATTTTGCGGTTCATCAAATGGCGTCATTGCCGGGGACACGACTCATTTCTTATATTATTTGGAATTTTGCTTATTTAATTAAGTATTATCTTTTTATAGGTCAACTTTGTTATTTATGTTGCATTATAAAATTTTTCTCTTAATCGATCTCTAACCATTGTTTTTGTGGCAGGGCCCTTGATGGTTCAAGGAGGCGAGGAGCAGGAGCTACCCGCTGTGAGGAGCCGCAGAAGCACGTTGGAGCTTGTTGAGAAGAAAATGCCATTTTTGCATGACATGTATTTTGTAATAAACTCGTCTTTTACAGCGGTCTTCGATCGAAGACTCGCGAATGTAATCGAACGATCGTGGTTGTGTGGGGATCATCCCCACTTGAGTGTCGACCTAGGACCAGGCATGCGGCTCTTTGAGCGTATTTTCATTTTTCATTTTTTACGTACTTGCTCGTAGGTAGGACACACTAATACACAGACGCACATAATCTCGCCTCACTTAGCCAAAAATTAATGAAAATCATTCACCGCTAATAGAAGCATGATTAGGTACGGCTTTGACCGACTTGCATACATGTTGATTTTGGTTTTCAAAACGACCCAAGTTTTTCACGGATTTTTCGCCAAATCACTACATGATTTCTCGCTTAGCCTAGATCGTGATTTTTATCGAATACGTGGCTTTTCTCGGTTTCTTTTTCCTAGCTTGATCACCTAGGATAAATGGAAAATGGGAATGAACGGTAGATGATGATTGCTTGATTTTGTGCTAACCATAATTCAGTGATAACCTTAAATAAAATTGGGACTGTTAATTGCAAGTCAACCTAAAATAGAGTAAAACTTTGGTTTTGGGAGAGCAACACCTTTGCGTATGCATCGATTTTCACTTCACATTTTCTATGCGTAAACATCTAATGTTTTATCACCAATAAAACCGATAAGATAATAAACCAACCTCGGTTGGTTTCATGTGTGAGTTGGTGAAATTAAGGGTCTTGCTTGCTTGATTGAGCCCTGCTTTCTACACTCCCCAGAACCTTAGTTACTCCATCCATCTCCGTAGATTCATCCGCTCATCTATACATCCATCCATCTTCTTCGTTCCCCTTGGGTCCTTTCCAACATCAATTTCAATCTTTATACTTAGGCTAATCTCAGCCTAAGTATAGGGGGGACCCGAGTCCCTGTGATTTCTCTACTCATCTTTTCTTACCTTTATACTTAGGTTATTTCTAACCTAAGTATAGGGGGATCTCCTCTTAGCTCCCGTATATTTCTCTATACTTAAATGGACCTATGTACATGTATCATCTAATGCTATGAGGACATAGCAAAGTTTAAGGATAGTGGGGTATACCGTATATACAATTTACTTACTTTAGCTATAATCTGAAAAATTTGAAAAATTCAAAACTTTTTGGCTAAAGTAAAATCCTTTGAACCAAGAGGACTCAAGTGTTTTTTACGGCTTTTCTATACTATGTTACACTATTTTGATAAAAATATTTTTGAAAATGATTTTAAAAATGAGATTTTCTTGTTTTGAAAAATCTTTTGAAAAATGTTTTGAAAATTTTTATTTGTGTGACATGGTTTTGAAAATTTTCTCTCTTTTCAAGGAAAGTTGAGTCTAACCTGTGTTTTAACCTTTAATTAAAATCCATAAAAATGAAAAAAAATAAAAATAAATAAAATAAAATAAAATAATAAGTAAAGAAGAAAATAAAAAAATGTGTTTTTGAATGAAGGAGTTGGATTAATCCTCTACACTTACACTTCCACCCAGGATCTGAAATGATCAAGGAAACTTAGTTTTATGAGGTCTTTGAGATTTTTAGGTTAACCAGCCTTAGCCATCAGGGTCACATGCTTAATCATCCACATTTTCCTAGGTCTCTATATTTGCATGCTATATTCCATGCTTAGTCTCAGACATAAAGAATATGATCAGCACATCACATGCATGACTGCGGTTTTGATGAGATGAGTTGAGTTTTCACCTGAGGGATTGGGATGAGGGATTCGAGTTTGGATTTGATCTAATGATGCTCGAGGATGGGATAAAATCTTTGAAGGCTTTATAAAACCTGAGTGTCAGCAATATTAGCCAGTATGAGAACTTGGTTCTTATACTAATCTCTTGATATTTACCTAAGTGCCAGGGTGTGAAATAAATAAAAAATGTTGATCAGTGTGCGCCAACTCTTGGTAAAAGCAGTGGAGCTAGCCAAAAATATTACAAAGCAATGAAATTCCAAAGAAAAGCTCTCATTCCACAAAGTCAAATATCAAAGAGCTTCCACCAAAGGCGAGCGCTCCCAAACTTTTTCAAAGTGTCCACTTGGACCACCGCTATTAGGATCAGGAGTCGGGCTTGCACCAAAAACGGGCTCTGCATCGTAAATGCTACAAGTCTGGGTGTCGAAGGTACGATAGGTACTCAAAAGAGACACACCCCGGTGTATTCTCAGGAAAACAAGTGCAGACGGCTCCAATTTCTCTTGACGAACGCACTGATCAACACCAAAAAAATGTGTTGCGTAAAAGGCACTAGAGAGAATCCTTGTTCCAATGAGAGGGAGAGAAGAAATAACACAATCCCATGCCCTCCATTACTGGCCTTCCATCGACATTTTCTAAGTCTGACAACTAAAGAGATGGTGGAATGGATGCATGATTTGATTTATTCCCTAGTGTTGAGGATTGGGTCCTTAGGAGATTTTCTCGGACCAAGACTTTGGGTGAAGACTTGACTCTACTCTCGGAATTGCAGTCAACACTAAATGTCATATCTTTAGATTATATGTACATCAGAGAGAGTCTAGAGAATTAGAGGAATTGGGTACCTCTTGGTTAAGGCTGGGTTGAACTCGAGAATTTTGGACCTCTAAAGATTGAGTCGACTTGAACAGCTTGGATCCTGTACTCACATGCACAAGGGGGTTAATCCAACTTTCTCATTCTCTTTGATGCTCGAGGACGAGCATAGTTTAAGTATAGGGGGGGTGATGAAACTCGATTTCATCATCTTTATTTTCCATTATTAACCCTCTTGCTTAAGCTATTTGTCAATAAAACCCAGTTAATGTCCTGTAATTAACAGAGTCTTAAATAAATTAAAAACCACAAAAAAATGGCAAAACAAAAATTCGTGGTATTTTTAGCCTTAAAAATACCCTTAAAAATATTTCGAGTCTTCATTTGATCTCATCTCCAGTTTTAGTCAACATGAAACTTGTAGATCTCGTCAAGATCTACAACTTTCATGTTTTGAGTTTTCTCAAACTCGGCCAAATCAACCCTCAAAAATAAAAAATACTCTCTGAATAATCTGATTGGGCACGTGGCCCAATCTGGGTGAGCCACGTGGCCCGTCCCCCTTTGCATCATCTGCCTGCGCCTCAGCCGTTGGATCTCCTTCTGATCCAATGGCCCTGCTCTTTCCACGACCTCCTCTTCTTCCTAGCCATCGGATCTTTCCCCCCTCTGATCCTCACCGCTCGTTAGCGCCTTAGCCAGAATCCGCCACGTGTCACGTTATGGGCCACTCGATCCCGCTCTCGTTCAGTCATCTCCACCGTTATTTGACGCCCGTAATTTGAACCATCCGATCGCACTCCAAATTTAATCACGGCCGTTTTGCTCACGCTTTGTCTCCCTCTCGACACGTGGCGCAATCACCTCCCTTCGTTCGCATTGCATCAGACCACATCACACCCGTTCCTTAGCGCCTAAATTCAGACCGTTGGATCTCCAGATCCAACGGCTGATCTTCATCGTCAACCTCCAGGCGCGCCTCTTCCCCACGTTTTCCATCTCGCGAAGACCTCTCCCCCTTCGCTTTTTCTCCGCCACTCCAGTTGACCTCTTCCATCGCCAACTTCCCCACAATGTTCCCCCATCTTCCTTCTCCCTCGCGCATCATCCCACGAACTCCGTCATCCTCCCAGTTGCCCCACATCTGCCACTCAACCCACAACTCCACGCACCACTTCAGCCATCACCACCTTCAAATACACCGCCACCCCCTTCGATTCTACTGGCCCATCTTTACGTGGGTGAAGGCCCAGCCCTCCTCCGTCTCCCTATGACAAGTGGAGGTGGAGGATCGAGCGATTACGACCTTTCTACCCTGGTGAGACCCTCCGCCGATCACGGCGGTGTCGCGGCGCCACCACGTCTGCTCGAGCTGCTCCGAGTCGCTGCCGGAGTTCAGCGAAGACCAGGGCTCCTCATTGGAGTCCGCGCCCAAGCTCTGCTCCGCCCCAACCTCCGGTAAGTCTCCTCTTCCTCCTTCGCATTTTTCTTCATTTTTTTCCCAATTAATTAGGTTCCCTCCATTGATTTCAATCTCAATTAACTCCCCTCCGAGCTCCACCATGCACCCCCCTTCCATGCATACCTTCTCGATTACCTTCTCCTTCCTCTAGACCCTAGATCACCGTCGACCCATCTCCTCCGCCACCCACGACGGAGGAGCTCCGAGCTCCCATGTTCTTCGCCTCCCTGAGCTCTCATTCACTCACACACATGTCCCAATCGCTTCGGCTATGTGGTACTAACATCGCAGGCCTTCAAAAGCATCAACGATCGGAGCTTCGCCGGAGTTAACTTCGTCAAACTCGCCAGCGTCATCAGAGCTCCGATGGGCTGAGCAAAGGCACCCGACTTCTTCACCGAGCTTCCCTCTTCCTCGATACACGTCCATGAAGCTTCGGGGAGGTCGCTAGCAGCCGAGGGCGAGCGGCGGAGCTGGAGCTCCCTCGCCGGAGCTCCAAACTCGCCGCCAGCCGAAGGTGGAGCAGGAAGCACAGATGCCGTTGGATGGTCTTCTCTCAGCGACCATCCAACGGCTCAGATGAGGCCACGCAATCGACGTCAACTACCGTTGGATCTTTGAAGATCCAACGGTCTACGAGCAGCCACGCATACGACTTCGGGAGCCCTTCGGTCCTGGTGATCAGAGGGTCCATCTTCGGCCACGTGTCATCTCCAGAGCAGCCCCGAACCTCAGCACCCGAGCTCCAGGCTTGGATGACCCGAGCCTCATCCGAGCCCAAGTCTGGAGGCTCGTATCTTCCGAGCCTTCTTCGAGCCTAGCCGAAGCATCCGAGCCTCCTCCGAGCCTTAGATCGATCTGAGCCTGGATATAGCACGTGCACAGCACATGCCATCTGGGCAAATTGCAGGGAGCCCCCACCGTCTTCTCCAATTTGCAGATAGGTCCCTGGAGCACGTGCAACACCTGCGCGCTTGGGGTTATTTGCACTCATACCCTTGCGGGTTTAAATAATTGCAAATATGCCCCCGCCCTGTGGTTTATTTACAGGGAAGGACTCGTTATTTATTTTTATTACATTTTAGTCCTTTCCAGGGACCTTTTTGTATTTATCTTTTCATGTTTTCTTTCAGTTATGCCCTTTCTTTCTTTCTTGCATATCTTGAGCATCGTAACTCCGATTAAGTTGATTTCAGTTTCTTTTTGAAGTTGTTTGATGATCTTTCTAATGGCATATTCAACTTTTATTTTGGACACAAAAATCTTGATGTGTTCTTTTGTTAGCCATGTGTCTTATAATACTTAAACCGTTGCCTTGTTTAATTGGTCCATCAAACCTGTCTCCCTAATTAAACTTGAAATTTACTCGTGTTTAATCTTGCTCATCATTTCGTACCTAGGGCATATTCATTGCTTTGCATCACAGTGCATTTATTTGCATGATAAAAATAAAAAAATAAAAAGCATATTTCTTTAATGCATTGTCTTGTGTCTGCATTCATACTTTGACCTATATGATCCTTCAACTCAACACTTAATTAGATAGATGAAAATCCGAATAATCACAAGAGAGGCTCGTGCCCCTGAGTTCGACCTTTCTTTCTTGCCAAGTAAAAAAAAATAAAAACATGACCATATCATTCTTATTTGACATATATCAATCAGATGGTTTTTGATGAGCCCGAATTGGCCCGACTGCTACGACAATTCCAAGTGCTAATTCTGCACTATTAAAGGACCGATTTTGCGGTTCATCAATTCTCAATATCCTTCAGACCCGCAATGTGATCTCAAACATGTAATTGACTTGCACCACCTTTTTTGAGTCTTCTTCTAGTCCTCTTCCCCTCCCTGTGACTAGGGGAGATTAAATCAAGGTCGACCATGGAGGAGGCCTCCAGGTGTTGATCCATGCCCCATGGCCATGTTATGGCCCTAACTTGGTCGTTGAGCTTCTCCACGTGGCTTCTGAGTCCATTAAAGATCAGAGGACCTTCCAAGTCCTTGGCCCAAGACGATATCTCCACCTCCTTCCTTTGATTCTCTAGGTAAGCCTTCCTCTTCTTTTTCCTTATTTTCTCTATTTTATTACGTACACACATGCACATGCACCTTCAATCAACACTACCCCTAGTTTTGACAGACATCCACCTTCTTCATAGAGAATCCAGGTCACCCTCCTCCTTTCTCCAATGCTTCGAGACCCCAAGTATTCTTCTCCGACATTGTTAGAGAAGAACCCTCCCAGGGATCCATCCTTCTTTGCCTCACAACCCTTCATTCCACCTCACCCTGCTTCGTCTATGTCCCCTCGAACCCCTTCTGTAGGTCCACCATTAATGGTCAGACTTCGAGAGGAGCTTCATTCTAGAGCTCCGCCTCCGATGAGCGAGCATTGACAACCAACTTCAAATGGTTCCACACCTTTTCCTTCATCCGAGCTTCATCTCCATGGTTCCAAGAACCTTCCTAGACCTTCAGCATGCACGGAGGAGCACGGTGGAGCTCCGGAAGCCTTGCTGGAGTTCCATTTGCACCACCACCGAGTGAAGGAGGAGGAGGAGCCAGAAGCTACATGTGTCGTTGGATGGCACCATCCTAGTGCCCTTCTATCGGCTCAGGAGCATCCACGTCATTCACCTCGAAGCGTGGAGGCTCGGTGGGATCGACCTCGTCCAAAGTCGCCTTGATCCACTACGTGGCCCTAGTCACCTACAACAGCCCAAACCTCCACCTGAACTTTCGCCCACGTGTCCCACACGTGTCGACCTGAGAATTCTACAAAGTGGCCTAGATCTTCTCTAATATTCCATACAAGTCCAACTGTCCAGGTGTGCATGCTTCATGTATCATGATTGGGTTAATTAACGGAACCGCTATTGGGAATTAAAAGTGCAAAAATGGCCCTCCAAGGACATGTTTAAGATATTTTCTATATTTATTTTGCATATTTTTATTGCATTTATTCCCTGGATCATTTTTTTCATATTCTGAGCATCCGAACTCCTTTTTTATTGATTTCAATTTCATTCTGATGCCTATTTGATGGTCTAACTTCTGACTTGCATTAATTCTCTTACTTGACCCTTCAAACATGATATTTAATATGATATATTTAGTGTCAAACTGCCTTGCATTACATTGTCATTGATTGTAGTCTGGAGCCATCTCAATGCATCAACTATGGGATGAAATTAATCTCTCTTTATTGCTCATTAATGCGATTAAATTGAGGGGCATATATGTACTTCACTTCCTTCTTGCAATATACATTATTCTGTTGCATTTTTTAACTTGCATAAAATCCCTAAAAATGCATTTTATGACATCGTATCATATTTTTATCTTTTCTTTGTTTTGTCTCTCCTTATTTCTTTCATCGCTATTATTGCATTGTATTATTAATGATCAACATTGTAGTATTAATAACTTGCATATTATTGTTCTATTTATTATATCATGCATCTCATTGCATGCTTTATTTCTACATTGTCTATATTGTTTGATGTCTTTTTGTTGCATTGTTGACCTAGGGAGTCATTTATTCGCTTAATGAAGATTTTAGAATCTGATTATTTATGAAGGTAGATTGCGTCCCTATGTTCGACCTTGGTATACTTGCCACGTAAAATATTCCACCTATTCAAAAAGGTAGTTCTGCATGGATCATTTTGCTTCCCATACTACGATAAAACATGACTCTTAGAGAGGTGAAAATGCAGTTCATCTGATGGCGTCGTTACCAGGGACACAGTTCATCTTCGTGATTTCTTAGATTTTAATATTTAATTAAGTTTATCATTTTTGATATCTAGGTGATGAATCTCAGATTCATCACTCTAAGTCTCATTAACTAAGCTCAATTCCCTCAAAATAAACAGCATTTCTGCATTTATTCGGCATAATTAGCATTCATACATGTTTTCATAAGAATTGCATTTTATCCATAATTTCTGCACAAAATAAGAAGCCAAAAATCCAAGCCACAGTTGACCTGTAAATAGCCTAATTTCTCGGATTTTTAACTCCTTCATGCTAACTCCGAATGACACAAAACCACTCCACTGTGTGCATATCACTAATAAGAATAAATGAAAAATACAAAAAAATCACTAACCCTGTTAAGTGGACCAAAAACCCAAACCCTAGTTTTAGGATTTTCGGACTAAAAGCCACATATTTTCCCCATCCAGTGTCCGATTTGATCCTACTCACTTTTGAACTAATGTACATTCAAAACAAGACCAAGTTAAAGTGAATCGGAGCTCATATGTGAAAGTTGGGTTTTGGGCCTCTTTTGTACATTGTATACTTTAGCGGTTTTTGGCCTATAATTTATGTACATATTTTCTTTATCATTAAAAATCCAAAAAAAATAAATTTAGATGTCTTTTATTTATCTTTGATTTCTCTATATTTTTTCGGATTTTTATCTCGTTTAAAAATGACAAAAAAAATAGAAAACCCAAAGATCTTGGTATTCAATGTACATGGGATACCCCAAAAATTCACTTTTTACATTTGACCGATTTTGGCTTTGATGTCTTTCATGAAAGTTGTAGATCTTGTCGAGACAAGCATTTTTTGTAAAGGAACTTTTTTGATCCGAGGTCATTTACTATTTCTTTTTGATTTTACAAAGCATTTATGCGCGGAATTTTCTGGTGTTGACACGTGGCAACCCCTGAGGCCGCCACGTGTCAGCATTTTTTGGGCTTTTTAAATATTCGTTTCTCTAAAAAAAATAAAATAAAATAAAAACTCGCACGTGCGTCGCACGTGCCTCCCAGGCACGTGCTCCGTACGTGCTGTATCTCCTCCCACGCCCCCGCCACGTGGCCCATCCATGGCCGTTCGATCAACGGCCGATCGAACGGCCGCTGGACATCGTCTCCAACCGCACGCCCCCTTCTCGGAAACACCTCCTCTATCGCCCCCGCCGTTCTTGCCAATGGCCGATGCCCCCCGTTATCTCCGCCCAACCGCTAACCACCTCCACTCGCATCCTCCGCTATCCTCGTAACTAACCACCCGCACTCCTCGCGCCCCTCGCCTATTTAATCAGAGCACCGCCCCAATTGCACGCTTATCCGCCTGCTGCTCATCATCAACACCACGCGGCGGTGACAGCGCTGCGTCCTTTCAGGCGAGATCCGGTGCCCAATCACAGACGCCGTCGCAACGCCTTCGCGGGCCTTGCTGCTCAAGCTCCGGGTCCTCCTCCGTTGAGCCAGTTACTATCTTCATTAGCTACGCTTCCGCCTCCGACGACGTCCAAACTTCACCGACGACCACCTGCTCTGCCGTTCTCGCCACCGCAGGCACAGCCGGGAGATCCACCTGCTCGCCTCTCCTCCACGATTCAACCGTCCACAGCAATCGCCCACGACTCGCCTCCGACGCTGCCATCGTCTAAACGGCGCGTCTTCGCCACCACCACGCCTCCGCCTACTCCGCTCGCCGACCGACACCTAGCCATGCCTGGAGCACGACCGGAACCCCTCCTCTGCCTTGCCTGATCGCCAGCGATCGTGCCCCCTCACGCCGCCAGGACCTTCATCATCGACTACCGCAGTTCGCCGCCCCTCCGCCTCTCTCCACCCGCGCGCGGCCGGGCGCTTGTCCCCAGGCCCCCCGCGCACGTGCGAGGCACGTGCGATCTGTGGGGGAACGACGTCAGCGCCATCAGCCCAGGTCACGTGCTCTGCACGTGACCGTGGGTAAATTACACAGGCACCCCGAGTCTCCCTCCAAATTGCGCATTAGTCTAGAAACCCAAAGAGCACGTGCACTGCACGTGCTCCATTGGGAATTTTGCAAAAGCACTCCTCATAGTATAGGTAATTACCACTAGGTCCCCATCTGCACTTTTTTTATTTATTTTATTTAGATTTACTGCATTTACACCCCTGTGTTCTCCCTCTGTTTTGAACCTCTTCTAGACATTATTTTATTATTCAAAAAATAGCACGATGTTCATCTTTCAATTCTCTACATATTGACACATTGTGGACATTCTTGTGTTTGACGGTTAATTTATAATTATTTATTCTGTGGAAAATTGCGAAGTTTACCCAGTTTGTGCTCTAAATTTTGTAATTGATTAACCGGTGCTCTAAAAATCCCCGAAAAATCATATATTGTAGAGTTAATTGTGGTTGACATTGTGCCCAAAAAGATTTGCATTTGCATGCATAAATTGCCTTGTAGAAATCATTTTGCATATTTCAGTATTTAATTTTTAATAGGTATTCAACCCCACATTTTCGAGGTCTAGGATTTTTCTGAGATCCATCACCTAGTGACGGATCTTAGATAATATTATTTCTTGAAAATAAGTAGGTTTAAAATTTATTATAATAAAATATTGAAAATCATTCTATTTGCATTTAAAAATTCATAAAAAAATTCATATTGCATCCAAAAATTCCAAAAAAATTATAGTGCATTCATTGCATCATATTTTACATTGTGGCCAAGTTACGTATTTTTCGGACATTGTTTGATCGTAATTTGCATTTTAGTCCCTAAAATAGGCCAAAAGTGCATTTTGCATCCCTTATTGCATTGAAAAAAATTCCAAAAATAAACTGCATCGAAATCCGAACACGAAATTGGATAGACACAACTCTAGGTTGTTCCTTTGCCTCCTTGTGATCGACCTTGGGACTTGCCCAAGTAAAATAAACATAAAACCACTTGATTAAATTGAATAATATTTGTGGTTATTTCTTGACCGTTTCCGATCACCGCCTACAACGAACGACACATTATTATTTTCACTCACGACAAATAACAACAACTCCTTAACTCGGCAATTTCGGATTTATCACTAGGTCTACATGTTCATGTTGTCTTTGCATTGTTTTATTGTTCTTTAAATTTCTTGATCAAATATCTAATGCATGGCTTTTGTGGCAGGTCTCATGTAGATTGGGGATGCTCGGGAGACACAGAGGCAAGAGTCGGGAGCTCCTGCTGTGAGGAACCGTAGAAGCACCTTCTAAAGCATAAAGATTTTTAATGAGCATTTTTGAGCATTTTTTGTGATATATATGTATGTAATATTTACATTTATACTAGTCCTCATTCGAGGGCTCACATGTGTATTCATGGACTTGGACCTGCATGTGGTGTGTGGATCATGTTTCACCCCTCACCCAGGTGGGGCTCTACTTGAGTGTTCGACCAAGGTTAGATATGCGACTCTTCGAGCTTCTTTTATTTGTATCCATTGTGCTTGATCGTAGATAGGAAACACTAATAATAATCTAGGAGATTCACTTTATCTCCATAGATTCATCTAGACGCACATAAACATGGCTTCACTTAACCAAATAAATCGATTTCTTTCCCTATAATAGAAGCATGTTTAGGACACAACTTTTCACTCGACTTGCATGTTTATAGTAATAAAATTAAATCCAGTCTTCCACTTGCACAGAGAATATTAAGAAATATTATAACTATCTCTTTCTTGGACATGCATCATGATCTCTGTCTACATCGGCTTTTCTTGATATCCCTCTTGATTTTCAACTTAGGATTTCAATGGAACTGGGACTAGATGGTAGTCGATGTTTTCTTGGTTTCTTGCTCACATTAATTTCAATGACAACCTAAGCTAAAATTGGGACTGATAATGCAAGTTGATTAAATCAAATGGAGTAAAATTCAACTTGTATAATGGGATATCAGTACCCACATTATACACAGTTATTATGAATGCTAAGAGTGAAGGATATGGAAGAATTCTTAAGCACATCAAGGAAGCGTAAGGATCACATCATAGACAATCGAGAGCAACTAGTCGCACTAGTTGCTCGGTGCAACGGAATTTAAAAAAATTTAATCGATGAAACCACATGATCCAAGAACACTTCTTGGATCATTTCATATAACCACATAATAGATAAAGAAATACCTCTTTTAGCATGGTTGTTATCAAGCCTCTAAGAGAAGAGACCTCCTGTCTCAAGTTTGATCCATCGGAGGAGACACTTGCGAGCGCGAGGATGAGTTACGTGCTTCTTGCAATCCAAGTTGATGAAAGAAGCAATGGATCTCCTTATCTCGTCTGATGAGACTGAATGCCTTCTTCATGAGTGAGACACACCACAGAAGATGGACACTCAAGAGTCATCGAAGCGACAACACAATGGTGATGCGACGATGAAGGAGACCTTCTCCCTACAAGAGGAGTGGACGACCACTCGAGGAGAAGATGGCTTGGCATGAGAATGATAGAGAGAGATTTATTGTCAAAGTTATTGTACGAAGAGCAAGGGGCGCCTCTTCTTTTGTAGGGTTTTGGGAGTCCATGGATCTCAATCCATGGACAACACAAAATCAATGGTTGAGTTTGATTTGTGTTGATTTCAATGGCCATGATTTGTTGTAAAAACATAACAAGAATTAAATTAATTTAAATTAATATATATTGATAAATCAATATAATTAATTCCAAAATTAAATCATTTAATCTTGGATATAATGGAGGAAGAGATAACCTCATCCCTAAAGGGGGGGGACGCCACCAAGTCCCTTTAGGACATTGTGGTTGTCCACCCAATTGACTTGAATGAGTCAATCTCATTCCAATTCTGAGATTACATTATCTCATGAAATTTCCAAGATTATCTCACAAAAATAATTCACAATTATCTTGTGAAGATTGCAATCATGCCATTGGAATTATGTGAATCACATT
This sequence comes from Ottelia alismoides, assembly GCA_037367405.1. Lineage (NCBI taxonomy): Eukaryota > Viridiplantae > Streptophyta > Magnoliopsida > Alismatales > Hydrocharitaceae > Ottelia > Ottelia alismoides. The sequence continues at coordinate 1,210,755 of JAZKJV010004628.1, read as the reverse complement.
CACAACCCAAAAACAAAATGTAATTATATTTTCAATTAATCATCCAATGTGAATCGAATTCACATCAGTAATTAATCAACAAATATAAATCACAATTAGGCTCTCTCTAATATATTATAAATCACATTTATAATATATATGAATAATTGGATAATGCTATCCGCACTATTCATATCCAAAATAATTAAATCATATTTAATTATATTAGATGATCATTCGCATGAATTCAATATGAATAAAATTCACATTATTCATGACAATTAAATTACATTTAATTATTAATCTCTCAATGCTTATATATAATTCAACGATGGAATTATTCTTGAACTCTTTCAAGAATAATGCGCTTTCTCCACAGATACTTGGAGATAAGGACACGACGATCGTACATTCCACATATAATGACTTGGATATTGAGATCTCATCTCAAATCCAGATCTCATGGACCTCTCATAGATGCTTGATTTAAATCAAGGACATAAATCTAATCTTCTCATTGCATATGTATCTCATTCAGATCAATGTCCAATAATTGGACCAAGATCAGATTACTTCTCTACTGAGAGAAGTCGCTAAAATCTAGATCTGTTTCATCACTCCTTCGGAATGGAAGCGTCATATTTATACAATCGTTTATGATCACATCACCCTCGGGTATTCTTAATACATGTACATCCTGCATACTGGAAAATCTATGACAAACCAAAATATATAGATCTCATCTTTAGTGTTTCATCACCAAGTTTCTCATTCTTGGTCATTGGGAGTTGGTATCAATTATATGCTTTCCAAAAGCATATATCATACCTTCAAATTCTTGTCATGCTTCCAAAACATGATGACCATGCATGGAATTTGATTGGCCCCAATACCTCATGAGTGAGCTCAGGTCTTCCGATTTCACAAGTGAACCTGTATGATACCTTTGAGAGATCGTATTACTCATATGCTCTCATATGCACACCAGCTCGTCGGTGTGCAGACCTTGGTTAGGTCATCAACCTATTGGTCTGCCAAATGTACACACTCAGACATATAGCAACACATCTATCTCCAGTCAAAGGATATATGCCTATATCGTGACTGTATACGACATAGGAATTTGTTTATCTCAATCTCGTTAAGTTAACTCTTTGATTGACTAATCTGACATATCTGAATCTCTATTCCTATGGAGAGGACCTGCATCAAGTGTTCGATTAGATATCAACCTAATGAGAAAGGATTGCCATCTCCTACTCATGATGGAGATCATCTCTTACCAATCATTTGACGGTGCTTGATGATTCCTCAATCTAACTCCTTAGATATTCATCCAAGCACCAACCTCTATGATTCAATTATTGAGTCAACAACTGCATGATCATTAATATGGTCATGGTACATAACCCTAATTGGACCAAGGGACCTATTATGAAAATTAATTATTCTTCATTTCAGATCAGGGAACGATATTTGCAATAATATTTATTGCATAATGGCTCGTCGTGGGCTCTCATGTCCAACAATATCCCACTAGCCCAAAGAGCCATTAATGGGTTAATCTTTAAACCCACACTTACATGACAATCATAGGCTATTTAGAAAAATAGCTATGTAAGCTCGTCAATCACTTTGTTCCCAAGAGACTAAGACAAGTCCTTTTACGACACTTGCATATCTCCTAGTAATAGTGCTCTCATCTAATGCGAATGTTGCATCTTATGCAACTAAAGTACTCAATCTTGTTTATTATAGTGTCTTTAAAACCACAATTCAATAATTATTATAACCAATATTCCCAGTATCCATCATCCTTATCAGAATGCCCTTATTTTCGGAGATCTCTATCTCCTAAGACTAAGATCCAATCTCATGTCTTGCAAGGCATATGCAGTTAAGACCTTTTAGATCACTATTTATAAAGTATTAAGTTCTTGTAAGACATAGAGATAACTATCTCAAAAATTTTTGTCCTCTCTGAAGATATTGTTATTACTTCAACGAAGTGTTTTATTTCCATAGTAGGATTATAAAAAATTTATTGTTTCACTACATGGCAGACATCTGGCTTTTGTACACATCCAACATACACCCGGCTTCTCATAACTGATGTATAAGGGCAAGCAGTTTTAGAATTCACTTCCTCAACTCTTTGAGGTAATATCCCTTTATATAGGTCAGTAAGCCTTTGTTGAGTTTTTTTCCCAAAAATGGAATATGTCCAAGGTGTACCACTAATGTGGCGGTCCCAATACCCTCTTCTCATTGCTTTTGAACAACTTCAGAACTAAGATCTAAGAGGTATCCTTGAGATCATATCTCAAGGTATGGAATAACCTGCTATAAAATGCTTACTATTATCCTTATATCATTCCAAATGATTGGGATATCATCTACATTTAGAATGATGAACACAATGGCACTCCCATTAAGCTTCACATGGTTCATCAAGATTCTATTTGAAATCATAACATTTATAATTTCATCAAATCTGATGTTCCAACTACAAGAAGCTTATTTGAGTCCATAGACAAAGTTATTCAGTTTGTATACCTTACTTTCCTCAACCATGAAGCCCTGGGGCTATTTCATGTAAATATCCTCAGAGAGTTATTCATTATTGACTTCCATCTTGAAGGTGTCATAGTCAAGTTGTGTAGATATAGTTAGAAATAATATGATGAGTTTAAGCATGGTCACTAGAAAGCAAGTCTCATCATGATGAAACCTGGTTTCATGTCATTAATTCGCGGTTATTAAACCCCTTTCTTAAAGTTATGTCAATAAAAACCAGACAAATCCTTGTTCATAGTAGAGTCATGGAATAAATTAAAAATACAAAAAATAGCAAAATTAAAATTCGTAGTGTTTTTACCTTTAAAAATGATCACAAAAATATTTCTACCTTTGTTTGACCTCCTTTCCATTTTTAGACAACATGAAACTTGTAAAACTCATCGAGATCTACACCTTTCATGTTTTGAGATTTTCCAAATTCGACCTCCTTCTCGTTTATATTCACATTCTTCTTCTCAATAAATCTGATTGGGCTACATGGTGCTTTCTGGTTGCACCACGCAACCTGTCTCTTCACGCACCATGCGCCTCCACTTCTCGCCGTTAAATCGCCATCTCTCCCTTCAGATCTTCACCCTTCACACTCGCTTCTTTCCTCAGCCCTTATATCAACACCTGATCACATCCAGTTCGTCCCTTAGCGCCTTCTCTCATCGCTCGCCATGTGTCCATCTCCATCGCCTTCCGATCTATTTTCTCTCTTTACATCCTAGCCGCTCCTTTCTACTTCATTTCACATCCATTCGATCAATACCAGATCGAATCACATCCGTCCGCCAGCACTTCACTCTCAGCACACCACATGGTGCTATCCTAGCGTGATTTTGCCAACCCTGGATCTATTCTCAACCGCACTTAAGTGCCCTCTTCATCTTCGCACTAGCCCATGATCGCCATATCGTCCTCCCTCTCGCTCCATATTCCTCGTCCAACCCACATCGTCAACCACCAGGACCCACAAACGCCACCTTCAAATACTCCGCCTCCGCCCATTCCACCTTCGTCTGCCTTTATGCAGGGATACACCTAGCAATCCTCCGCTCCTCGGTAACATCGAGGAAGAGCTATGGAATGTGAAGATGACCTCCGCCCCCAGCGTCGATCCCTGGCTGATGTTGGCCAGGTATGCGGTGCTCAATAACCGTCAAGCTGCTCCGAGGGGTCGCCAGAGTCCAGCGATGACCCGAGCTCCCCTCAAAGCTCAGCAGAGACCGCCGCCTTCATCAAACTCCAACTATGTAAGTTCTTCAATTCTTTTCTGTATTTTGCTCTGAATTTCTCTTAATTTATTAGCTTTGTACACACTACCTCATCCTCCATTAACCATTGATTCAGCTACATCACACATTCACCATTCACGCACACCACTCCGTTCGCTTATTCTCCTTTCTCCGCAGCCTGACCACCTCCGACTCATCCCCTCTCTAGTTCGTCGGAGAGGGAGCTTCATCTCCCACTCTCCACTCACCTGAGACCCCATTCCACTCACGCACATCGTTTCATCTATAGATCTAACTTTCAGGCGCTCGAATGTTTAATGACCTGAGCCTCATCGGAGAGGAATTCGCAATCTCCGCCTCTAGTGCTCCAGCATCGCCCACCTTCCCCAGGCTTTGATGCAGCTCACTCAGACCTCCAGCTTCATCGACAATCGCTTAGGAGGCTCCGGGGGATCCATCGGGCTCGAGCAAGCGAGGTGGATCTTGGAGGACGTCACCGGAGGATAGAACTCGCTGGCAGCACCGCGGCGAAGGAGGCAACTCCAGAGTCTGTAGGCACCGTGGATGCATCTCCCCGATGTCCATCCAACAGCTCTAATGCGACCACGTCGATGCCGTCCACAACTTCCAGCCATCGTCAGATCTGCAATAAGTGGACGACCACCAGATGTCCATGTCACCTTCTTTAGGAGCTACAGTAGCCGTCCGATCTTTTCGATCAGAAGGCCCACATTCGTCCACGTGTCTGCTCAGAGCCTCAGTGCCAAATCTCTATGCTCGGGTCCCCGAGCCCTACCCGAGCCTAGCCGAAGCACATCCGAGCCTCCTCCGAGCCTGCTCTCCCACCGAGCCTAGCGCCCATGTGCTAGTCACGTGCACGCTGAGATAATTTGCAAGGAGGCCCTCAAGATTTCTTCAATTTGCATCCAAGTCCTCAGAGCACGTGCCACCCACACGCGCTTGGGGTACTTTGCATTCAAACCCTTGTAGGTTTTAATAATTACAAATATACCCCTACATGTGGGTAATTTACAGGGAAGGCCTTGAAACTTCTGAAAATTACATTTTAGTCCTTTTAGGGAGATGTTTGTGATGTTTTCCGTATTATTTCTATATTTTCTTTGCATTTATGCCCCTGGTTTCTTTCTTGCATATCTTGAGCATCCTAGCTCGGATCGAGTTGATTTCAGTGGCGTTTCGAAGCTTGTTTAATTCTCTTTCCAATGACATACCTATTATCCTGTTTTGGCACTTTTGATTTTATTGACTAAATCTAATTACCTAGTGTCATTTATCGTGCCATTGGGTAGCTTGTAAATAGAAATAGCTTCATGACCCCTTTTTGAAAATGACTAGTATTTATTGCTCCTTGCTTCTATATAATCTGGGCATATTTGCATCATTCTCATTTTATATTTCCTTGGACATAAAAAGAAAGCCAATAAAAAAATGTATTTCTCATGTTTATTCATGCATCGTGTCTTCATGCATTTATTGATCTATGAATCTTGAATTCGACATTTAGTCCAAGTAATAAGAATCTAAATGTACGCTTAAGAGGCTCGTGTCCCTGAGTTTGACCTTGGGCTTGCCCAAGAAAAATATAAACCGTCTGCTTCCTTGGTGTTAATTGATGCATTATTCAAGCGATTTTTGATTAACTTAATTTTATCCGACTACAACGAAAGTGGTTAATTCCACATTATTAAGAGGGTAAATTGCAGTTAGTCAAATGGCGTTGTTGTCGGGGACATAGCTCATCTTTTTTCTTGTTTGGATTTTTATGTATTTAATTAAGTGTTTATTTTTATACGTAGGTCAATTTGTTCATGTTGTCTTACATTATTAAATTTCTTTACATTGTTAAATTCAAGGAGGAGAGGAGCATGTGTTTCCTCGCTGCGAGGAGCCGCTGAAGAATTTTGGAGAAAAATCGAAGAAGAAAATGTCTTGCATTTTATTCCATTTCATGTAATAATCGTCTTTACAACGGTCTTTGATTGAAGACTTGCGCTTGAAAATGAACAAAGTTCTTCGTGGTTGTGTGGGGATCGCCCCACTTAAGTGTCGACCTAGGACCATGCACGTGGCTCTTCGAGCTTGTTTAACTTTTTATCCTTTTGTGTTTGATCGTAGGTAGGACACACATAAGTCAAGACGCACGTAGATATCGCTTCATTTAGCCAAAATTAAAAGATATTCTTTCCCACTAATAGAAGCATGTTAGGTGCGGTTTTCCATCGACTTGCATACATTTGATTTTGATATTAATTCAGTCCTAGTTTTCACGAATTTTGCTCAAGGCACTACATGTTTTCTCACTTAGTCTAGATCATGATTTTTATCAACTGCATGGTTTTTTCTCGACCTCCCTTCCTAGCTTGAACCTAGGTTAATGGAAATTGGAAGTGAGCGGTAGGCGATGATTGCTTGATTTATGCTCATCTTTAATCAGTGATAACCTAAATCTTAAAATTGAGACTGTTAAATGCAAGTCAACCTAAAATGGAGTAAAATCTTATTTTTGGAGAGAAACACCCCTGTTTACGTAGGATGATTTTATTCAACATTTTCTTGATTCCCGTGTAAATTAGATTGTTTTTAATCACCAATAAAAATAACAAGATAATTAACCAACACCCGTTGGTTTCATGTGCGAGTTGGTGAAATCAAAGAGTTTTGCGTGCTTGTTAGAGCCTTGATTGCTTCAAAACCCTCCCCTATACCTTAGGTACTCCATTCATCTCCGAAGATTCATCTGCTCATATGTGCATCCATACTACTTCTTCGTTCACCTCAGGTCTCCCCCGACATCCATTATCCATCTCTGTACTTAGGCTACTCTCAGCTTAAGTATGGGGGGGACCTGAGTCCCCGTGATTTTCTTACTCTTCTTTCCTTACCTTGATACTTAGGTTATTTCTAACCTAAGTATAGGGGGAGCCCACCTCGGTTCCCGTATATTTTTCTATACTTAAATGGATCTATGGCTTTGTAAACATCTAGTGCTATGAGGACATAACTAAGTTTAAGTATAGGGGGTATCCGTATATATAATATATGTACTTTAGATATATTTTGAAAAAAAATTGAAAAATTTTAATTTTTTGGCTAAAGTATAATCTCTTGAACTAAGTGGACAAAAATGTTCTCGAGATTTTTCTATACTATGTTACACTATTTTCAAGAAAATATTTTTGACAATGATTTGAAAAATGGGTTTCACTTGTTTTGAAAAATTGTTTGAAAAATATTTTAAAAATCTATATATGTGTGACTTAGTGTTGAAATTATTTTCTTGATTTTAAGGAAAGTGAGTCTAACTTTTGTTCTAACTTCAATCAAAAATCCGTAAAAATAAAAAAATCCTTTAAGAGTCAAAAGTGACTACTAAACCCAAATAAGTAGCCGTGTTCAGTGAGGGTTCTCCCTTAGTAGAGTAGGTGGTTTAGAGGACATCGCGTAAGGCTCCGTCCTCAAGCAACGGGTTCCGGCCTGTACTTACACCTATACTGGCTGAATGCAGATGTATCTACTCATTTGAGTTTAGGTAGTCACTATGTCTTTTAAAGTCTTCATAAAAATTTAAAAATTTTAAAAAAATGAATGAAGGAGTTGGATTAAATCCCCTACATTTCCACTTCCACTCAGGATCAGAATTGTTCGAGAATACTCGATTTATGAGGTCTTGAGATTTTAGGTTAACCAACCTTAGCCATCAGGGTCTTAGACTTAATCATCCATATTTCCCTATGTTTCTATATTTACGTGTTATATTGTATGCTTAGTCTCCTACCTTAAGAATATGATCAACACTTCACATGCACAACTGCGGTCTTGATGAGATGACTTGAAATTTCACTTGAGGGACAATGATGAGGGATTTAAGTCTGGATTTGATCTAATGATGCTCGAGGATGGGATTAAATCATTGAAGGCTTCGTGAAACCTGAGTGTCATCATTTTAGCCAGTATGAGAACTTGGTTCTTATGCTAATATCTTAATATTGACCTAAGTTCCAGGGTGTGAAAACTAAGAAAAAAGTTGATCAGTGTGAACCAACTCTTTGTAAAAGCAGTGGAGCTAGCCAAAATTATGCAAATCAAAGAAATATTGGACCACCGCTATTAGGACCAGGAGTCGGGCTTGCACCAAAAAAGGGCCCTGCATCGTAAATGCTACAAGTCTGGGTGTAGAAGGTACAATAGGTACTTAGAAAAGGCACACGCCGGTGTATTCCTAGGAAAACAAGTGCAGATGACTCCAACTTCTTTTGACGGACACATTGAACAACAATCAGAAAAAATACATGTGTTGAGTTAATAAGTCACTCGAGAGGATCCTTGTTCCAATGAGAGGGAGAGAAGAAATGACACAATCCTAAACCCTCCATCAACTGGCTTGCCACCCACACTTCTAAGTCTGACAACTAAAGAGACGTGGATTGGACGCAATATTTGATTCATTCCCTAGAGTTGAGGATTGGGTCCTAAGGAGAATTTCTCAGACCGGGACCGTGGGTGACGTTGCGACTCTACTCTCATGAACGCAATCAACAATAAAGTTCATATCCTTAGTTTATATGTATACAAGAGAGAGTCTGGAAAACTAGAGGAATTGGATGCCTCTTGATTAAGGTTGGGTTGAGCTCTGAGATTTTGGATCTCTTGAATTGAGGATTCTTGAACAGATCAGATCCTGTACGCACATGCATAAGGGGGTTAATCCAGGTCATTCATTTTTGTGATGCTCAGGGACGAGCATAGTTTAAGTATAGGGGGTTGATGAAACTCGTTTTCATGTCATTAATTCACGGTTATTAACCCCCTTGCTTAAAGTTATGTAAATAAAAACTAGATAAATCCTTGTTTATAGCAGAGTCATGGAATAAATTAAAAATACAAAAAATAGCAAAATTAAATTTCGTAGTGTTTTTTCCCCTAAAAACACTCACACAAATATTTCTACCTTTGTTTGACCTCCTTTCCATTTTTGGTCAACATGAAACTTGTAGAGCTCATCGAGATCTACACCTTTCATGTTTTGAGTTTTTCCAACTTTGGCTCCTTCTCCTTCATATTTCACATTCTTCTTCTCAATAAATCTGTCGGGCCACGTGGCGCTGGTTGCGCCACGTGGTCCATCTCTTCGCACGCCACATGCCTCCACTTCCCGCCGTTAGATCGCCATCTCTCCCTTCAGATCTTCATAGTTCACTCCTACTTCTTTCCTCAACCCTTAGATCAACCCCTGATCACATCCACTCCGTCCTTTAGCACCTTCTCTCACCGCTCACCACGTGTCCAGCTCCATCGCCATCCGATCGATTTTCTCTCTTTACATCCTAGCCGCTCCTTTCCGCTTCATTTTACATCCGTTCGATCAATCCTAGTTCGAATCACATCTGTCTGCCAGCGCTTATCTCTCAACACACCACATGGCGCTATCCTAGCGCTTGATCTCGCCAACCTCAGATTTAATATCAACCACACTTAAGTACCCTCTTCTCAGCCGTTGGATAGTACACTCCAACAGCCGAGAACCTTTCTTCTTCCTCCGAATAAGACTCACCCACGTTACCCTCCTCTCCAACTCATCTCCCCCTTTCCATTTCCCTCACCTCGTCGGCCATCATTTCCAACTGCCAAACATCCCACGATGAAGCTCCATTGTCAATCATCTTCGCTCGAGCCTACGATCGCCATATCGTCCTCCCTCTCGCTCCATATTCCTCGTCCAACCTACGTCACCTACTACCAGGACCCACAAACGCCACCTTCAAATACTCTGCCTCCGCTCCATTCCACCTTCGTCTTCCTTTATGTGGGGATATACCCAGCAATCCTCCGCTCCTCGGTGACAGCGAGGAAGCGCTATGGAGCGCGAAGACGACGTCTACCCCCGGCTTCGACCCCTAACTGATGTCGGCAAGGTATGCGGTGCTCAATCACCGCCAAGCTGCTCCAAGGGGTCGCCGGAGTCCAGCAATGACCCGAGCTCCCCTCGAAGCTCAGCATAGACCGTCGTCTTCATCAAACTCTGACTAGATAAGTTCTTCGATTCTTTTTTGTATTTTCTTATTAATATCTCTTAATTTATTAGCTTCCTCCGTACGATCTCTTCCTCCATTAATAATTGATTTAGCTACATCGCACATTCACCATTCACGCGCACCACTCCATTTGCTTCTTCTCCATTCTCCGCAGCCTGACCACCTCTGACTCATCCCCTCTCCAGTTCACCGGAGAGAGATCTACGATCTCCCACTCTCCACTCGCCTGAGACCCCATTCCACTCACATCACTCACGCACATTGCTTTGGCTATAGATCTAACTTTGCATGTGCTCGAATTTTCAATGACCGGAGCCTCATCGGAGAGGAATTCACAAGCTCTGCCTCTAGTGCTCCAGCGTCGCCTACCTTCCCCAAGCCGTGCCATAGCTCGCACGGACCTCCAGCTTCATCGAAAATAACTCAAGAAGGTCTAGGGAGATCCATCGGGCCCGGGCAAGCGAAGCGGAGCTTGGAGGACGTCGTCGGAGGATAGAACTCGCTGCCAGCACCACAACGAAGGAGGCATCTCTAGAGTCTACAGGCACCGTTGGATGCACCTCCCTGGTGTCCATCCAACGACTCTCATGCAGCCACGTCGATGACGTCCACAGCTTCCAGCCACCATCAGATCTGCAACAAGCGGAAGGCCACCAGATGTCCATGTCAGCTTCTTCAGGAGATACATCAGATGTCCGATCTTTTTGATTGGAAGGCCCACATTCGTCCACGTGTCTACTCGGAGCCTCAATGCCAAATCTATAGGCTCGGGTCCCCGAGCCTCTTCCTAGCCTTGCCCGAGCCAAAGCCTCACCCGAGCCTAGCTGAAGCAAATCCGAGCCTCCTCCGAGCCTACTCTCCCATCGAGCCTAGTGCCCACGTGCTTGTCACATGCACGCTGAGATAATTTGCAAGGAGGCCCT